>CM077248.1:9666927-10001927 GCA_039654775.1 Spinibarbus caldwelli
TAATTACAAAACATATGATTTTAAGTTGTCATAAGATGAGTGAATGACAGACTGAATGAGCATATTATATCATTAATATAGTAACCTTGACAAAAACACTCGAACTGAAAATGAGCTTTCTGAATTTGTCAACTGCTTATCCAGTGGAGAGCTTTAAACCCACCAAACAGCAAAACACAAACCAAAGTACTCTCGATCCAGCAAATATTCCTACTTTTAGAAAACTGCTTGATGGCTCATTGAAATGGCTGCATGGCAAAAGTGAAAACTTACAGTGAATTTATTGAGTTTTACTCATTGGCTGTCAAATGTAATGTCAACTGAGTTTTCCTGAATTTAAAGAAATGACAGCATTTCTTCAATGACAGAAATCACAACAGTTCCTTAAATGACAAAAATCAAAAACAAGGATCAAACAAAAACAAAAGAGGAAAAGTGAAAGTACTCTGGTGCATGTCAGTAGCCAGCAGCATACTGCTAATGGGAAACTGTGAATCCACATGATCAAATGTGCTCATTGAAACCCCCAACTACTTTCTTTTGCTTTCCCGTTTGTACGCACAAAAAATATGGATGACTAAATATGTAAAAAAAAAAAAAAAAAAAATCCCAACTGCTGTAATTTTTTTTTTTTTACTGCAAAGTAATGGAGTCATCCTCAAGGTAACTTTCCAGACTCCGCCCTCAATAGTCCCTCCTCGATCCTCATCCTATGAGGAGAAATGTTTAGCTATAAACCACAGCACGTGCATTTAAAAAGCAACAGATTCCCTATCCACTTAGATACAGACACAGAAGTACTGAAGAAAATACCAAGAGCTGGCTAAGAAAACAGGATGACAGAGAAAAAGAAAGGTAAGAAGATGAAATAGGCAAATGGTATTTTTATTTTATTTTATTTTTTTTTAGCAATATCTCTTAATGAAAAAGAACAAGTCAAGTTTAAAGAGAATTATGTTAGTATATAAAAATGTAACTTAGCAAGTTGTAATTTAAAATTAACTTATTTTTTGGTTTGTTTTAAGAAAGTAACCAACCAATGAATTTACAGTAGGGGAGAGCAGGGCACAATGTAACACTTTTTGACTTTCTATGAGGTTCAGAGTATAATTTTTTTTATCCACAGTAATTTTACACTTGTCTAGTACAAATACGTCGCTTTGTTTCATAATTAAACTGTATACATTTTTCTTTATTTACCCTCAAAAAAATGGAAGTGAAATGTGACAACATGCCCCGTAGGTGGGTTACATTGTAACATCTGAGGGGAACGTTGTAACATGACCATGTGACATCTTAAAATATTAAAAACAAGAACAAGATAAACTAAAATATTTTGTAAATAAAATAAAATTATTAACTTTTTCCAATAAAATAATGTCGTTTTTTAAGAATTAAAAATATTTTGGAGTTTGACAATGAACACATTGCAACCATGCTTGGGACGGCCCACATAAACGAGCAAAAATGCTTTACATTTCTTGAAATAATAAATTCTGAAAATTAAACATTGACTGTCAGTCTTTATTCACCTGATCCTCTTGGTTTCTCATTAAAATTCATTAAAGTAAATAGTGTAAATTACATTGCAACGTGCCCCATCTGCGCAACTGGAATTTAAAACTGGTTAGCCTCTTCTGCTAGTAATCGAAGCATTAAAAAACTATATAAACTGATAAATAACAGATTGGAGATTAAAATAATAGCAGATTTGCCTCACGGAACACAGTGATGTTGTCGGTGAGCAGCGGCCTCTGGAGGCGAGTGAGTTGGACAGTAGTATGGCTTCGTTCCATGAATCGGTTCGTTCGAACAGTCCGTTTCAAAGAATCGGTTCAACATATAATTAAACATACATTTATTACATTTGAAGTTTTCTTAAGTGTGTTGATTGTAATTTCATGTATCCTAGTTCAGGTTGTTGCAGACATGATTCGTGTCAATTAGAACCTAAATGGAATTTGTATTTATATTAAACAAAACGTAATTTTAATCTTTTGGTTGAGAATCAAACCAAGTCTGTTTCATATGTGTGTTTAAAAAACTATCACGTTGTAAATATATTCAACAATTGTTAGTTCGTTTTTAGTTAAATCTCGAGAGGCGCTCAGATCAGTCCGATTCGCGAGTCGTTTGAACCAAAAGAATGATTCGCGAATCAAACGCACTGGAAAGTCCCGTGTTAACGAAAGTTGCAAAAGAGACAGTTGAATCAAAACAGAGAGCAGTGTTGCAAACTTAGCAATTTTGTTGCTAAATTTGGCAACTTTTCAGACTACCCTAGCAACTTTTTCTTCCAAAAACACCTAGCAACAATTTTAGCTATTTTTTATATTTATTTGGCAACTTTTAGTAACTTTTGATAAGTGACTCAAACAATAAAAAGGCATGCATGTTCTATCTAAATTACACAAAAATAGGAAATTAAAGATGCCAAGCAGTACACACATCACATGAATTAAGTTAGCTGCTATTTGCAATTGTTAAACTTAATAATCATAATAATAACTGAATAATTCAATCATTGTTCATTTATGATACACCTTGTTAGTAGCTTGTACCTGCGATTGTTGATCAGATCACTGTAAGAAAAATATCTAGAAAAATGGAAAAGGTATTATATTGTAATTTTCCAGGATATTATCCATTATCCGTTGTAACCCTGTAACCCCAAAACACAAAGCGTAATTTAAAATGCAGGTAAAAAACCTGTGAAAAATCAATAAGGAAAATTCCTTCATATTAACAAAGTAGATTGTGCCCAGACTTTTCTTAGAGTGTAGCACACTAACTAACTACTAATAAACTGCTTAAAACTATAATTGTTCAGAATGTGTAGTTTTAGTTTACTAGCTAATAAACATATAAAACTTAAATTGTAATCGTTTTGTAAGTTTAATAATGGTAATTGTAAGTTTATTAATTCATTGAATTATTGAACAATAATTAAATTTTGTATTTAAAATAGTTATATTTTAATATTATATTAGCATTTATATTGTTCTACGAACAAATCTAAATTAACATATATAAAATATATTTTTGACAGATTTGATGTAGTGGCACAATTTTGCATCGTGATTACGCAATGACATCACAATGTCATTTAGCAACTTTTAACAACAAATTGACCTTAAAAAAAATAAAATAAAAAAATAAAAAAAATAAAAAAATAAAAAATCGACCTTCCTTTAGCAGCTTTCCCTGAAAATGAGTTGGTAACACTGAAACAGAGACCGCTTAGATGAATCTCTAACGCCAGACTTGTCTTATTTCTCCTCCAGAGAAAGTCAAGTGCGTGTGTGACACGCGGTGGAGCCTGAAACCGATTTCTTTCCACTCAGAGGTGAAGGGTCGTCTGATAACGCTGAGTGATGGCGGGCGTCAGGTGACCCGGGACGGGTCATCCTTCTGCCACGGGCTGACGTTCAGCGGGCGGCCGGTGAAGACCGAGGAGAAGCTGCGCCTGCGGGTGGAGCGCTGCGGCGGTGACTGGCTCGGAGCTCTGCGGCTCGGGTTCACTCATGTTCCACCCGAGCAGACAACTTTACCCCCTCTGGCCATCCCAGACCTGACCCGCTCCCCGCTGTACGCCGCAGCGATCGTCCCCGAGCACATCTGTCGCCCTGGCTCAGAGATTGAGTTCATGCTGAAGAAGGATGGCAGACTGAGGATGCGAAGCTCTGATGGCAGAACACACACGGAGCAGACCACCCTGAACCCCGAGTGGCCCGTCTGGGCGATGATTGACGTCTACGGGCAGACCACGGCAGTCACGATCCTCGGTGAGGCTTCTGATCTGTCATATTGTGCTCTGACTCGATTAAAGGGATAGTTCACCCAAAAATGAAAATTCTATCATCATTTACTCACCCTCAAGCTGTTCCAAACCTGTATGAGTTTCTTTCTTATGTTGAACACAAAAGAAGATATTCTGAATAATGTGGGCAACAGTTGACGGCACCCATTGACTTCCAATGCATGGAGAAAAAAAGAAAATACAGAAAAAGAAACTCATACAGTTTTGACACAATGATGACAGAATTTTCATTTTTGGACGAACTATCCCTTTAATGCGCGTGCACACACACAGTACATCACAAAAAAGTATATCTTTTTATTTTTGAGGTGTGTTTAAAGTATGATGTTATATCAAATTTAATTTTAATTTAATTTAATTTATTTAATTTTAATTTTAATGCTTTATTTTTCTGTAAGAGAAAGAGCCAGGGGTTTTCAAACTTTTTTTGCCACCAATATGATGCCCCTTTCCTAAAATATAAATGCATAATATTCATGAAAAAACCCATTCATGCAGTGTACAAAAAATATTATAAAAACAGCAAATTCATTTAGGATTAATTCAAATGAATTAATGATGTTTGCTAAATATATATATTTTTTAATATTGTCATTTTAAAATAAATTGTTAAAATATTATCTAGAAAACTCTACTTTTTATTGAATTGGCATAGTATTTGAGATTAACAGAGTAGAATAAAATAATCTCAATTAATCTAATCATTTCTGACCAGTTTTTAGAAAGCATAATATAATAATAATAATAGTACTGAATTAATTAATAAAATTAAAGATAGAATTATTAGTAGTAATAATAATTATTAACAGATAATAATAATATTGTGAATGTGATTGTAAAATAAATAAGTCACGTACAACAAACTAATTCATTAGTATCTTGAATGTAATTGATAACTTTAACAGCTCCAAAAATACATTTAGTAAAATCCTATTTTTTCTCTAAGAGATTTAACAGATCCTTTGCGGCCTCAAGTTGGAAAACCCCTGACCTAAGCTACACTCAAGCGTCATCATAAATAAAGGCTTGTTTTTTTGAGTTGTCTTTGGCTAACAGTTGATGTGGTCTGTGTATATAGGTTCCAAAAGGAAGCACTGGATCTTCACCAGTCGGTCCTGTCCTGCTCTCACACACATCAAACACACCGAAGATAAAGAAACGCAGGAGAGAAAGAAACAAATGAGCATGCTGGAACAGAGAAACCTGGGAAACCGTCACCTTGACAACACAGGTGAGAATCAGACAAGCACAAGACAGCTCTATTACGGTCTAGCACACATAATTTCACCACCTAAACTCTTCTCTTTTCTTGCTTTAGATCATGAAGCTCCAGACTGTGAGGAGTGTGTGGTGTGTTACAGTGATGTGGCAAACTATTGTCTGAGCTGCGGTCATAAATGTGTGTGTACTCCGTGCGCCATGAGGGTTCACATGACGTTTGGGACCTGTCCTCTCTGTCGTCAGCCCTTGGGTTCCTTCCGTCCATCCATATGACCACTAGCTTTCTTCCCAGTTCAAGTAGTGGCCAGTTTGTTGAATGTATATTGAATGTATTTTAAGTTCTTATGTGCTGCTGTAATGTACAAATCTGTCACTGCACTGTGCAGATGTTGTATTTTTTTTTACTCTGTTTCGTAAGTCGCTTTGGATAAATTCACTGAATTTAAATGAATATTTATTTTTATATATGTTTATATGTATATTTATACATATGCTGAGATGTTCTAAATCTATAATGTAAATATATGTAAATATGTATTTATGTAAAATTATTTTTTTTATTATTATTTTTTTTTAAATTTTGTATTAAATTCGTTTTATGTGAACAGTTTGTTTGATTGATTTTTATGCTGGTCTTGCACTGCTGCTTATTTCTTCCAGGTGTCAGTATTTGACAGGAAAACAGAAACTCCCAGCAACACAGAAAAAACGTTTACGAAATTTTGTTTAATTCCACGTAATTGATAGTTATTCTTATCCAAATTGTTTTACGAGGTTCATGTTCAGTGTTCATCAAGATGAATACTGCTGCAGTGCTGCAGAGAAAGTCTAAATTTACCTTTAAAATAGTAAGTTATTTGAAAACAGTCAGGAAGGGTGGAGAAGAGGAATCACGGATTTGGGCGTGAGAAATGCAGAGTGTACTAATAAGAGAAAGTGCTATATTTGGTTTAGTTTGTTAGTTTCTGACTTTTTGATGTTGAAATACTATAGATTAGGCTACTTAAGATTTTAGGGAATATTGAGAAATACAGGGGAAAATGATCTCAGGATGATGCTTATTTTGATATTATCTTTTTAAAATGGTTAAGCCCTAATACATAATATTTAAACCAGTCAGAATAACCCCGGGGCTAGTTGTCACACAGAGATTTTGAGTTAAAAGTCTAAATTTACAAATGTGTGTTTCTGTAGCAGTGGTTTTGCATATTTATTTCAAACATATAGTTTAAAATCCTGGTACCACTTTATATTAGGTGGCCTTAACTACTATGCACTTCCATAAAAAAAAATAAGTACAATGTACTCATTGTGTTCATATTGTATTGCAAAACACTTTTGTTGCTATTGAGGTGGGATACGGGTAAGGTTAGGGATAGGTTTGGTGGTATGGGTAGGTTTAAGGGTGGGTTAAGGTGTAAGAGATGGGTCAACAGTGTAATTACAGAAATTAATTACAGATGTAATTACATGCAGGTATTTTTAAAAATATAAGTACAATGTAAAAACATGTATGTACACAATAAGTGCATTGGATCAAATGATTAATTTCAATGTAAGTGCATTAAGGTGCATTAGTAGTAATAATAATTATTAACAGATAATAATAATATTGTGAATGTGATTGTAAAATAAATAAGTCATTAATATAAAGTGGGACCAAAATCCTATTAAATTAGTATATTTGTTAATTCTGTCCTCCATACTAAAATTACAGTATCATATTTTTCTTTTAGCTGCTATGTTACAAGTAAACTTAATAAAACTAAATTGACCTTCAGACAACAGTGAACTACATTTTAATTGTCTAAATTAAAGATCATAAATATGTTCTGAGGGAAAGACTTTTTCCCCCCACAAATGTTTATGCCAATTAAAGGTTTATGTATTTTATTTGCAAATAAAATTTTCATTCATTTGGATTATACAGCTTTAGCATAAACTAATAATCTGTGATGCATATTTATCAGTTCTAAATGCACAAAACCAGGTTTATATATTTATCATACAATCTAGGCCTATTTGTTAAACCAAACATTTTAACATATTAAATCTTGCTTATGTAGACCATGTTCATACTTTTTCAATTGATTCGTTTTTCCCACAATTTTTGCCTGATTCTAAGCTATTTGAAGAAGTACATTTAGAAAATATGATAAATCAAATGAATACAAATGTTTAATAATAAAATATACCATGATTCATTTTATTGAGTTCAGGTTAAATTATCAAATATTAAATGCACAAAGGGCCATCAATGCAGTGACTAAATGATGTGAAATACTGACTTATTCTAAGCCTAATGCAGATCTTTGGTGTTGTACTTTCTTATATCATTTGTATCTGCAATGTACAAGTCTAATGAATCAGCCATCAGAATTAAATCATAGTTCCAGTTAAACCCGAGAAACTAAGTTATAAGGGTGGGAAAATCATAAAAATGGGAGGAGAGAGGCGGAGTGAGTGGGACGTGACCTTTGGTTGTTGATCACGTTGTCTGACTGTTAAATATTTATTTTGGATGGCAGAACAGAGCCTGAGGAAGGCGAAAAGAAGTGAGGGAGGGTTTACAAAGCCACCGAGTCAATGCAGAGAGACTCAGTACAGAGAGAGGGATAGAGAATGACACATAGTGAGCTGAAGACTGCAGCTCAGTTTGATGAAGAAAACAAACATCCTCTTCAACAGCAGACGTGCAGCACGGTAAGTGTCCTTGGGTCACTATAAAACACTTTAGTATTTCTGTATGGTCTGTATATCTTAATGTACACTACCATTCAAAGGTTTGGACTCACAATGGCATGTTTGTTTCTTTGAAAAAGAAAAAAAAAAGATTGATTTATTCACCAAGCATGTGTAAAATTGAGCAAAGTCCAGTGGCATCTGACTGAGAGTCTTCTCTTGACTGTTGCAAATGAAGCTGGTGTTTGGTTTGAGTTGTTCAGTGAAGTGTCCAGCTGAGCACCAGTCAGAAGTCTGGTCCTCAAAAACTTCCCATCTTTTTGTTCATCTGAGCCATCTGCAAGCCGGTTAGATTCAGTTTGCTTGCTTTCTCAAGACAGTCATGTATAGAGCGGCCTTCATCTATTAAAAAAAGAGTAAGATGAACAAATGTGAACAAATGTAACAAAATCTGACTAGAAAGAGTACAGCGACCTGGAAGAAATGCAAGTGTAACTTCATCATCTGAAAAAACAAATCATCACATTAGTTTATTTTAATTAATTAATTAATTAATTTTTTTTTTTTTTTCATGTACGTGGTTTTGACAGTTATTGAGTAATAACTGAGTAATAACTGCTTTGCCATCACAGGTAAAAAAGTTAAATATTAATTTCTCAATTGCAAACTTTTGAATGATAATGTAGTTACAATAATTATCCTATCATATAATAGGCTATAACAATAATTCCCTATCTTGAATGGCTTTTTATTTATTTGAATGACTTTTTGTGACCCATTTAACTGCTCGTTACATATAATTGTGAGATATGAGGAAAGAAAGGTGGTGTGGGTAAATTGGGATGAATAATCTCATCCTCCTTTCCCTGGAATAAAACGGTGATAAAAATTTCTTCAGAAGTGTGCAGTACATGTGATAATACCGTGGTTTTGTCTAATGGGTGTGAAAATTACTTTTTGAGGAAGTGTTTTTGCAGTTTAATCTCAATTTTACAGTTAACCTCATAGTTAGTTCACCCAAAAATAAAAATTCTGTCATTAATTACTCACTCTCTTGTCGTTCCAAACCCATAAGACCTTATTAAGATATTTTTGATGAAACGGAACACAAATTCAGATATTTTTGATGAAATCCGAGAGCTTTCTGACCCTTCCATAGACAGCAATGCAACTGACACGTTCCATGCAGGTAGTAAGGACGTTGTTAAAATAGTCCATGTGACATCAGGGGTTCAACCTTAATTTTATGAAGCTATGAGAATACTTTTTGTGTGCAAAGAAAGCAAAAATAACAACTTTATTCAACAATTTCTTCTCTTCCGTGTCAGTCTTCGCCACACGTTTACAAGAGTAGCACAAAGCATGCATGCAATGCTGCTGATGCAGGAGCCGGTGCTCAGATGTAGAACCTGGATGCGCTGCGATTTGTTTACAAGCAGAGGAAGACTCACGTACGCATTGTGGTACTCTCGTGAACGCGCATCACAGACACGGAAGAGAACAATTTGTCAAAGTCATTATTTTTGTTTTCTTTGCGCACAAAAAGTATTCTCACAGCTTCTTAAAATTAAGGTTGAACCACTGATGTCTCAGCTGGGTCTTGAACGTGTCAGTTGCATTGCTGTCTATGCAGGGTCAGAAAGCTCTCGGATTTCATCAAAAATATCTTCATTTGTGTCGCGAAGATGAACGAAGGTCTTACGGGTTTGGAACGACATGAGTGTGAGTAATTAATGACAGAATTTTCATTTTTGTGTGAATTATCCCTTTAAATAGATGACTATTGAGAATATTTGAGAGGACAGCCATTTGTAGTGGTCTCTGAAACCATAGTGGACGTTATTCAGTGCCCTCAATCCCATAATGACCCACAATAACGAGTGTACAACCGATGTACACTCAACAGCTAGAGAATACCTGAAACATCCATCCATCTGCTCCCTATATCATACAGGATTCTTTTTAATTGATTGTTAAATAGTTTAATGAAGGTTTATACATGCTTGTTTCCATGACAGAGTATAAATCTTTTCATTTCTACTGGATTTGAAAGTTTGCTATGTTTTCTAATGATTATTAAACAGCAAGCTTATTTTAAACATTTCACTGAAAAATTCTGACTCGTTCTTTAATCACACGTCACCACTTTAAGGAAAACAGGCGGAAGTCAAGACTTTTTCTTTTTACAACCTTAGACAGTAATTTGAAATGTGCTTTTTAGGTTGATGTCGAGGGCCTCATTTTAGCCGGTCAGCCCAGTATATCCTCTAATTTAATGGACATCAGCGGCCTCTAAACATCATTGCTTGTGGAAATAGCATGTTGTGTGGCTGAACTAGAAGGACATAGTGATGTTATTTAATTGACATCTCATTCTCCAGCAGAGGGCACATCTCCAATTCACCTGGCAGTAGACTGAATGAAGCCCTGAGGCTGCAATCCTGTTCGAAGTAGAGCAGGCATGAAGAAATTAGATGATAGTATGTCAGAGAGACATAAAGAGATTTTCTATCCTCCAATGAACAATGAACTGATGTATTTGCAGATCAAACAGGCCGTCTGTGTGTGCGGAAAGGGAAATGCACTCATTTGTTCTTCTGATTTTAACACACAAGTGGGTGTTTCTCCTCAGCCTGCATGGGACTGTCTATTATTTCCAGCTGTGCATGTGTGTGTGTGTGTTTGTGAGTATGAGATGGAAACTATTACAGAGCATTGGACTCGTTAGGCACAGAGAGTTTCATGTATGATCCTGGCTTGCCCAGAATGGTGTATTACACACACACAGACACACACAGACACACACAGACACACACACACACACACACACACACACACACACACACACACACACACACACAAACGGACAAAGGCTGAGTCACAGAATCACAGTAAATTGCAAACGCCCTCCCAGCAGAAACAGAACTGGCTGTAATCCGTTCCCTCTCTCTGCTGCTTTCTGTGCAGCTCATTCCAGGGAAACATCTCCTCACGGTAAAAACCCGTCTCACGGTTCTCCTCAAACTTCATGACTTTCTTTTACTCAACACTATGCTTCTATTCTTCACTGCTGGTCTGTTTCATGCTGGTTTTTAAATGTGATTTTGAACGTGAAAGCAGCTTTTCTAATTGCTGTAACATTTGTGGAGATGCATGCTGGGGCTCAGACAGTGAGGATTTACTTGTTTACTTTCAGGGTGTGAAATGTCAAATGCATGTACTCTGTGTGCAGTGGCTTATTAACGTATAAAACATCTTATGCTAAAGTGGACTAAAACAGATCCAAGTCCACTTTCAGTGACAGTGTGAATGCAAAGAGAACATCCAGTGCTCTTACAGCTGTCATGTTATCATTTGCTGTCAAAGGTAGGGTATGTTGTGAAACGTTGCACCGATAGTAGCTGTTGAGCCTGATCTGCTAGATTCCTGACAAACAGTGTTTCCCATCTGGCTGGTTGACAACAGTCATTTATTCATGAAGTAGATGTAGTCAGCCAGTAGTAGGGGAAATGAATTTATCAATTTATTTTAGGAAAAATGACAAAAAAGGCAAAAAGAAATGTTCAGTATTTATTTACTTTTTTGTACTTCAAAGTTCAGAACTGATTTTTTCCACTAAATTGGAAGCTAAAAAAAAAAAGTCAGTTACAGGATGATAATAGATGCAGGTTGAATCACACATCTTTACATGTACATGTCAGCAGTTGAGTTGACTTAAAAGATAAAATTAATATCAGTATATAAATAGTAAATAGATAAATATGTGCCATAAAACCACTTCACAGTGGAACTAAAGTTAGAAACTAAAATTAAAATTATTAAACCATAAATCATATTAATAAATTAAAATAAAGCTGAAAAAAATACATATTAAAATGAAAAAAACTGAAATAAAGTTACTAAAATTAATAAAACTAAAAAAATGGAACTGGAAAATATACTAGTAAATTTCTGCCAGGAAGTTATCTATTACATTTACAGACATGTCCATTAACTCTCCAAAAACACAATGAAGTGCAAATTTCAAAATATTGGTGAAGCATATGTTAAAAATATTTATACAGTACATTGTGCCCTATTTTTTGGATTTTTTAGTGTAAAGATTTTCAAAAATAAAAACCACATAACAATTTTTAATATTAAATATTCACATTAAATTAAAAGGAAAACTAAAAACACAAGCAAAATGAAAATATTAATTAATACCATAATAGCACATAAATAATACCAATTAATAACCGTGTTACATGTCATGTCAGACAACATTTTTGATATCTCTCATTGTTTTCCCCATAGGGGTAACTAGAATCAGATGCATGCACTGTTGTTGTTTCATTGACAAGCATGGATAGATCTGAGGCTGCTTGAATCTGATGGTACAGGCTGAAGTTCTTGCTCTTGTGTTTTGTATCTTGCACGTTTTATTCACAGTAGCTCATCTGTGTTTCAGAACATTCAAAAGTTGAGGTCACAAACTCTGCATACCTATAAAATTAATTTTTATTGAGTGTTATATATCAGATATATAGCAGCGTGGACTGGGTCGTGTCAAGAGTAAATATTTACCATTGTGGTGAACCTAGCTTCCTCTTACGCAACACTGAGTCATGCCAGTCATGCTGTTACTCAGCAGTGGTTAGCTGTCATTCACAGTATCCCTTGAGCCTTCTGGTTACATTTTGTCAGGATTGCAGCAACATTTATGCTATAATTTACTGTATAATTACTTTGACAAATCATAGCTATTTTAGACTGTGTTTTCATTAGAGCGATGGATTTCCGCTCGGTTAAAAGCCGGGGTTTACAAACTTTTTTTTTTAGCCCAAGGACCCCATTTAGTTGCTCAGAAATACAGTAATAACAGTAATACCATTAAACATTTTTACAATTTAAAATAGCTGTTTTCTGTTTGAGTATATTTTAAAATGTAATTTATTTCTGTGATGCAAAGCTGATTTTTCAGCATCATTACTCCAGCCTTCAGTGTCACATGATCCTTAGAAATCATGATGATAAGCTGCTCAAGAAACATTTCTTATTATTATCATAGTTGAAAACAGTTGTACTGCTTAATATTTTTATTTATTTATTTATTTAATTTTTTTTTGTGGAAACATTGATGAACAGCATTTATTTGAAATCTAAATCTTTTGTAACATTCTAAATGTGTTTGCTGTCACTTTTGACCAATTTATTGGACCCTTTCTAAATAAAAGTGTTTTGAATGGTAGTGTATGATGTTTAACATTACTAAGCCATTCATATAATCATTATTGATGTACAAAGCCATTACCATTATTGTAACGCATATTTAATTTAACTTAATACATTTGAATGTGGCAGCGACTGTGGAACATTTAGCTAAAACTTCAGATGAAGTTAATGCACGTATTTTATGCAATATTGAAAATTTTTCACGAAAATGTGTTAAATCAAAAACTGGCAAGTAACCTATTTTATATGTTTTTTCTCACTCTATATTTGGTTTATCTGTATCTTTAGAACAGAACTGAACTTTGTCCTAACAGAATAAAAAGAGAAAGACAGAAATAATAAAGAGAATGGCATAATGTTTGATGAGGTTTCTTTCAGTCCACTAATCATCTTACTGGCAGACACAAATATCTGCTCGCTGCAGGAGACCGACCATTAATAACAGAAGCGTACATGCCTCCTCTCCTAGTTCATCACTCACTCTCGATGATTTATTTCTCTTTTCTCTGTCTCACACGCTCAGCTTTCACAGCAGCGTAAGACCTCTGTGTACTGCTCTCCTCTCGTCTGGCCTCACCTCATGCTTTCTCCTGTTTAAACTGTCAGTTGTGAATGCATTTTCTTCTCTCCTCCTCTGTTTTGCAATAGTCTGGTTGCTGTTTGGCAAAAATGCCTCATTGCACACTCTCTCTCACACACACACACACACACTGTAAGACTATACGGTACCATTTAAGACTGGTTTGCCCTACTGAGCCAAACCACTGAATTATTAAGAACAAACTGGCTCCCCAAGATCTAGTGGAAAATAGACACTTCTGGAAAACAGCACACATGCATAAAAGAGTTCAGGTAATCTAGAACTCATTCTTTAAAATTCATACACACCGAGGCAGCTGTACCCGATAAACTTTTATTATTGTTGTGTTGCTTTTTAATGATGGTGGTGTGGCCTAGTGGTTAAAGATCTGGATGTAAGTTCGAACCCCACAAGAGGGATTAAAGAATAATGACTATTGTGCTCTTGAAACTTCAAGCTGCTCCAATAAGTCTATAGATCAAAGCATAAGATAGATCCATAAATCATATGTCAGCTAAAAAACTCAGTATTATTTCTTTTTGATCATGCCAAATTCTAGCTTGCATAAAACTCAAGTCTTGTAAATCAGATCATCAGTACTTTGTACTGTACAGTGATAATCCACAATCACCGTCAGCACAGTTCCTGAGAAAACAGCAGGATATAACATGTCTGAGTAGTCAATTATAAATCGATAACGTTATCGATAACAGCTGTAAAATATTTGTCGTGATCAACAAGATGATTTATCTGTTTTTATATGACTATATTGCTATGTTTATTTTCAACTTATTTTTATTCTAAAATGTTGTATGGTTTATCACAGCTCGTAGGTATAATCATGTATAATAAATAATAATCATATAAAAATACATTTTTAATAATTGCGTTTTTATTATTTTTAATAATTATTTTTTTATTTGTGCTCTCATTCAGCAAGGATTAAATTGTTTTAAAAAGTCACAGTAAAAACGTAAAAATGTATCACAGAAAAAATTATCACGGTTTTCACAAAAATATTAAGCAGCACAATTGTTTTCAACATTGATAATAATAAGAAATGTTTCTTGAGTAGTAAATCAGCATATTAGAATAATTTCTGAAGGATCATGTGACACTGAAGACTGGAGTAATTTACAGCTTTGCATCAAAGAAATAAATTACATTTTAATATATATTCAAATAGAAAACTGTTATTTTAAATTGTAAAATTATTTCACATTATTACTGTTTTTACTGTATTTTTGATACAGAAGCATTAGAGACTTTCAAAAACATTAAAAAAATCTTACAGAGCCCAAACATTTTAACAGTAGTGGATATTATATATGAAAATACCCTAAAATCATAGATCTGAAACTTTATAGTACTTTTATTTTATTTTATTTTATTTTATTAAAATTTTTCACTTACCCTAGTTTTATCGTTTGTGAAAGAGTGGCTAAGTAGAATTCACCTGTTGTGCTCCATAGAATAAAGAAAGTTTGGGTTTGGATTATATGTGAGTAAATGATGGCAGAATTTTTATTTTTGGGTGAACTATCCCTTTAAGGGTAAACACTTTAGAGGCTTTATGAAATCTCAAGGGCCAGTGGTTTGAGATCTTACACTTTCTTGACAGATCTCAGAATAGGGCATGTTTCTCAATTCAAGACCTCCGCCTCAGTTTATTTGTCATTGATTTGTTGTTAAAGAATTTCTCAAGCCTGAAGTCACGGTCTCACTGAGTCACTGCCGTCCTCCTCTGGTTGGCCATGTATGGCCAGACACGCTTAAGCAGTGGCTTGTAGAAGAACAACGGGGTGGGAGCGCAGGGAGAATAGTGAAATGAGAGGAGGACCATCAGGAGGTGGATGTGGTTTAGTCTTTGAATTCACCAGTCTTTAACCACGTGCTGTGAAATATCACCTTATGGCCACAAAAGGCTGACTGCCTATTCAAACGCTCTTTAGTGAAGGCAGCCAAAAGTGAGCCGGGCCTCTGCACACAGTCTGTACTTCACCATAGAAACCCTTGTCAACCAGGAAGTCCTGTAGTGGTGGAGCGAGAGAGAGAGTGAGAGTGAGAGTGCATGTGTGTGTCAGTATGTGAGAGGGACTTAACAGCGGTGAAGCAGACGGGAGCATAAAACAGTGAGGAAGAGAAAGAACTGACCAGGAAAGCTGACAGAGAGAGAGAAGAAAGGTACACAAAGAGCAGGTTGAACCTGAAAGGTTATTTCATACAAAGCAGACCAAGCAGCACTTTAGGAATTGTGTGTGTCACCCTGGGAAATCTGTGCGTGGCTGCTGTCACACACTTACACACCCACACAAACCGGTGAGTTGATTTTTCTTCCATCTGACAGCCTGTTAGCATGAGTTTAACTGTAAAACAGTCAAATGATCATGTACAGCGACTCATTTATTCATGCAGTTATTCTGTTTGGCAGGGCTGTGTTAAAGCAGTAGCCCGCAATACGTCTGAAGTTGATTCTTAACTCTCTTTGAAGGATTAAGGGTCTTTGGTGGGATTTGGGAAGTTTTCAAAGCAGCGGGAAAGAGCATAAATGTTGCAGAAAAGCCCAAATCTGGAGTCACATATGGTGTTCTGCTTTCATATTTCTATGTGTGTTTAAAACACTTTGCTTTTGAGTGGCTGGACTTCATTGAAACAGTTAGTTGTTGTTTTGCCTGTACTGAATTTGCCTGTTTAGAGTGGTGTGATTTATTTGACGTTTGATTATTATAGTCTGACCTCAAATTCATTTGGTTCATGTACAGAGGGTGTTACTTTATGATTTAAGATCCACAGGACAAAAACAAATATTTCATCTCATGATTTAATGTCTTAATTGTACTTTTTAGATGTACAAAATAAAAAAGTGGTTTGTGTAATTAAATTTATGATTTAAACAAATTATCATTCATTTTTGAGGCATTTTAAGTGATGTTGACTGGGGATGCATCAATAAGACTGTCTGAAAGCGCTAAAAGATGTGCTTATAAATTATATACTATACTATTTTGTTTAAATGAATGAAAAATAAAGTATAAAATGAATTTAGGCTTCACATTCTTATAATGTACAGTTTGAAAACTGGATTGCCATTCTGAGATCTGCTCAAAATTACATTTCTGTGATGAGAGTTTAGCATTATGTACATGACAAAATTAATGTGTTTGGTCTTGGCGGAATAGATATGCTATGCTGCTGCTGCTGCAGCAGAGCAAGTCCTGAGACTTGCTACTGCCAGTACATCCACAACATGCTCATTTGGGCATGTAAGAAATACTGCTGCTGCACATATAAAAAAAACCCTATATATATAACATACATGAAATCATCCCATAGCAGATCTATACAGGTGGGGCTGGGGAAGGTGGAGAGATTCTGAAGCACACTGCAACTGCTGCAGCAAGCGCTAGCTGAATATTTGAATGTTGAGCTGCATCTTATTGTGAAAGATTCATCTGTACAGGTTTAATTTTTTAAAATTTATTTATTTATTTTTAATTTTTAATCAAAATGGCATAACTGGATCTTCTGGTATAACAACTTATAAAGACGTCTCTTCTTTAATAATTTAGTCTGCATAAACTGGCCCTTTTCTTACAATCGACTGCAAAGTCGCATTCAGATTTCCATTTAAAGGTGCAGTGTGAAATATTTAGGAGGATCTGTTGAAAGAAATGCAATATAATACACACAACTATGTTTTGAACCGTTGAACTATGTTACTGAACTGTTATGTTTTTATTACCTTAGAATGAGCAAATTCTATCTACATACACCGTGGGTCCCCTTATATGGAAGTCGCTATTTTGTGCCACCATGTTTCTACAGTAGCCCTAAATGGACAAACTGCTCTACAGAGCGTGTTTTGTCACTGTGTTGTTCTCATGAATGTTACAATGACGAACAAGTAAAAATAATATTCACAATAATATATCAGTGTACTGAATAATTAAGTAAATATAATTCCTTAATTTACCTTTGTAAAGAAACATCATTGCTTGACTGGCTACTCTCTGCTGTCTCAGACGGCGACATCTTTGTCCTGTGTTGGCCATCATAGCTTCTCTATGTGCAATTCGCAACTCCACCTCTAGATGAACCAAAAATTTACACACTGCACCTCTAATCAACATCCGATGCGTAGAACTGTGTCCCCGTCCTGCATTTTTTATTTTCCGATAATCTGCTACACAACGCCACAATATGGAAAAAAGATCTTAAAGTGAGTGTTAGATGATGCCAAAGGTAATCTTACAGTAAAAATAAGTAAAAATAAGAAATGAACAAAAATGAAATATGCAATATCGGCCAATACCGATAAATTAAAAGAATCTTACATAGGCCCTAACTGACATATTGTGGTTCCAATATACTTTGTATCCCTTAGAAGATGCAGTATGATATGATATCAAGATATCAAGCTAATATCAAGACTGAAATAAATATATATGATGTAATAAGAGGTCAAACTGCTCACATATTCCCATGGTTAGGTTTAGGGTTAGATGTTTTCCCATAGTGTTCCTCTAGTCAATGACTGACAGCTTAATCTCACTGAATATGACCTGCATTTTTACACGTCTGTCTGGGTGTTTCCCACCGTTGTAAGGCAAATGAGAGCAGACTTCAGTGTCAGCTTCAATAGTCTGTGTTCCAGTGACAAAAGCATGGAGTGAGTCAGTGTATGACAGACCAAAGGCTCTCCTGTCAGGTCCATCAGAAAGCCCTCAGCAGCACACACTGATCTCTCTGAGAATATTCTCACATGTTACGTGTGTGCGTGAGTGTGTGCACGAGTGCCCTCATGGTATGGGGCATTTCCCAGCCTCTGATCTACATATACATCAGGGTACAAAAAAGGTAATTTTCTTTACGGAGAGACATCTTGCTGATTAGAATCATCTTCAACAGGTTCATACAGGTGTTTCATGACCTCCGCGCTTTGTAGAGTGTTGTTGATTTTGGATGGTCTGTGTGGAGTCCATTTTGGCTCATAGCTGTCAAATTGTTTGTGGGATCCATCCCAACCGAGTTGAGCGATGGACGACCATACATGGTGATCAGATGGACCTGCTGCTGATTAATGTGTGTATCATGTAATAACGGGAGATTGTAAACAGACACACAGCAGAGCCTTGTATGGAGTCCGCTTGCATCCATCAAAAGTTTGAGCGTAACAGACCTGTAAAAGAGTAAGCAGTGAAACAGATGAGAGGGATTTTGAAGGACTTAATGGCCTTTGCTTTGTTCTGCTGTTCTTGTTATTTTTAATTTTAAAATACTTTATTTTATTCCACCATTACGTATATGCAGAGACAACTATAAGAACGCCATTTATTGGATGATTCCCCTGAAAAGTGTAACTTATGAAATCTTTCTCACAATATCGCTTATAGTTATAGTTTATAGTTTGATGTCCAGGTGTTTGTCCTCCATCTGTGGTGTGGGCTGTCTCAGTTTGGTTCAGCAGGGACTGTTTGTTTGCACATATCTGTATCATCTAAACATTGCTGTTTGTTTGAGCATCCGACCAGGGGTGCATTTCCCAAAAGCAACTATGTTTGTTCCGTCGTTACCAATAGAGTTCAAAGGAATTTGTGACCTAACAGTGCTTTTGGGAGACGCACCCCAGCTTGATCAGTGGAGTGAATTTGGGGTGGGGCTAGCTGTTTGTTCAACCAATGGCAGAAGGGGGAATTGTTTAAAACCAGTTTGAAAACAATCATTATTTTCATAATTATGACAGAAATGACCACAGATAATTATCACAGAAATGACGCTTTAAATATTTGTCATTGTAATTTTCTTTCTATGTCTCTGTGTTTTTAAAGCCCAAAGTATACTTCAGTTTTGAAACACTAAATGTATAGCTTTTTAAACTGTGCTTTTAATTTGATAGCATGTGTGAACACAGTTGGTTGATGTGGGGGATTCTGAAGGACTTGTTAGATGTTTGCGTTGTTCTGTAGTTTTTGTTATTTTTCATTTTAAAATACTTTCTCTTCTTCCACTATAACATGCAGAAACAACTATTAGAACTATATTTCTCACAATAACGCCTCAGCGTTTGATCTCCAGGTGTTTGTCCTTGTGGGTTGTCTTAGGCCCTGTCCACACGAACGCGGTTATTTTCAAAACCGCAGCTTTTTCTGTGCGGTTTGGCTGTTCGTCCTCACGCAAATGCTGCACCAGGTCACTGAAACCGAACATTTTTGAAAACTCCTGCCAGGGTGAAGATTTTGTGACGTTGGAGCCTGCGCTGTTATCTCTGCCTTCTGGAAACTTTTTCAGGCTTCTGATTGGCCAACATAGCTTTACGGTTGACATTATATCGCCACCTGTTGGTTAGGCATGCTCTTGACAGTGCTTCAAAGCATGCATTTGTGTTTTCATGTGGACGGAGATTTTTTTAAAATGGAAGAAGCAAAAACTACCTGTGTACGTGTGGACATGGCCTTAGTTTGGTTCCCCAGGGACTGTTTGTTTGGACGTATCTGTATTATCTAAAACATTGCTGTTTGTTTGAGCATCTGACTAGCCTGGCACAGCAACAGCTCGGCCAATAGAGTGGGGGAACTATGACGTCAGAACCCGGAAGAGTAATTCGCCGCGGGTTCCTTTGAGATTTTCCTATGGGGTTTTATAATGGGGTTTTTCAGTTTATGAGTAAAATAAAGCCTGTGGTAAATGTAACTTAACGATACGTTTACGTTTTGTTCTACAGTGTAAACTGCACACACTCACAGCCCAAACGTTCTTATCTAGTTACTTATTAAAAACATGCATATTCAAAAATGAACATAACTGCTTCAAAATTTTGGATGTGTGTAATTTACGTTGTAGAACAAAACATAAAAGTATCGCCAAGTTATGTTTACCACATGCTTTATTTTACTCATAAATGGAAAAACTCCATAGGAAAATCTCGAAGGAACCTGCGGCGAATTACTCTTCTGGGTTCTGATGTCATAGTTCCCCCACTCTATAAAGTGAGTTTGGGGCGGGGCTACCTATTTGCTCAACCAATGACAGAAGGGTGGAGTTTTCAGGAAACCAGTTTGAAAACAGCCATTATTTTTGCAAATTTTTTTTGCACAGATATGACACTTCTCTTCTTTAATTATTTGTCATTATAATTTTCTTTCTGCGTCTCTGTGTTTCTAAAGCCCAATGTATAGATCAGTTTTCAGTTTTTCCATACATTCAGCTGAATGTACATGGCCATTCAATTTACCTTTAATTTGATAGCATGTGTGAACACTGTTGTTTGGGGGATTTTGAAGGACTTATTGGATGTTTGCTTTGTTCTGTAGTTTTTGTTATTTTTAATTTTAAAATGCTTTCTCTTATTTCACTATAACATGCATAGACAACTATGAGAAGTATATTTCTCACAATATCACCTCAGAGTTTGATGTCCAGGTGTTTGTACTCCATCTGTGGCGTGGGTTGTCTCAGTTTGTTTCAGCAGGGACTGTTTGTTTGGACATTTCTGTGTTATCTAAACGTTGTTGTTTGTTTGAGCATCTCCACCAGGCTGGCATAGCAACAGTTCGACCAATGGAATGAGTTTGAGGCGGGGCTACATTTGTCATCTTCAACCAATGGCAGAAGGAGGGAGTGTTCAGTAAAACCTATTTGAAAACAATAATTATTTTTGCAGTTAAGTTTCGCACAGAAATTATGCATTTATGACATTCAGTATGAAATACACAATTCATGTGTAATTCAATAAAATTCATTGATCATTCAGAAATAATCATATTTGTCTATTTACTATATCCAAAATTATTTTGATACTTGAGCTACATGTAAAGTGTATGGATTTAATTGCATTACATATAAAATATCATGCAAAATATAATCTGCAAGTGGCTTTTAATCTAATGCACGGGTGTTTTCTTATATAATGCAAAGACATTTATAGATATTTAAGTATGTCCTAAGTGTCCGCCAATGAATATGTGCACAAAATACTAGTTATGTAATGGATGTGAATCTAGTGTAAACATATACACTGAATTGAGAGGAACAGTTAATTACTCATCTTGAAAGTATACCATACTGTATCTGCTGATATATTTACATAAACTACATGGTGGAATGATCATCTTCTCCAGAGCAACAAACAAACCGCCCACGCTCTGGACATTTTTCAAATGCCTTTGTGAAAATTAATGGAGATGCAGGATAGAGTTCATCTGATCACTCGCTGGGGAATAGTGTGCAAGTGCTCTTATTGGACAGTTGGAATTCACCAATATGGTCAAAAATGTGGTGAATTTGAGACATAGTTCTTAGCAAAGGTCTTCACATGGTTTCAGTGACTCGTTCAGTGAGTCTGTTAATGATTGAATAGACACTTTTACAGGCTCCAAAGAAGTTATAAATGTCTACATATTCTGAGTGACCCCTCACTTTGGTGTCTTTCCAGTAAGAACAATAAAAAATTGGTCATTATTTGGGTATAGTCACCACACCACCTGAGTTTTGAGGTGAAAATGTGACCAGAGAGAGAATATGATTTCAGGACTCTTATCTGGATCTTAAAGTCACATCAGTTGATTCATGAATCAAATCTATGATTAGTAATGTCATTTGATTCATTGAAGGGTTTCTCACACTGAAGAATGAACTTCCTATTGTTACAAAGGTCAACCGGACAAATTTGACAAGTTCTTGTCTCTGGATTTTGACACAGGAAGAATGAAATCTTGTCAGTACAGTTCTGTCTTCAGCTCAGCTATTGTGGCTATTGATAAACGCGTAGTTAAACTCATCCACAAAAGCAGAACCGTTTAGCCTCAAACTGACCTGTGCCTCTTTTGACCTTTGATCTTTGGACAATGATGTCATGATCCAAACTGCTGTCAACAAGACAAATTAATCACCATTCCATTCCTTCACTAATAATAATGCCAGTGGCTTGCATTCAACATGCTTCACTGCAAAAAATAATTTTTTACTCGGTATTTTCCAGCAAAAAAATCAAAACATCCTTAAAAGATTTTAAGATGATTTAAGAAGCAAAATTATGTAATATAATCAGGTTTTTCAGAATTTTTATATATTTAAAAAAGAATCTACTCAAGTGCGAACTGAATCTAATGTTTTAAGATACTTAATTGCTTGTTAATTTATAATCTAAATAGCATGTTAATAAACTCGTAATATCAAATAATACACTACATTTAAAATTGTAATTTTAGTATCTTAGTCAATACATCAAAATAAGTGTACTTCTTATAAAGCACAACAAAAGATTATAAAAAAAATGATTTAAACTTTAAAGTTTAATCATTTGATTTGTACTTTAAAGTAAAACTTTTAATATGACACTTTAAAAAAAAACGTGTTTGTCATAAAAACACACTTTGACTTTAATATTATATTATTTGCAAGTGCAGTACAAAAGTACACTGCAATATTGTACAATTAAGCACACTTTTTTAAAAGCAGATATACATGTTTAGATATTTTAACTGGAAAATAAAATAAAAGCACAAGACTTTTATTTTTTATCAGGATCAGATATATCAAATATTCTTTGGTTCGCAATTTACAGATTGTATTTATCTTATCAAATGCAATCATGTATACGTGTTCATGTGAGCGCTAAAACAAGCTGTCACTTCACAGCTGTCACGAGCACCATTGCGCTAGCAGTTATCATTATCTTTATTATTATTAGCAGTGACTCATTATCTTTGAGGAATGATGTGTCTCCTACAGTATATTCAGTTCACACTCACCAAAAACTCATAATGTCTTGATAACAGATAAACTGGCATATTTAAACACTTACAGTTAAAACACACCAACTTGTGGCCAAAGAGCATCTGCAATAAATTATCATACCCAGCATAAAACATGTGACTCAGTATTATGTAAGAGCTGTTCACGTTTGTTTGAATTGTGGTGCACTCCTTCCCGACTGAAGTCACTGGATCTGCTGAGTGGACGGGTGGAGCTCATTCACTAATGTTTCATAGGTCACTCAATCATACCAGAGACTCGGACTTCGTAACTGGTGATGTTGCCCTAAAAGAATTAGTTCAACCAGAAATGTCATCATTTACTCATCCTCATGCTGTTCCAAACCTACAGTATATGGGTTTCTTCCATGACACAAAAGGGAAATGTACTTCAACATGCAGTTACAATTAATGGAGACTGAAGTTTTTAAGTTTCCAAAAGGACTCAAAAGCATCATAAATGTGGTCCATCTAACTCATGCACTGTATTCCAAGTCAAACTAGGCTATAGTTTTATGTGGTATGCACTGATAATCTTGCCCTCAGTGAGCTGTTAACTTTGATATGATCCAAGTCAAAAGAATGATTTGAGCTTGTGATGGAATCATATTCCATCAATAAACCTTACAGTATATCTAGTGCATAAGCCATATGAACTACTTTTATGGATTTTTATGGTCATTTTGGAGCTTGACAGCCCCCAATCTCATTCACTTTTATTATATTGAAAAAAGTGACTAGGATGTTCGTCGAAAAGTCTCTTTTTATATTTCACCGAAGAAAAAAAATTACTCGGTTTGGAACGGCAAGCGGGTGAGTAAATGATGACATAACCTTCGTTTCTATGTGAACTATCCCTTTAAAGTTCCCTGTGGAAAACATGATTTCACTTTACTAAAAGTCTTGGATTCCTACAGAGTTTGAGCATGTGGATAGTTTTCAGTGCTATTTAAAAAGAATATAAAAGAAAGGCCATAAAAGAAAGGCATAATCCTGTGATTCGGCTGGTAAATTGTTATCTCTATATAAAACCATCTAAAGGCGGATGGAAACATCAGTGGATGTGACACAGGAAACGTTTCAGCGATTATGTCATTGGGAGTATGCACTGAAAAAAAATAAAAATGGTTATATCCAAGTTAACTGGTTTTATTTGAATCAGAAATATCACTGAATCAACCTATATACTAGTGCTGTCAATCGATTAAAAATTTTTAACTAATTAATTGTGAGTAATCCCACCTAATATTAAAGTTTTTAAATATACTTTTATATTGCAGTAATTTCACATTCAATCTTCAAATTAATAGAAACAACATAAAAATATTTTTAATATTTGTTTAATGGCATCTTTTTTATGACTGAAGGCGAGTTTCACTGATACCAGTACTACTGATGCCTCTAGGAAATTGTTCTTTTTTTCCCTAATATTTAATAATAGACTACAGCCATTAAACTTTACAGTATAATTGAGAGCTATCAGTTTTAACATTTATTAGACTTTTAAAAAATAACAACTTCTAATTTAAGTTAACTTAAAACAATCTTCACATAAACACATTATTATAAATGTCATATTTACCTGTGCCCTTCAGCAAGTAGGAAATATTCAGAAATTGAATAAAGTTATCAAACACTAAATTCTAAATTAAATTTACCTGTAGATGAAACAAAACAGTTATTGAAAGTTATTGATTTCCTCTTTTTTCTTTTGTTCTTTGATTAACAGACTTCACAGCAGCTGGGTTATTAGGTTATTTGGCTGCTATTACTTTAAGAGCTGCCACTGCTGAATGTGACGCGGATCTGACACACATGCTCGTAGTTTCATTCGTGCTTTAATATGAATTGATACAGGCTATAGCACAGTATAATGGCTGACAGGACAGGAAAATTAGGTTTTACTGACATATGACCTGAAACATATCATCTGACCACAGTTCACTGTTGTTCTGCTGAAGCAAAGTGGAATGCGCATCTGAAAAGTCTACCCTAGCCCCGTTAATTTTCAACACTGTTAAACTGGAAAATGTAATCACCTGTGTTGACGTGGTAATTTTTAAAGCACTACTAAATACATTAATTTAAAGTTTTGCCTACTAAACAAAATTTTATGGGTTCAATCAAGTACAAATAGCTTTTTAAGTTAACAATTGCAAGTCACCAGAAGTAACAGGAGAATGTGAATAGATTCTGTTGTGTCAGAGCTTGTCATGGGCCACTATGAACCCAAATGTGTTGTTATTATTACACAACGTAGATTAATCAATATAACATTGTATTTCAGGGCTATTGCAGGTTGTGGAATTAAATAGACCCTGTTATTGATGAAACCAATAGGAATGCAATTATACAATGGAGTTTGTGGTTTATAGGGTTTTATTAAAAACAATCTGACTAAAGCAACACTCGTCTGCATAGAGCATCACTGCAGCCTGATTTATGATCAACATATGCAAGTGATTTTACCGCAGTAATTAACTTACTGACCCCTGCAGTCTACCAGACATTCGTTAAGTAGTGTTTGTGTCCTAATCAAACCAGTTACTCGTCACAGATGGTATGCATGTTCGCTGCTTGGAGCTAAAGGCCTTAATGCTTAATAATGTTGGTGCCGGAACTCTTAGTGGCTCATAAAGAGCAGAACCCTGATTAAATGTTAATGATTTTTCATTTACGTCTTACAGATTTCCTGCATGCCTGTTCCTATAAAAAGAGATGAAATGCAGATAAGAACTAGATTAAGAGCAGAGCAACGTTTTGACATTTAGATTGCACTTTTCCCATGAAGCAGGCCAAAGTTTAAATTGAGAGCAATGCTTTGGTCTACCTATGTGTAGTCATAGTCTAGAAGACGTATATTTATTTCCTCTCATGTTGTTCCAAATCTGTTCTTTCTTATGCAGAACAAAAAAGAATATATTTTGAAGAATGTTTCAGCTGTTTTTGTTTATACAATGAAAGTCATTGGGGTCCAAAATATAACTGAACCCCATTAACTTTCATTTGGTGGACAAAAAACCAAAAAAGTCATACAGGTTTGGAATGATTTGAGTAAATTCATGCATTTTTGGGTTAACTATGCCTTTAAAGGTGCAATAGGTGATTGTCTTCAGAAACATTTTTTGTTATGCTGGTTGAAAGCCTCTTCTCGTTCCGAGCGTTTTGATTTACTTTCCTACCTGCCTGTCAACATATGTATTTGCATACCTCTGTGCACCCTGTTCGCGCAGACAGGATACGTCATCAGCGCATTCACGTACGCTATTGCAGACAGAGCGAGAATGACAGGCAAACATCAACAACCTGATCTTCCTTCTTGGTATTTTTGTACTTTTACTAACTGTGCTATAAAGTTTTCTCACTGGTGAATGACACATGATGTATTGTAGTAATGTTGTCTCTGGTCATCTGATCTGTTCGTGTTCGTGCATTCAGGAGGCGTGGCTTTGGACGGCGATTTGCAGGGAGGGTGGGATGTTTACATTCAGTGCTATCATGCTATAGTTAGCATTTTCCAAGATCTCCTACTGCACCTTTAAATAGACATTCAAAGACTGTTCAAAGCATATTATTCAGTACAGGCTTTCAAAAATCAAAAGCTCCATTCTGATTGGCTGATGTACATTTTTCCTGGAAGTCAGGATGCAGTGGTGTTTATGTGGTACTAGGATCCACTTTACTTTGTATTGTGATATGATGGTCCGGATGATTATGGCTGTTTTATCTGTTTTACATGGCTAAATGTTTTTAAATGCCAAAACTTTGTTTAGATCATCCCCAGTAAATATTCTGCAGGTGACAAACACATGGCACAATATGGAGCTCAGATATTGCAGGACAGGCCAGCCGTCCCGTCTTGTGCCAGTGACCTCAGAGTTGTAGGACGCGTGTCTGATGTCATTGCCAAGTTTACAGAGTCCTCCACAGGGACATTCCTCATCCCACTCGTCCACATCATCCCAATACCTCCCCCTTTATCACTTCATACTGGCTCTTCAAGCAAATACTTTTCAGAATTGTGTGTTGTATACTAATGTGCACTGTTTCTTGAGCTGCAAATCAGCATAATAGACTGATTTCTGAAGGATCATGCGACACTGAAGACTGTAGATATAGACCTATATAACTTCAAATGTAATTTTAGGTTGTATACACCATCCAGCACAGTACTGTATGTCCCAGAAGAAAACAATGAACAAATCTGGTCTGCTAGCCTGCTGTCAGAAGAATGCAACATTTATGCATTGCAGATGCTTGTTTGAGTTTTGTAATCTGCAAAAATTGCTTGGAGCACTCAAAACAAACAGCAATAATGCTCAATGTGTTCTGAGGAAGAATCTGAACATATTTCACCAACGGATCTCTGAGGGAGACGTGACCGTATTAGGTTGTGTTTCAGGAGTCCTCTCCCAACTCCTGAGAGAATGTTGTCAGGCACCGTGCTCTCTTTCTCTCTCACACAGTGCTCATTTAGGTAATAACAGTCTAAGGAGCCAACAGCATTGCCGTCCAGTCTACAATCTTTTCATTCATCAAGGCATAAATGTTTTGATTTAGAGATTTGTTGTTTCAGAATGCCACCTTTTAAGATAGTGGTCTCAAATTGACTACTAAGTAGGTTGACTGAAAAACTAGTCAGCTAATTAGTCTTTAGGAAGCTCTGTATAATTAGTATGGTTTTGGGTTTACCTGAACCTAATAGATGGTTTTCTTAGGGGGGACTTACATCAGACACGTTCTTGTGTCCATAAACTACTAGGCTATACCAGTGCTTGTCAACCAGGGAAAACCTTCCCTGTCAGGGAGCACCAATAGTCTAAAAATTATTTAAATATACACTACCATTCAAAAATTTGGGATCAGTTTTTTTTTTTTAATTTATTTAAGAAATCAGTACTTTATTCAGCAAAAATGAATGAAATTGATCAAAAGTGACAATAAAGACATTTATAATGTTAGAAAGATATCTATTTCAAATAATGCTGTTCTTTTGAACTTTCTATTTATCAGTGAATCCTGAAAAAAATTATCATAGCAATGTTTCTTAAGCAGCAAATCAGCAAATTAGAATGATTTCTCAAAGATAATGTGACACTAAAGACTAGAAAATTCAGCTTTGCCATCACATACGAACAGCTAAATTTGGGGTCAGTAAGATAGTTTGAGAATTTTGTTCATTAAGGATGCATTAAATTGATTAAAAGTGACAGTAAATACATTTATAATGTTACAAAACAAAACATATAAATATTTAAAATAGACATAATAAACATACGTTGTGTCTGAATGTCTGAATGTTAAAGTTTAACAAACAAAATCCTTAAAATACTCACAAAAAATGTAAAACTAAAATAAAAATTGAAAACTAGTCAAACTTACTAATGCCCACCATGACCCATCCCTGATTTTGAGTGGTGCAGGATTTAGTCCACTGACAGGTTCATACACACAGTATAATTACACACACACCCAAATACACACGACTCTCTTTGTCTCCTCCATACAGTACATGTGGAGACAGACAGTACAATAAATCAACACTCCTTCTCTCTCAGTTGTACCATTTCCGAACTGGCTATTGAGTATTATGGGTCTTTCTTTTATTTTGACTAAGTAACTCTTGATATACGACTTCACAAATCATGTCAGTCTTCAACAAAAGTATTTCATAATTATAAATTCAAAAACAGGCAAAAGGTTGGGCGTCTTTTTCTTTATTGTGAAACGTATGAATGAATGGCCTTAGTGTTTAATTCAATGCACTGAAATCGTTACCCTTTTACGAACTGAATTCAGTTGACTGTTGAAGAGAATGAACATGAATGATTTGTTTGTAAAACTATGACATGTCAAATACAGCTGTGATCCTTGCGTGTGTCACATGACATTATGAAAGGGAAATGGACAGGGTTTCTGGGGTTTGCTAAGGAAAACTATTTTGTTTTTATGCTAAATTATATGAATTTCAAAATGTTTTTGTAATGTTTTGTACACACCCTCACGTGCCAAACCCACTTTCCTTTTACCATGTAACACAAAAGATGTTGTTTAGCAGGATGGCCAGGCAGTTATTTCACAAGCAATGAAAGTGAATGTGGATTCAACCAAACTCCAATGACAAAAAAAAAAGCACCAGCTTTAGAAAAGTAGTACTTTTGTCTTGTGCTAATCTATGTCTAACTCATGTAATAGCTTTTTGTGAGGAACTGACACAATTTTTTGTACTTCACTTGCAAAACATTTGTGTTTCTCAAAGAAAATCCATGTTAACTTGAAAAATATTTGCGTTCCCCCAGAAACTTTGCATTTACTTGCAAACCTTTTACGTTGGCTTGCAAAACCTTTGCGTTCCCCCAAGAAATTTTGTTAATTTACAAAACTTTTGTGTTCCCACAAGAAACTTTGTGTTCACTTGCGAAACTTTTGCATTCCTCATAGAAACTTTGCGTTTACATGCAAAACTTTTGCTTTCCCCCAAAAAGCTTTGTTCACTTGTAAAACTTTTGCGTTTCCTACAGAAACTTTGTCCCTTTCAAAATGTTTGTGTTCCCCTTAAAAACTTTGTGTTTGCTTTCAAAAGTTTTGTGTTCCCCCAAGAAATTTCATGTTCACTCACAAAACTTTTACATTTCCCAGAGAAACTTTGCATTTACTTGCAAAACTTTTGTTTCCCTGAGAAACTTTGCATTCACTTTCAAAAAATTTGTTGACTTGCAAAAGTTTTGCGTTCCGCAGAGAAATTTTGTTTAGTTGCAAAACTTTTGCATTCCACCGAGAAACTTTTCGTTCACTTGCAAAAGTTTTGTGTTCCCTGAAGAAACTTTGCGCTTACATGCAAAACTTTTGTGTTCCCCTAAAAAACTTTGTCCCTTTCAAAACTTTTGTTCCCCTAAAAAACTTTGTGTCCCTTTCAAAACTTTTGTGTTCCCCTAAAAAACTTTGTGTTCACTTTCAAAGCTTTTGTCCCCCCCAGAAACTTTGTGTTCACTTGCGAAACTTTTGCTTTTTCCAGGGAAACTTTGCATTCGCTTGCAAAACTTTTGCATTCCCCCGAGAAACTTTGCGTTCGCTTGCAAAACTTTTGCATTTCCTGGAGAAACTTTGCGTTTGCTTGCAAAACGTTTGCATTCCCCCAAGAAACTTTGCGTTTGCTTGCAAAACGTTTGCATTCCCCCGAGAAACTTTGCGTTCGCTTGCAAAACTTTTGCATTTCCTGGAGAAACTTTGCGTTTGCTTGCAAAACGTTTACATTCCCCAGAGAAACTTTATTTGTTCATGAAACATTTGTGTTCTCTCAAGAAATTTTGTGTTCACTTGCAAAACATTTGAGATCCTCTAAAAAAACTTTGTGTTGCTTTCAACTAAAAACTAAAAAATCCCCTAACCTTGAGATCACTTGCAAATCTTTTTCATGGCGGAATGCAATATTTTTTCCTAAAAAATGCAAGTCAATGCAGGATTTTGGGTGGGAATGCAAAAGTTTTGTGAGCAAACACAAATGCAAAAGCAGTGCAATATAATATAATTTTTTTTCTCTGGTCCCATATTTTTTCAATCACCATGTCCCGTTAGTGGCTCTGTTGGTTGAAATGACATGCGGGTGAATTACTGACAAAAATGTAATTTTTGAGAGAGAACTATTTTTTTTAATGTTTAGTCATATTTCACTTCTGTCCCAGAGTTCACTCTCATTAATTGATACAGTACAAATCCATATATGTTAATAAGCAGCGCCACTCATGCAAATAAACACACCCCCACTGTGGGACCCTCACATACTGAGAGATCATTGTGAAGCTCATGTACATAAACATGCACTCAATTGTTGTTTTCTGTTATGTAATGGAGCTCATTCAAGACTGGTGAGTCATCTGGGCCAAGAGAATGAGAGAAGAGAATAACCCAACATATAATCCCCCGTGTGAAAAGCCCAGTGTTCATAGCAGTGGATACAGCATTCAGGAAACTGACGGCAATCATTATGGTCTCCGGTTCATAGTTAATCATCTCACACGGAAAACACTCTAGGAGTGCTTGCTTCATGTTTACGCTCTCAGAGCGGGAAACATTGATGTCAAATGGAAAGCTAAAGTCATATGAAACATTTCATGTTGGACAGTTCCCCGGTTGCCATGTTTTTAGTGGTTTTTAAACATCATTTTTTGTAGCACTATAGGAAAATGTTCTTATGTTTGAAACAGTTTTCCTTGTTTAAACATTTTTTGGTTCAGTTATTTCTAAGGATGTTTACAGCAGATATGATTGGTCATCTGTGCTGGTTTGCACACACTTATGGCTTGTTGGAAAGTTTGGCCAGTGGTCATTGTTTAGTTTTTCGTACTTTTTGTTTAGTTTTTCATATTTTGTACAACAATTTAATGTACAAAATATATGTTGTATGTTTATCTTATGTTTAACTAGTATGTGGCACCGTGGTCCTGTGAGACACGACATTTCGTTCCACTATATGTCCACACATGTAGCAGAATGACAATAAAGCTCGACTTGACTTGATTGTTTAGTTTTTCAATGCCATGGCAACAAGGCAGTCCAGTTTCAAAGTCTTGTGATTTTTGTATTTGTAGTTGCACTTTCTGGTCTTGCACATTTAATTTTTATCAAAAGAAGTGTTAAAGCAATCAAAAATGAACTCTGACAAGCCCACACTGCAGATTGAGGTTAAATGGTAACAGCCACTGTGACCATACCTTGCTTTTGTCCAAGACATAGCCATGGCAATGACAGAGCAAAACATGCAAAGAATTGTTGGGACTGAATCCAAGAATATCCATATCATGTGTATGATGAGAGAGAAATATTCTTTCCACAAATTTCCTTTTCACAAATTTTTCATACAATGCATTCACACCAATAGGTGCCAGTATGAAGTCTAACACCACGAAATTGGGGAATAAATTTTATTGAAAAAAATTGTACAAAGTAAGTTGTATTTGCTTTAAAATAAATAAATGAAATGAAATCAAATTAATATATAATAAAATTAATATATAATATATAATAAATTAATGAATAAATAAAAAAATCAAAAATACAGAAAAAAACTGTAATTTTGTGAAATATTATTACAATTTAAAATAACAGTTTTCTATTTTAATATACTTTGAAATATAATTTATTCCTGTAATTTAAAGCTGAATTTTCAGCATCATTACTCCAGTCTTCAGTGTCACATGATCCTTCAGAAGTCATTCTAATATGCTTATTTATAATCAATGTTGGAAACAGTTGTGCTGTTTCATATTTTTGGGACCTGTGATATTTTTTTTTCAGGATTCTTTTATAAATAAGAAGTTAAAAATAACAGTGTTTATTCAAAATAGACATTTTGTGTTACAATATACACTACTATTCTAAAGTTTGGGGTCAGTACATTTTTTCTTTCTTTTTTTTTTTAAAGAAATTAATACTTTTATGCAGCAAGAATGTGTTAAATGGATAAAAAAGTCATAGTAAAGACTTATATTTTTAGAAAGATTTCTATTTGAATAAATGCTGTTCTTTTAAACTTTTTATTCATCAAAGAATCAAAGACAAATATCACAAGTTCCAAAAAAAATATCAAGCAATGAAAATTCAGCTTTGCATCACAGGAATAAATTATATTTTAAAGTATATCAAAATAGGAAACTAATATTAGAAATTGCAATAATATTTCACAATATTACAGTTTTTCCTGTATTTTTGATCAAATAAATTCAGTCTTGATGAGCATAAGAGACTCTATTAAAACATTAAAATCTTACTGATCCCCAACTTTTGAAAAGCAGTGTGTTTGTGTGTGTGATATATATATATATATATATATATATACACACACACACACACATACATACATGCACAATATAGTCATATATTCATAGCAAATGGGCTTAATATCAGTTTTTCATCAATTAGTATTTTCTTAATGATATTGTCACTAAATTTAGCAATTTGCCATGTTTCAGTCACTACTTCGTATTTGTTCTGACAGAAAAATGCTAATATTTAATATACAAAATATATTAAACATATGTACATGACAAGAGCTTATATAGGAATTTAACTGCAATACAGTATGTGAACATAGAGAGTAGAAGAGAAGCAAAACAGATGTACTGTTCACAGGGCTAACACTAGACAGAAAGCAATATGACCTCAGTGACGTTATCAGTATGCTAATTATCACATGATGTCATCTAGTGACTTTCTGAGCAGGATTTGGTGCTTTCCATTGAAAGTAGTTGGCAAGAGTGGTAGTAGTGAGTGGTGTTAACAGACTAGTTTAAGAGTTACACCAGTAATTGAATACTGTTGTCAGTCACTGATTTAAATAAAACAGAAATAAACAATAAAGTAACATTCAAAAGTCCTCATGATTTTGTGGTAAACCATGTATAAAGTGTTTACATAAATTCTGCATAGTCAAGAAATAACAGTATTTTGAATGCTGTTTCTTTCAGGCAGTGCGTCTGAGATCTGAGTGATTACTGACCAGGATCCCTGCAGATGACATGCAGTCTCAGGTAAGAGCATCTGTTGAGGTTCAAAGCGTTCCTCAATCTGCTAAACCCATGTTAATGTGAGGTACTTTGCACTTGCACTTACTTATGATCCCTGGCAGCTCCTGGGCCGTTCAGCATCACCTCGAAAGACGCCCTGGAACCACAGAAAGAAAGAAACGTTACAAACAGCCCCTTACACAATGACAGGAGGAGAGAAAGAGAGAGCTATTTATGGACTTGACTTGGATTTCCATGAAAAAGACCCAGTCCCTGTTCCCCCAGCTCACAAAGCAATCTCCATGATTTAACAAGATACAGTTTCACCATCTGTGAGAACACAGGGATCTTCCCATGACCCCTAGAGTTCACATGGAGAGAGGGAGCATTATTCAGGCCACAGAGAGAGCAGAGAGTGAGGGATGGTGGGGTTCGAGTCAAGAGGAAGAGGTCAGGAAGACGTTTCACAATGCAAAACTTAGCCAGTAATGCTAACTTAACCTGTTATCCGCAGTGAACTCTTCATGACCCTGTTGGCCAAGAGTCACACCTTAGGGAGTTTGAATGAGGGAGCTCAGTAAAACAGGGCCCTGTTATGAGGTAATAGTTTCTTCTCTTGTGGCCCCTCAAACTAAGCTCTGTAAGAAGCTGGAACATCTACAATTTAAAATGGACGAGGATGGCCAGTTTGTTTTAATACGCAGACAAGAGAGCAGATTTATCATTGCTATAGTTGCTTCCCAAAACCCTTTCAAAAAATGGTCACTGGCAAAAATATGAAATATAATATAATAATACTTTTAAATATTTATCAATAGTAAGGTTTACCATAATTAAAGTTTTCATTTAGCCAAACACTGAAATCAAAAATCAAATTTCACTTGCTAGATTTGGTTAATTGGGTAACTGAACTCTTTATTCTGTTCAGTGTGTTCTCAGGTGATAAATTAAACCAGTCATAATAAAGTTATTTAGCAATTAGCTGCGTTTTGGTATGTTATCCAAACTAAATTTACGTATTGCTATTTTAGCTTTTAGTTTTGTTCACTGTGAATTGTGTCCTGACCAAAAAAAAAAAAAAAAAAAAGTTAAAAAAAATTAAAACGGTTAAAATAGTTTTTATTTTGAATTAATTTTTTTTATTGATTTACTGAAATAAAATATAAAAATTAGATGAAATGAAATTAAAGTGAAAATAGAAATGCATAAATAAAATAAGTTGAAGTACTAAAATTAATATAACTAAAACTGAAATATTAAAAATATAAATATAATTTTATTTAAACGTATTTATGATAAATAAAAATGACAAAAGCACATAGCAAAATTTTTTAAAAATTTTTGTAGTTTATCCACATTGTGTGCATGAAATAGGTGCAGAGAAGCATTAATAAAACTATTTTGCTAAATAATTTCAGCCTTTCACTACACTGATTTTTATTGATTGATTAATTGATTGATTGATTGCTGTTTTGGCCAAATATTGTTGGATTCTGAAATTTCAGTGCATCACTACTCTTGTGAAAAAGAGGTACGCTTTAGCATACTTTTTAAAAAAAGTACTTACTATAGAAATATTATTCTTTAAAAGAATAAACGTAATGTTTTCTGACACTTACGGTAAGTACATTATTTATAAATGAACGTACTATATAAATGCAATTAGTTCAACTTTACAGTGCTTTTTTGACACAAGTAGGATCCTTATATGTAATTAAATAATAATTATATTTAAATATATTTGTATGTAATTTTATTTCATTAATATTATTGTTTTTTAAATATACTACAGTACACTAGAAGTACACTAGAAGTGCACATTCAGTTCAATTAAATGCACTTCTTTTTATTAACGGTAATCAGTGGAGGAATAAAACTTTTGCCCAGAGAATGGTATATTTACAGTATAAAACAACTGGGGCTAACTGATAAAGCTAACTATCTAAACCATCACTTCTTGTTCTTGAGAACTGAATGTCTTATTCATATGTTTCTTTGGAAACTGAGTCAGCTCAGTGGTTAGCACTGTCACCTCACAGCAAGAAGGTCTGTTTGGAGTCTCTGCTGAGCCAGTGGAGTTTGCATGTTCTCCTCATGTCTGTGTGGCTTTCCCCCATAATCCAAAGACAATCGGCATAGGTGACTTGGACACTATAAATTGCCCCTAAAGTAGGTGTGAGTGAGTGCATGCATGTGTGTGTGTCTGTGTGTGAGCCCTGTTGTTTAGGGTGTCTCCCACCTGGCTGTGTCCCAAAACACTGGGATAGTTTCCAGCCCCCCCGTGACCCTGTGGAGTATAAAGCAGTATGGAAAATGGATGGAAACAGTGATTCTAGGTAATGAAATAAAACCTCTGTTTTTCTCTCAGAGAAGAGTGGAGGTGCATGACCATCTCAATGGCTCGCGGATCATTTTCTCGGACGAGGCTCTTCCCGGCAGTGGATCCAGACATCACTTCATGGCTCCGGATATGACCCAGGAAGTAGTCGTACTCTCTCCTGGTCTCCCTACACCTCCCTCAAGTCCGTTCCACATCAGTGCAACCCCTGCGTCTTCACAGCACAAGGCAAGAGCACAGCCGTAACACATTACTGCTGCAGACGTTATTCCACATGTGTGTTGAGAACTTTAGTATTCATATGCACTGGGGTCCAAAGGTCTAAAACCACACTGAAAATCTAGGATTCAAAATTTAATCTAGACCTGGACATACAGTAAACTGACAGTAAGACAATATTTAAGAAAAATGTCAGATTCTGCAGCTTTCTAGGTCACTAAATTTAAACGTAAATAATAATTAAAATATAAATAATAATAATAAATAAAACATTGAAACATTAAAAGGGACATGCTATTACTCATATTTTCGTATGTAAAAATTGAGTTTAAAATCTATTCAGTTCAGTTCAACTCAACACTAAATTTTTCCACATTATGCTTCGAGTAGTGCTGACACAGTGTTGTTATTGAAATAAAGTAGAAATAAAATAGTAATTTTAGATGAAAAACTAACTAAATACAACTAAATACAATAAGCTGAAGTAGTAAAATATAGCTAAAACTGAAATTAGAATAAAAATGCTTTTTTAATTTATATTTGTTATTCATTTATAATAACAATAAAAAGGATGAATGAATAACACTGCTTAGACTTTATTACACTCGGACTTGGACTGAATATGTGCAGATGATTAACTTATATTGTTCTGCCCCCTTGTGGCGATATTTTAAAAAAGGACTTTTAGAATATAGTATCCTGTTTACAGTAACTTGAAATATGCTTTATTTACATTTCAGTTTTTATATATATATATATTTATTTATTTTATATATTTTTTCTTTTATCAATTTTTATTAATTATTATATATAGTGTGCCCAAGCTAAGTATTTCAACACTTAAACTACTTAGAATTTGTTTGCATTAGATTACAAATATCACTCCAAATGGCATGTTTTTGGGACACTTTTTACATAGTATAGCTGATGTTATATATGTGTTATATACAGTATAACTAACGTTTCCTATTTACCTTATACTCTTTAATTCACTATTAGAATATGATTGTCATATACTGTATCACTGATTGTGCAATAATGTTTCCATCAGGTCGCAGAGGTCAATGGAGGTGGATTCACAACACAGAGTTTCGGATCCTACTATGGGCCGACTCAGACAAATGGTAACAAAACTTTTGATAAGTTTTGATATTACTTGACTAAATTATCATAAGAATTCCTATGTGTATCTTATCTGTGATAAGTATATGTAACTATAGGTTTCTCCGCTTGAATTGGAGGAAATTTGAACATTTGAAATTAGAATTGCAAATATTATATGTTCATATATTATATTAATATTTCATGCAATTTGATATGTGTTAAATCGTCATCTCTCTGTCTTTCAGTTGGATTATCCAATGGTGGGATATGGACTGGAGGTTCTGCCACATTGCCCAGGACGTCTGGCACCCGAGAGGAGCGCTTAATCAAGTTCTCTGGAATAGGTCCTGTAGATGAGACAGGCATGCCAATCGCATCCCGATCTGTGAGTCTCACTCAACCACTGCAGTCCCAGAATGCATTCCTGTGTCACACCTTCAGACAGTTGGAAATAACAATGAAATGCATGGCTATTGTTTCTCTTATCCATAACTTAGCCATGAATACACAGTGTGCTGGTTATCAGCAGAGTATTATAATAAACTAAAACTACAACCATAAAAAAAAAATCATTATTTGAAATAAAACAAACATTAATAAAAAAAAAAAAAAAAATATATATATATATATATATATATATATATATATATATATATATATATATATATACATACATACATACACACACACACACACACACACACACATACATACACACACTGTATATACTGTATATATTATTTATTTATTTATTTATATAAGCTATTTTAGCAAGTTTAACTAAAAATAACTAAAAATCAGAAATAAAACTTAATAAATACTATATAAACATATTTTTTTTTTAAAAACAACACACTAATAAAAATGGCAAAAAAAAAAAAAATACTAAAACTTTAACTAAAATGGCAGAAACGTAATTTCTCAAAATATTGATAAAAATATGAGAATACCTCAAGACTTATGTTTTTGCGAAGAAAGATTTTGTAAGGTGTAGATATTAAGAATGTCTCTTGTATTAAGTTTATTTTTCTTACCCCATTAGAAAATTATTTGTCTTATTTTAAACATAAATCTCGCTGAATTTTATTTATGCAAAAAACAAGAAAAAGCGTTTGCCAGTATGGTATGAAAAACTTCAAGATATACTCAAGATATAATAATATTAAAAAATCAAGATATTTTTTAGAATTTTATTAAATTATTTGTTAAGCTTTTTTTATTCTGTTGAGATATTTTACTTGTAAAAAAGACAAAAATATTGATTAAAAATATTTAGTACACAGTTTATGCCAGCATGTTTTGTTTTTATTTTGAACAATGCATTTTTCTCTTTCCCAACCCTTTCACCAGAGCGGTAAACAAGCCCAAGGACTGGTATAGGAGCATGTTTAGACAAATCCACAAGAAACCAGAGGGTATGTGCGCTCCTCCTATCTCTCTCTCTCTGACACAATGAGGAAATTCCTCTCTATTATTTTCTGTCACATTCTGCACTCATCCAGAAAGAATAAAGCCAAACTCCGGCTTAGAAATTTTAGACCTCATTTCTTAAACATTGTTTAACCTTTCAGCACATGTGGAGCTCAATGAGAAAGTGCACAACTGACCCTTTGAAAGTGGAACCAGATAGGCTTTGCTGAGCATGATGGGATTCAGGGTACCGCACTGTGCCTTTCCTTCATCAGTGAAGCTTCTGAGATAGAAGATAGAAATTTCAAACTCATTAAAATGTAAAAAGCACAAACTTTTATTGTAAACAATGAAACTGGTTTTAGCTGGTTTAGACAACAGCAGCAGAAGTGTGTAGGTTTGCTGTTACACCAACTCCTGCTGTAAGGTTTTCAGTGCTTTACCGCTAACTGCTGTTACAAAACTTCAAAAAATCCCTGTAGGATATTTGGCCAGAGTCCTGCCCTTGATTAATGTGCAGATGTTTGCAGTTTAATAACTGGAACAGCAGCTGATGTAGTTGAGTAATTATGAACAACATAAAGCTGCGTTACACAACTTGCTCAGTGTGTTTTCATAGACACCTGGTTTAACTCAGACTTACTGAGCTTATAGAAAGAAAGAAGTTAATAGCTGGCTGTCATGTGATAATCTTACATGGTATCTGGTCTTTAACTAGTATAGTAAGTGGTTAATTTAAATGACACCTTTATCCGAAGAGACTTACAGTACAGTTATTACACAGTCATTCTCTCCCATGAGCAACCTGTGATTTGTTGAGATTATAATGGTGATATAGTTCATGATTGATCTGTGTTAACCAGCAACCTATTGCTTAAAGCTCATAAACCACATCAGCTCCTAGATATTGGTGTGATTTTAGATAACTATAAAGATGCAGCCAAACATCTGAAGGTCAGTACAGATAAATGCGTATTTTTATTTTTATGTATATTTTTATATAATTTTGTAGTTAATTAATTATAGGGATGTATTAATAATACAGTTCTGGCATGTTGTTTTTTATTTATTTGACTTTTTTTTTTTTGTTATGGCAAATAACTGATACATAGATGATATTGAAATTCTATATTATCTATTCTACACTACTCATCAAATGTTTGGGGTTGATAAGATTTTTGAAATATTTTGAGAGAAATCTCTTCTGCTCACCAAGGCTGAATTTATTTAATACAGTAAAAACAGTAATATTGTGAAATATTATTACAATTTAAAAAAATTGTTTTCTATTTGAATATATTTTTAATATGGAATTTATTCCTGTGATGCAGAGCTGAATTTTCAACATCATTACTCCAGTCTTCAGTGTCATATGATCCTTCAGAAACATTTATTATTATTATCAGTTTTGATAAATAAATAAGTTAAGTGTGGTTTAATATTTTTGTGGAAACTGTGATACATTTTTATTCAGGATTCTTTGATGAACAGCGAGCTAAAAAAACTGTATTTATTTAAAATAGAAGTATTTTATAACATTTTACAGTCTCCTTGTTATTCAATACACTTACTTTAGTAATAACAGTTTAAGCAGAATTACACGCAGCTAACAAACCTAACTGTATAGTTAGTGAATGTTAATTGTAAATGTTAATTAATATGATTGAATACTTAATTGTATAATTACACTGTAAAAAATACACCTTAAAATAAGGTATAACAAAAACATTTTAATGGTAGTCTATACAGTTCTACACTATTTTGTGTAAATAAATTAAAAATAAGAGATCCAAACATTCTAAACATCTAATATTTGCCCATAATTGATATGGTAGCAATATATCATGCATCCCTAATTAGTTAGTAAAGCTAATATAGCTATATTAGGATCATTTCTTCTAATTTAATGTATGTTTGTATGTTTTTACTCCTGCAGAGCCTGAGCTTGACTGGAGAGAAAGTGAGTAGCTGAATAGTTCATATGAAATCATTATTATTTCTGGGCTCTATATTCTGTAATTCTCAGTCATACAGAAGCCTGAATTGTGCTGCAATTACTGTATGTGTTTTACACTTATTTGTGCCCCTGAAATTGTTAAAGCTTTGTATTTGATGTATTTAGATAAAGAAATTATTCTTGTTTTGAATGATAGTGTGAAGTATCTATAAACTCTCATTAATATGATTTTTTTCAATGGCAATAGGGAAGCTGTCATCATCTCCTCCTCCAGATTGTGGCCAGCAGGACGGGCGCTCAGACCCCTTCACCCTCACCCCTCACGGAGCCCTGCCCGACTGGTGAGAGAGAGAGAGAGAGAGAGAGAGAGAGAGAGAGAGAGAGAGAGAGAGAGAGAGAGAGAGAGAGAGAGAGAGAGAGAGAGAGAGAGAGAGAGAGAGAGAGAGAGAGAGAGAGAGAGAGAGAGAGAGAGAGAGAGAGAGAGAGAGAGAGAGACTGGGCAGGTTAAGATCTGTTTCTGCAAGAACTAACAATGATTGCGTAGTAAAGTGGCCTATGTGTGTGTGTGTGTGTGTTACAGGGCTGATCTGGGCGACACAGGGAAGCACCCAGAACCCAAGAGTATTTTTGACTTTGAGCCTGGAAAGGGAGCAGAAGAGGATCGTAGTCGGGTAAGAGACAGCTGTCATTAACCATCACCTGAGTTTTTGAAGATCTCTCCATGCAGTTTAACTAGAAATACTGTTGCAAAAAGACTGGTAGGGTTTGTGTATTGTAATATAAAGCTCAGCTGAAAGGCATCCAGATGGCATGTTGTTACAGTTCTAAAACACCTTTTTTTTTAGATTACCAGTTGTCTAAAGCATTATTGTGTCAGTTAAAAGCGTTTTTGTTGCTGTCTATTGGCATTTTGTAAGTGGGTTGGTTAGTTAGTCACTTTTACTAATGCTTATACTTAGATCAGGGTTCATGCAAGGTGCTTTAATTTGGATTTTTGAAATCAAACTTCTGAATTTTTTTAAATGAACGATTGAGTGATGAGAAGATGCTGGGGAAAGTAGTTGCGCCCGTCCTGCTGACCAGAATCTGAGGGAGGAGATTATAGCCCCGTTTCCACCGCAGGAACTTTCCCCAGGAACAAGGGACTTTGGGCCGGTACTCGGTGTGTTTCCACCGCAGGAACTTTCCCCAGGAACAAGGGACTTTGGGCCGGTACTCGGTGTGTTTCCACCGCAGGAACTTTCCCCAGGAACAAGGGACTTTGGGCCGGTACTCGGTGTGTTTCCACCGCAGGAACTTTCCCCAGGAACAAGGGACTTTGGGCCGGTACTCGGTGTGTTTCCACCGCAGGAACCAAGATCTAATTAAAGTTCCGGGTAAAAATTTGCCCCTCAGAAAGTCCCTGCAAATTTTAAAAGTATTTCAGGCGAGAATGTAGTTGTTTAAAACTCAAATCTGCGGTTTATTTATAAAGACAGCACCTATTTGAAAATGATCGCCGATTTCGGAGACGTGAGCTCCACGCGATCAGCGGGCTTTCAGTAATATTAGTATAATTAGTTTTTGGGTAAATTTAACAGGTAATCTTTGGTCGTTATTCTATTATTCTATTAATCTATTAATATGTTAAAATGAAAATGAAAAAAGGCAATTGTTTGATATAATATTTTGTTTTGTACTGTATGTAACGTTACGTTCCCTGAACTACATTTCTGAGGCTATTAATATTTTTAAATGAAAATGAAAAGAGGCAGTGGTGTTTGATATCACATTTGGTCTAACTGTAAATATTTGGTCTAATTGTAAATACAGTGAGGAAAATTGCAGTAAACAAGGCGAGATGTTATCAAGTACGCTGCTTTTTGCAGAATTACCGGACTTGAGTCGTCCCGTCCGCGGGAGCTCACACTCCCGAGTCGAACTCGCAAAGTCAAAACTACCGAGGACGCAAGTCCGAAATTTGCGTACTTGGTATTGAGAAATGCACGCAGACCTACACCAGACTATTTGCCTAATCTTCACAGTCCTTTAGGCTGCGATGGAAACGCAGACAGCAACAGGTCTGGGGGAAAAAGTTCCTGGGAAAAAAGTTCTGGGACAAATTGTTCCAGGTAATTTCAGTGGAAAAGCGGCTTATGACAGCTTCCCTAGGCATTAAAGCATATAAAGGCATATCAGTGAGAGCTTGTAGATGTTTCATACTTTAATTCAATAAAAGAATAATGTCTTTATCTAAATACATCAAATATAATGCTTTAATAATTTCATTGGGCACAAAAAAACTATAAAACACAGTGTTAATACTGATATTTCAGTTTATTCCTTACAATGCATAAACATAATAAAATGTAAACAAAGAACCCATTCAAATGTGGAAAATATAAAACTTTTTATGTGAGGATAATATATCACTAGGTACAGTGGGGTGTGATTAAGTAAAAATACATAAATAAATTTTAAATATCTTCAGACTTCAGTCACAATTACATTACTTCAAATAAATGTTGTACCTTCAGGGGTAAAGCAACATCTCTGTAATTTATTTACCCCTACAAAGGGACATAGTAGCACCTTTAAGGTACATATGACATATTCTAAGGTGCATGTTTGTGTTTGTGCACATTTGTATGTTAATTAATGAGAATTGTGATGAGAAAAGCTTGTGTATGCATAGCAGTTATAGTCATCATCACTCGATTTTGTTGCGATTCTGAGAAACTGGCTCGACTTTACAGTCTTCTCAAATTCTGAAATGTTCGTCCGTCCGTCTGTCTAAAAGTCAGAGCTTTAAAACTTCAAGACATTTTAAGCTTTATGTTCTTTTCAAATATATACATTTGAAATGAATATTCAGACTGCAGTGAATAACTGGCCATGAAAAGGTGTGGGAACGTGAGGTTTTCAGTTTGCTCTTGTGTAATGATGCTGTGTAGGTGGTTAGGTGTGATCTACACCCGATTAAGATCAGATATCCTTTTAAGAATGAAGTGTTTTAGTCTCAAAGCTTTAAAGGGATAGTGGACTGGTGGAATGCCAACACACACAAAGGCTTTCAACAGACACAATAATGCTTTGGACAACTGGCAAAATAAAAAAAAAAGTGTTTTAGAACTTCAAAAACATGCCATCTTGATGCTTTTTGGCAACTTTTTCCCTACAAAACATACAATACACAGAAACCAGTCCCCCAGTGCCAGTCCATATGACTCAAGGCATTGCTTTAGTAAGAAACAAACCTTTTTGGGCTTGTTTCTCAGAAAACTTTATTCCTGAAATTCGCTTATTGCGAGACCTCAGCTGTCATATTTAAATGAGATTCACACCTCAGTGCATTTGATGTATGAAGAGGAGGAGTGAGCACTTTGCTTTCTGGTTTCTACTTGTACACGTTAGTTTGGACTGGACCATCTGGAAGTTGCTTTGTGTCAAGAAGCAAAAGCTGCGTGACAACAAATCCTGCCAAAAAGGTGTTCAGTTTTATTAGAAATGTTAATAATACAGCTCAAATAATCTCATAATACAGAGACATGGTTATGGTAAGGGACATCTGTATGTCCATATACTGTTGTGTTGGATTTTTATGCTTTCTGCAAAGGTTAATATTCACTGATATCATCTGTAATTATGAATCAAATAGATTTTTTACTTGGTTCTGACATCACAAAGATGTATAATATGGTGTTATTCGAGGGCCATGAGAGAATTTGGATTATTAGTTAACATAAATTCTTAGAAAATTCTCAGATTAAGATGTTTGTCAGGACCCCTGATTGTTTATGACTGACTTTATGTTTGGCGCAGTGTGAATACGAGAATAAAAGGATCTGTTGTTTCATCTCCACAGTTGTGGAGCTGTGCAAAGGAAGGCAGTCTTGTGATACGTATTAAACCTGATAACCGCTTGTGTGATTTAACAGCACTGTAGTTTGTAGAGTTGTCAATAGCTGTTTCTACTTTCATGCTGTTTTCCCTTAATGTGACAGCTGTCATCTCCATTTCATTCACTAAAGACAGCCTTATTTTGTTAACATATTTGACAGAAGACATCACTTACCTTGTCTTAGTTGGTTAACGGTTCTGGATGTCTGACTTGGCTTCAATAAGATTATTAGCTGCCAAGATATGTGAGAGTGAGGAGCTTTTCACATGATCTTACCTGTCTGGAGCGCTTGTAAAATAGCAAATTGTTGAAGTCTGCTTTTTACCTAACAATTAAATGAGGCGAAACACATCAGGTTTATAGTTACATAGGCTCCTAAGTTGGTTATGAAATGGTGTTCAGTTCTTACCTGTATCTTGTACTTGTAGGTCTAAAGTACTTGTAGGTATAAAGTGTTATTTTAATATCATTAGTGCATTTAAATGCACATTCATAAACTGATTATGCATAATTAGCTGACAAAGAGTGTGGTCATGTAAACGCATTAAACCGGTTTCCTTTATTTGACTATGGTCATAATCAGCTTATGCGTAAACCGATCGACATAGCTAGATTTCTTACTCTGATTTTGCCCAGCATGTAAACACCTTAAGCTGTGATATATCGGCTTTTTGAAGTGTGCATGTGTGATGGGAAAGCTTTAAGCGCATCCAGCCACAGCAGCAGGCGAGGAGGAAATGAATTCTGACTTTGTCAACCCAAGAAATTACAAAAAAGGTGTTCCCATTTCATGTAGCTTAAAGCTTACAGTATTAGAAACCTCAAATATTAGAGGAGAATGAGTCTGTGCTAGACATTTTGAAATATTCTGGGCTTTTTAATGCTTTATTTAACATCACAACACACATAATAACTAGAATTCTTTAAGAGATATTGAGAATACATGGATGCTTACTGTATGTTTTCATGTTACCACCAGGAAATAACATGATTTTTAACAGTTTACATTGCCAGATTATTAATATGCATGTAAACCAGTAAATCTGGTTATTTTAATAAACTGTTTTTTGATATAGTTATTAGTGTATTAGGGATGTGCATCTCCATAACTGAGGCTGATGCGATACGTAATCTTGATGCATAGCCAGCGTTACGATACATTAAAGATACACATGAAGCCCCTACCAATGCGATACGATACAATTCAGCCCTATTAAGATGCTGTGCGATCTGATTTTGATTCGATTCAACACAATGCGATTCAATCCAATACGAAAAAAAATATCATGCTATGCAATTCAATATGGTACAGATAGTTTGCTTTTATTTCTTTGGTTCAGACAGACGTAGCAGCAGTGGTGGTGAGAGAATGCACTTGAGAAACAGTTTAGAGAGGAGAAATCAATCTACAAATAAAATATTGGTCACAAAATAATAAATAATAAAAATGTAGTGCAGGGATAGGCAACGTCGGTCCTGGAGTGCCGATGTCCTGCAGAGTTTAGCTCCATTCCTAAAAAAAACCTCTCCTGCCTGTAACCCTAGTAATTCTGAATACCTTGATTAGCTTGTTCAGGTATGTTTGATTAGGGTTGGAGCTAAACTCTGCAGGACAGCGGCACTCCAGGACCAACGTTGCCTATCCCTGGTGTAGTGCATCTACTAATAATTATATCTAAATAAATAATTTTTTACCGATGCAAATATGTTAGAAACGATGCATCGCAAAACAAATGCTAACATCCGATGCACACTTTTTTTTTTAAATCAATACATTGCATCGTTAACTTTTATGCCGATGCACCTATACGAATCGGTGAATCTTACCATCCTACACAGTGTATTGGTGTGCATGCAAACATGCTCATTGAGATTGAGTTGAGTTTTTAATTTCAGTTTAATTTTAGTTTTAGTAAAATTGTTAGGTTTTTTTTTTTTTTAAATATGTCTATATAGTTTTTGTTAATTTTTATTTCAGTTTTAGTTTATTTTAGTTCATCAAGTTGAACTAAATGAAAACAACAAATATTCCCTTGACAGCTAGCTCAAATACAATATGGGTTTGAATGTGGTCTAATGATATTGTACTATTGTTGTTTTTCAGTCTCTGAGGTCTGAGTCACAGCTGCCTTCATATTACAGCCCAGTGAAACCTCAGTCCCAGTCTCCGTCCATAGAGGTGAGTGTCTGACATACTTCTGCATCAGACATCCATCTGCACATCTACTTTCTGACAATCTGTATAGCCTCGTTCAGACTGTCAGCCCAAATCTGATTTTTGTGCAAATCCGATTGAAATCCGATCATATTTAGATCTTTAGTTTTGAATAGGTTTGGAATCCTATTCAAATCGCATTTCTGGAAATCCATTTCAGTCTGAACGCTCAGATCGGATTTAGCATCGCTTTTTCACATCCTCACGTCACGTAAAACATAAACATGTCAGATGTTTTTGTAGAAAACATGCTGAACGTCTTTGCAGAAACAAGCTTGTGTCGAAGTGCAAGTCAAGCGGAAAAACAATATACTGCTAGTATACGCACCTCTTTGAGTTTTGAAAGTAGAGGAGACGGCAGCACTGAATAAAGCCACACATTCCAGCTTCCTGCGTTTCTGATGCTGCCTCACAAGACGAAATATAATATAGCGCAACCGTGAGAGCAGCATGTTGTCATGTCGTAAGGCAACATCTGTATTGCAAACTGTATTACTGTTATTGTTGTTTTTAGTGTAGGCATAGTGTAGGGGGGTGGGGGAAGGGGAGTGTGGCCAAGTATGGTGACCCATACTCAGAATTTGTGCTCTGCGTTTAACCCATCCAAATGCACACACACAGTAGTGAACATACACCTGGAGCAGTGGGCAGCCAATGCTGCGGCGCCCGGGGAGCAGTTGGGGGTTCGGTGCCTTGCTCAAGGGTCTCACCTCAGTCGTGGTATTGAGGGTGGAGAGAGTGCTGGTTATTCACTCCCTCCACCTGCAATCCCCCACGACCTTCAGGTTACAACTCCGACTCTCTATCTATTAGGCCACGACTGGCCACAACTCAATGCCATTACCATGGAAACCAATGCACATGCCGGAAAACGAAAGAGCTCGCATGGACACACAAATCGGATATGAACAGTTGCGATACACTGTGTGGACAGTCAGTTATTCAAATTAGATTCCATCTGGATATGCACAAAATCAGATTTGGGCTGACAGTCTGAATGTTCTGGTTAAGCCTTCTGTCTGAATAAGATATTTTCATGCTGTTGTATGTAATCAGCATAATCTGAATAAATGAAGGCATATTCTTTTCCCGCTCTTCTCTTCTGTAAATACTGGACATGTTCGCTATCATCATTTATTATGCTGTGTTTTAGGAATTTCCAAATGTTTTGTGATCTTCACACTGTCAAAGTTTCATTAACATGAAATCGGGTGAAGTACCAGATTACATTTGGACACGTGAAACCACACCAACACATAATTTCCAATGCGTCACCTGGCTGTCATGCTGTTGTGCAGGCGACGCTGGTGTCAGAGCTGAACCGATTTGAGGCGGAGCTGGACTCAGACATTCGCGGTCTGGAGAGGAAGCTGTCACAGAAGCAGCAGCAGCGGCGAGGCAGGGGTGAGGTACTGACCCTCCCATCTACACATCACACTCACAGTCCTCAACAATACTCGTGAAATCCTGTCACGCTCCTCCTTGAAACCAGACTTTAATTGTCTATGATCTTCTACTGCACGTGTATCTAGTTCAGTTCATATAATGGTATGCATACACTACCATTCAAAAACATTTGGGGTTTAATGTTTAATGTTTTTGAAAGTCTTATGTTCACCAAAGCTGCATTTATTTGATTCAAAATGTTGTAAAAACAGTAATATTGTGAAATATTAATTACATTTAAAATAACTTGACAATTTAATATATTTCAATTAAATGAAAATATATTTTTAAACATTTTAAATACATTTTGAATGATGTTGTATTTTGCTAAACAGTTTTGCAAGTCTTCCTGTCATTCCAATTTAAATTCCAGTTCAACTTATTGTGATTTGTAGCCTGTCTATTTCAAACACACTCTCAGATTACCTCAGTTCTGAATTTTGCCCTGCAAATACTAAACAAATACCTTCTTCAAAGTTTTAGAGAGTGAGGGTCAAAGAAAAACAGAGACACGGCAGTTAGATAAGACAGAGTTCTGTGAAGTTGTATTTGGCGTATTGTATCAGTCACTCTAAATGGCTTTTAAATCTTTTGGACTTCTAACTAGACTTTAGTCATCCATTATGACCTCCCTGATTTCTTTAAAAATTCCCACACCCTTCAGACAAGGTATTAGTTTTAAGCTCTCACTTGTTGTGCCAAAAAAAATCAAAGAGTTTTTCTGTGTTTCTGGCCACTGCTGTTATCTTCCTGTCAGTGTGCTTCAGGTTGCTGGATGTTGGCTCTGATCTGACAGCTGTGCATGCTGATCCTCTCTGTCACTTCCTGTCATGCCGAACAGCCAAAGTCTGCAGCCGCCCACTGCTTAGCTTTCGTTTGAGTCACGCCAACCTGCACAGTGTCTGCTCTTTATATCCCAGCTCTGTTTATTTGATCCTTTTCTTGCCATGCCTCTCTTTTTGTGCTTCTTAAAGGGACAGTTCACCCAAAAATGATCAGTTGCCCTTCATTCCTTTCCAAATACCAAGGTATTTGTTTGATCAAAAATAGAGTAAAAACAACATTATAAAAAATTATTACAATTTAAAATAACAGTTTTCTATTTTAATATATTTTAAGCTGTAATTTATTCCTGTGATTCAAAGCTGAATTTTAAACATCATTACTCCAGTCTTCAGTGTCACATGATCCTTCAGAAATCATTCTAATATACTGATTTAAACATTTCTTAAAAAAAAAAAAAAATTCTTTAATCAATTTAAATTCATTCATTCTTTGATTAATTAAAAGTTCAAAGAACAACATTTATTTGAAATAGAAATCTTTTGAAATATTATGCCTTTACTGTCACTTTTGACTGATTTAATGCATGCTTTCTGGATAAAAGTATTAATTTCTTTCTCAGCTCAGTATTAATTTCAAATTTCAGCTTTGCCATCACTAGAATAAATTACATTTTAAAATATATATTTAAATTGAAAACTGTTATTTTAATAATATATAATCTATTTATTGTAATAATAATTTTAATATTTTAACACTTGTAATAATATATAACAATATTACTGTTTTTACTTTGATAATGATTTACGCAGCCATGGCAAGCATTTGAGACTTCCTTAAAAACATTATTTCAAACTTTCATTTTTATGTCAAACTTTCAAATCTTATTTCAAACTTTCATTTTAAATTTTTTCTTTGAAAACAAAAGAAGTTCTTGTTGCTCTATTCAGTACAGTAGAAATGAAAGGATACTAAATCAGTCACAGCTCCAAAATTAATGAAAGACCCCACATATTTTATGTGAAAAACAGACTCATATTTATGATTCATATTCACAAGTTTATATTGGTATTCACTTAAAATCAAACTATTCCTTTAATCTAAAATTAGCTTTTGGCTCAATGAATACTGCACCTTTAATTGTTTAAGGCTTTATGGCTCTCCCTGTGCTTGTGAATTATAAACTGTGGAAATCTTAGCTGATTACATCACCGGTTCCATCTGATTCACATTTACAATGCGAGCAAAATAAATGGAGTGTAGGACCCAGGGGAGCCGTGCAGTGTTCAGTGCAGGAATGGTCACCGCCTCTTGAGATTGCCTTCGAGCTGCTCCCAAATGCTCCTGTGTAACTGTGTCTTTGAAAGAGTTCATGTGTGTTAGAGCTGAATGAATTTGTGATTTCTATTTACAGGGATCTAAAACCAACACAGCAACCATAAGAACAGAAGACAACAGACAAGAAAACAGGTAAGCCTAGTTTACTTGCTTATACTTTGAGAACACATTTTTCCCTAGAAGTTAGCCAAATATGACAAAACTTAGTAAATATACTTTTTAAAAAAATTGTTTTTAAATTAAATGCACTTTTGGGTCAGTCTTAGTCCAAAGCAAATTAATTTAATTAATTGTAAATATGTTATGTAGTTATGAATGGCTTTTATGTCATTTGGATAGAAGTTAATGTTAGAAGTTATAATAATATAATATAATATAATATAATATAATATAATATAATATAACATAACATAACATAACATAATATAATATAATATAATATAATATAATATAATATAATATAATATTTATCCAGCATCATAATCTCTCTGTATTTGTCTGTTCTCGATTTATATATTATAATATTAAGTTCCTGTATATGAAGAAGGTGGGTGTTTTCAAAGTGAGTGTTTTGCAGAAATAACATCTAATAATGAATCAGTGTAATTAATGATGATGAAATGTGACACATGCAGTACATTCTCTGTTGTTTTCACTGTCTTATTACGGTCATATGACATGCCCGGCCTGTCTCCTCGTCTGATTGGTTAATTGTTGACTCTTTGGCCGGCGGCCCACATACCCGACCCCATGCTGAGCTCTTTGTGTGCCTGTACATGTGTTTGTGTATTTGTCAGAGTGTGTGTGTTTGTCTAAGTGTGTGTGTGGTCAAATTGAGGATGTCTCGGTCTTTACTCACATGCTTAACCTTGTTCATCTTGTTAATAAAGAGGTACAGTATTGGTTCAGTTCTCAGACTGTATTCGACACAGTTTGGATGTGTGTGTGTCTGCAGTTTTCTGCCTGCATCGCTGCTCCTCAAGCAGTTATCCCTCTCTTTATGTGCTTTGACACAGCAGAGCTATAAAAGGCAAAGCTTGGTCCTTCCAGGCCTGTATACTTCAGATGTTCATGCCCATTCTGACACCTTTAGCTTCAGTATTTGCTCGCCAGGGGCCCGTATCTCACTGGATCTGACACATTCTTGAGTTCTTGCTCTGTTTTTCTGTGGCATGTTGATGCTTTCTGCCCCCTTCAGCCCCCCGCTGACTATCTCCCCACCCTCCAAATGCCATAAATGCCCCTGCTGCTACAAAAAGGATACAGAGTGAGGACAGTTTTATAGCTTCCCTCTTTCTGGAACGATTAATAACCCTGGGGCTGAAAACCTGTTAACACAGTAACTGGTTGTTGAGTTCAAGAATTGGTATGCTGCCATTTTATCAGCATGATATTTGATATAACACACATTGCAGTTTTTACAATATGTATAAATATTGTTAAAATAAGGCACTTTAACTCAAGCAAAATTATGATGTTTAGGCTTAAAACAAAGAAGAACTTTTATTTATAAATTATGTATACAGTATTATCTTGTGCAGTATTATGTTTTAAAGACGTTTAGTGCAGCAGAATCCTCCAACATTAGTTAAATCTCTCAGGTCTGTCACATATTCATAAATATTCTCATTTCGATCCTCATGGCTGAGACAGACCATCTGTTGTGTTTTATGGAATTCTTCCTGAGTCTCACATGTAACCCAGGGTTATTTTTTCAAAGCTCAGGAGACTGAGATCTCTGTTGTTCATGTGCTTATCAGCATTGTAATTGTTTACAGTATTTATTTGTGTATTAGTTGAATGTAGAGCTGTAAAATGAATGGTCTGGGAAGGTAATGACAAATGTTTGAGCTCATGTTCAATCTAATTGCATATTTTGGTGTCTTGGTAAATTTGTGCACAGACATTGTTGAGATCTCATTGTTGAGTTTTTTTGGGAGAAAATCCTAAGAATTTGTTCATTCATTCAGTAAATCTCACTGATGTTTATATAGGAAAAGATGAGGGGCCCTATCATACACCTGGCGCGGCGCAAGTGTTTTTGCTAGTTTCACCCCGATGCAGTTCTCATTTTCCCGTCCTGCGCTGCATTGTTTAAATAGCAAATGAATTTGCGCCCATTTGTGCGCCCATGGGCGTGCTGGTCTAAAAAAGAGGTGTGTTCAGGCGCATTGTTGGCACATTGCTATTTTGAGGAACTGAAAATAGACTGCGCTATAGACCAACTCAAACCTGATCTAAAGTCTAAAGTCAATGGCGCAATATTTTTTTTGTTATTTAAAGAGCGCGTTAGTAGAAAATGCGCCTCTAGGCGGGTCCACAAAGCGTGTTCACTTTGCTTATTACACACAGGGACGCGCAGCAGCACACAAACATGCCAAATATTAAAAATTAAAGGATTACAGTGTAAAAGACTATTATTGTGTAGGCTACATGAATATAAAAATGTCATACATGTCATATAATGGATAGTCATTGCATGTATCAGAATTAGGCTACCTATTTGCTCGCGCATGAGCAGATCCGTTTGCTCTCTGGAGACGCATTCAGTCTGTGCGCCTTAAAATTCCGCTGTTTAAATAGCGAATCCGCCATGGCGCGAGCGCAACTGGCTCTTAAAGGGAATGGGAGATGAGACGATTGGTTTATTGCAGGTTATGCCCAAAACACACCCATTACTCATTAAGAGAATAGGGACAACTCTTTTAGACCACGCACCGGGAGCGCCAACCGTTTTTTCCGTCGTTATACTACCAAAAGTGGATTCGGAAACGCCCTGAGTGCAGCTGCGCCATGCGCTTTAGACCATGCGCTTAGATTGTTAAAATAGGGCCCAAGATCTTATTTGAAGAAGAATAAAATCTTGTTTATTTTTTTTTTCCTTATTGGAAACTAATAATGGCCATTTTGAGGAATCATGTTAAGGGGCGCTTACACAAAACTGTTTTCAACTACAAATGTAACATTTTTATGTGTTTTGGCTGTTCATTTACATGACAATGGCGTTTTGGGGGCCTGAAAACACAAACTTTTGAAAACAAGTTTCAAAGTGCAAGTTTTTGAAAACACTACCTTTATCGTCTCCGTGTAAACTACAAAAACGTGAATTTGTGAAAACGGTGACGTCATGTGTATGCGAATAATGTGTTCAGTCTCTAGCTACAGTATGTGTGCAGGTGCGTAGTGTTTCTTCACAAAGTGACATTGCCAACTACTGGCCTGGCATGAATAATACAGTATTTTAACCATTTCTGTGGATCTGTGTGATCAAAGATCGTTTTTGACAACGTTGTTGTCCATACACAAAACTTTTTAAAAAACACAAAAGAAAAACTTTTCGTCTTTTTAGTACAATAATTGTCGTGTAAGAATATCATAAATTATGAACTTTACCCTTGCTGTTTTTTTTACTTCATTGTTCTGCATCTACAGTATTTGGGCTAGATTTGTCACATGATAATTTTGTTTTTCTTTTCCAGCTATCCCATAATCCCCTGCTCTGCTGTAAAGCAGGGCACAACAGCGAACTTCATGCATGCTGATGGTAAGATATAGTCATCTTCCTATCCCTTCCTTGCCTGTTTCCTGTTTCCTTGTACTTTTTGCCACTCTTCTCCTCTCCTCTCATTCCCCCCAATTAATACAAAGTAAACACATTTCTGTGAAATGAGAAATGAAGTCAGTCACTGTTCAGCAGGACAGGAAGTGTGTAACAAGCAGCAGGATGGAGGTCTTGATTGCAGATTAGATTGATCCAGTTGTTTTTCCTGGAGATTAATTGAGAAAGACTCTGCCATTGTAAACACAATAACGAATGCAGAGCTGGAGGCCCAATGAACCAGTATTGAGCCAAAAAAAAAAAGATACAACAGGAATTAATTTAATTAATTCTCCAAATTCTCTCAATAATATACACGGCCATTCAAAAGTTTGTGTTTGGTAAGATTTTCTTTCAAAAAGGCTGCATTTCAAATATACAGTAAAAATAGTATAATATTGTGAAATATTATTGCAAATGAAAGTAACTATGTGAATATATTTTAAAATGTAATTAGTTCCTGTGATGCAAAGCTAAATTTTCAGCATCATTACTCCAGTCTTCAGAGTCACATGATCCTTCAGAAATCATTCTGATATGCTGATTTGCTGCTTAATATTTTATACATGAATGAATTTATTATACATTTTTTCAGGATTATTTGATGAATAGAAAGCTAATAAAGAAAATCATTTATTTGAAATTTAAATATTTTCTAACATTATAAATGTCTTTACTGTTACATTTGATCAATTAAATGCATCCTTGCTGAGTAAAAATACTAATTTATTAAAAAAAAAAATAAAATCTTACTGACTCCAAACTGTTGTGACTTAACATGCTTTGAAATATTCATGAAAAGAATTGCCTAAAATTACAAATGACTATAAATAGCAATTTCAGATCTTTTTATTACAAATGACATCAACTGACATAGAACATCAACTGATCGAAGACAGGCTATAAACCCCTCTGTGAAATATGTGGATTATGTAACAACATAAGACAGTAAAGTATCCAGCTACAAAAAAAAAAAAAAAAAAAAAAATACCTTTAACAGCCAGTGTGCACAGAAGCCCTAGTTTAATTTTCAGCAGTCAAGATAACCAAGAGATCCTTCACATGATCAGCACATCCTTCACCCTAGGGTGTAAAAGTGCTTAACACCCAATAACTTGCAAGCTATCAATAGACACAATTTTTCTATTGATATATTATGGTTTGATATCTCATTTCTGGTCTTCACTTTCCTCTACAGATCTCATAATATCATCAGACATGGATTTCCCACCTAAGAAAGAAGAGCGAAAGGTACAGTATTTGATCATTTTTCTCTGCTCTGAGGTTTGAATGGAAGGTAAATGTTTGACACAGACCTTTAGAAGAAAGCATGTTTGTTTACACAGATGAAAGCAGCGCGAGCCAAATTTAATTTCCAAGCACAGTCACCAAAGTAAGTAGAAACAAAAGGCACAACACAGATTTCATTATTCTTAATTATTTGCAGAATTGGGATCAGTATATGAAGGATTTGGGAAAGTCTGATACAACACAAAAAGCATTGCAAATGTATGGAAGTCCGTTTCCTCCACTGAATAAAAAATAAAAAAGGGTAATTGGGACTTCTTATCTCACAATTCTGACTTTTTTTCTCAGAATTGCGAGTTTCAGTATAAAATCAGAATTCTGATATAAACTTAGTTGTAAGAAAATATATATTTTTTTCTCTTCAGAACTGGACTTTAGATATAACTCCCAATTGCGAGTTTATATCTCACAATTCTGAGAAAAGAAGTCAGAATTGTAAAATATTAAATTATAAAAAGTCAGAATAGCAAGTTTTCATCTCAAAATTCTGACTTTATAACTCGCAAATGCAAGTGTTTATCTTGCAATTCTGACTTTATAACTGACAATTACGAGTTTATATTACACAATTCTGAGAACAAAAAGCCAGAATTGAGCTGTGAGCCAGCAATTGCGAGAAAAAGTCAGAATTGTGAGTTTATATTTCACAATTTTGAGAAAAGAAGTCAGAATTGTGAGAAAAAAGTCAGAATTGTAAAATATAAACTTGAAACTGCAAGAAAAAAGTCAGAATAGCAGTTTTTGTCTCGCAATTCTGACTTTACAACTTGAAATGCAAGTTTTTATTTTGCAATTCTGACTTTATAATTGGCAATTGCGAGTTTATATCACGCTATTCTGAGAAAAAAAAAAGCCAGAATTGAGAGTTGTGAACTAGCAATTGCGAGGAAAAAAGTCAGAATAGCGAGTTTATATCTCACAATTCTGACTTTATTATTCACAATTGCAAGTTTATATCTCATAATTCTGACTTTATAACTCACAATTCTGAAAAAAAAAGTCAGAATTGCGAGATGTAAACTCGCAATTGCTAGAAAAAAAGTCAGAATTATGAGAAAAAAGTTGCACTTACCTTGTTTTATTTTTTATTCAGTGGTGGAAACAGGCTTCCATATTTATGCCACTGCAATAAAATAAAAAATTATTATTATTATTATTTTTAAACCTCTCATCCATAGGGAGCTGGCCTTACAAAAAGGTGATGTAGTATACATACACCGGCAAGTAGATGCCAACTGGTATGAAGGAGAGCATCATGGGAGAGTGGGGATCTTTCCCACCAGCTATGTGGAGGTATGTTTATGTTTATGTGAATGAAACACTTCACATCATCATCTTATCACATTCATTTATACTCATTCCTATGTTTTCTTTTCAGATTATTCCTCCAACAGAGAAGCCCACACCGATAAAGTCTCCCACCATCCAGGTGCTGGAGTACGGAGAGGCTGTTGCCCTGTTCAACTTCAATGCCGACCTGCCTGTGGAACTGTCCTTCAAAAAGGTACCATATACACTGCACATCTGCACCATATACTACAACTAATCTATTGTGTACAGTTGATTTTCATAAAATATTAGATTCCAAACTAATTTTTTTGATTCTTAATTGAGGTGGAAACCTCTTTAAATTGTGGATGGTTTGAAATGAATATACTTCTTGTGACCTCTTTCATTGGCTTAAATGGTGTGCTTGTGTTCACGGTTTGACGGATTGCACTGATCAGTTAAGTAAAGGCCTTCTTTTTCGTTTTTCGCTTAGGAGGTAAAAAGAAGTTCAAAATTCCTTAGCAGCGGTTTTACACCAACGCTGCTTAGAGCGGTGTTTAGATGAATATGTAAATATGTGCTGCATGTTTTTTCTTCACAATAACAATATAAACACACACCAAAATGACAGCAGTGAGAAAACAGCAGTGTTCAGTGTTCATGTTTTCACTCTCGGATGTCTGACCTTGACAGACTGAACAGAAAAAAAGAACCGGAGCCCCAGAGCCACAGCTACTATGTACCCATTACATAATCACCACAGACTGACCAATGGTAGTTTGAAGGTGTTTAATAGTTGGGGCAAAATTTTTCAGAAAGTTTGACTTTGACAAGCTTTTGGTGCTCTTATCGTGCTTCGATCGTGAACAATTCGGCATTTATTTTAAATTATCTGTGCTCAAAAATAATCACAGGTCACCACCTGCTGGAGAAATGATGTAACACCAAATGTAGTTGATCTCAATCTAAAGTATTCCAAGTCACTGAAATAAATCAAAACCCCCATTGCTAGATGTTAAAAGGATAGTTTGTTCAAAATTACTGTCATCATATATTACCCTCATGTCATTCCAAACCTGTATGATTGAATTTTTTTCTGTGGAACGCAAAAAAGAAGATATTTTGAAGAAAGTTTAAACTGTTTTTCAGGTTACATTCAGGTTACATTGACTTTCAGTATAAAATAAAATAGACATTAAAAACAGAATTAAATTAACATAAGACAATACAACAAAAAAATCAAGATATTATTTTAATTCACCCCTCTCAAGAACAGCTTTTTTGAAGTATTCCCCCAGTCTTAAAGGGGTCATTGGATGCCCATTTTCCACAAGTTGATATGATTCTTTAGAGTCTTAATGAAAAGTCTATAACATACTTTGGCTAAAATTTCTCAATGTTAGTGTAAAACAACACCCCTTTAAACCTGTCAGCTCTTTTCACAGCATGCTGTTTCAGTGCATTTCCCTTTAAATGCTAATGAGCTCTGCTGGCCCCGCCCCTCTCTTCCGTGGGGTGACGCGCAGTTCTCTGAGAGACTGTAAACTTTAGCTGGATTCATCGTGAAACTGGCTAACTAGCACATTAAGGCAATTTGCAAAATTCATTAAAAAAACTAATACTCACTTCTTCTGGAGGTGAAGCTGAATCACGAATGATTCACGCGAAGATAGACGCATTTAGGTAGATCGGGGGAGCATTCCCTTCAAAAACAAACGTACTCCACTGCATCTTCAGCGGCTCAGATGTTGGGAGTAAATGACGACTGCTATTTTCATTATTACATCCAACAACAGAACACTAGTGTGGATAAACACCGCTTTTGCAGAAAAAGATCAACGCCTGCTTCAACATCACTGCCTGTTTAGCCCCGCCCACCGATTCACGCACGTAGTGTTTACGAGAGAGGTGAACGTGCAGGTCTACACACTACTGTACTATAACTATACTATAACATCTTTAACATTATATGTAGACCTCAGAAAACAGAACAAAATAAATAAACATAGGCAGTCCATGACCCCTTTAAATACCTATTCTTAATTCTTGTTGAGTAAATCATGAACCACTTGAAAAAGTCATGGGGCCTTTGAATATTGTTGTAGACAGTAGGGGGCCTTAGAGTCATGACGGTTGAAAACCGCTGCTTTAAGGCTTGAGTTTGGTAATTAGGGCAATGAATCTTAATCATTTCATGCTCAGACATATAAATCAACTCTTTTTGGAATCAACTCTCAGCCCTAATTAGTACAAATATGTAGGATAATGGTTGCCTGGAACAATTACAGACAATTACTGCAAATTTTACAGCTTAACATCATTATACACAAATATTCAACCATGGAATGCTGCGACTGACCAATCAGAAGCAAGTATTCCAGAGAACCGTGATATTTGACACCAAACAGCTTTCTTCTCTCTTGTCTCTGTCTCAGGGCGAGGTGATCTCTATCACCAGGCGTGTTGATGATCACTGGCTGGAGGGGCGTATCGCCGGCACCAGCCGCAGTGGAATCTTCCCCATCAGCTACGTCCAGGTCAACAAAATGCCCCGCACTAAAAGCAGTGATGACTTTCCATCTTCTCCCACTCTTACCCCAGAGCCCCTCAGCCCTGGTCGACCACAGCACTCCCCTCTCTCTCCCTTGTCACGCTCCCCCGAACCCCAGCTTTCACCTCACAAACACTCCAGCCAATCACGTTCCCCTCTGTCACACGCACAGCCCAACTCCCCAAAACAGCCTTCAAACCACTTCCTGTTCTCGCCCACAAACAACCGGACCGGAACACTGCACGCTCACAGCCCATTGGAAAAGGACACCCGATCACCCATGTCTCCCTCCAATCATGTGCTGACATCTCCACAGGGCCCAAGACTGCCAGCCAACAGCAGCTCGCACCCTCCGTACATCACACAGGTTTGTGTAGACTAACAACACTACCTATGTGTATGGCCTATTAATCAGATTATGTTTTTAGTGAATGTTTTGTGGCAAATAAGTGTTTTATCAAATTTGAGTTTTTTTATTTGTACAGTACAGTTCAGAATTTAGGGGTTAGCAAGTTTTTTTTTTTTTTTTTTTTTTTTTTTGGAAAGACGTTAATATTTTTATTTGGCATGGATGCATTAAATTCATCAAAAAGTGATAGTAAGGCCTTTTACATTGTCAACATTGATAATAATAAATGTTTCTTGAGCAGCAAATCAGCATTTGCTGATCACCGTTATTTTAAGCTGTAATAATTTATTGTTACTTTTACAAAATATTACTTTTACCGTTTTCTTATTGTACTTTTGATCAAATAAATGCAGCCTTGGTGAGCAGAAGAGTCTTTCTTACAAATATATTTAAAAATCTTACTGATCACAAACTTATGAATGGTGGAATATTTTTGTATTGTGGCAAATATGTGTTTTTAAATTTAGTAATTTTATTTGAACACTACAGTTCAAAGTGTTTGGATCAGTAATTTTTTTTTCTTTTTAAAAGAATAAGTACTTTTATTCAATAAGCATGCATTAAATTGATCAAAAGTGAAAATTCTAAAATCCTGAAAAAAAAAACCCTGCAAAAAGGTGTTTCACAGTTTCCACAAAAATATTAGGCAGCACAGCTGTTTTCAACATTGATAATAATAAGATTTTCCCCCCCTTTGTGCATCAAATCATCATATTAGAATGATTTCTGAAAGATCATATGACACTGAAGACTGGAGTAATGGTGCTGAAAATTCAGCTTTGACATTACAGGAAGAAATTACATTAAAAACAGTTATTTTAAATTGTACTATTTCACAACATAAATGTTATATTATATTAATAATTATTATTAATTTTATAATAATTATATAATATTAATAATCAATTTACTGTTGTTTTTAGACAAATAAATGCAGACATGGTGGGCATAAAGAACTTCTTTCGAATCAAATAAACGTTTATTTATTTTAAGAAATTTTATTTTTATAACTCATGCATTTTCATTAAATCATATTATATACACAGTAAGGACCAAAAGTGAAAAATCAATATCAGCTGATCACAAGTAACAACATAAAAACATGTTCAAGGAAAAAATGTGTCCATGAATGAGTGTGAATACTTAAGACATATTGCATAATTTTTTTTTAGGAAAAATATAAATGAATAAAACTTTAACAATCATGTTTAGGATGGGACCAGAACACAATCTCCACAGCTCAATGCAGATGTTAAAATTCCTTCCACATCACAGTCTCCTGTGAACATGGGTTATTCACGACAACCGTGAGTACTTATACAGTACACCATTCATTACTATACACCTAATTCAAGCAGCCATAGAAAAATAATTCACTTTTATTAGTTTTATGATTGATTAAAGGGATAGTTAAGTAAAAAAAGAAAATGTGAAAAATCTCTTTATTTACTCTTTATTTATCATGTTGTAAAAGATGAGGTTTAGACTGACATAAAAGAGAGTAAATGACAATGTTTATTTTTGTGTGAACTGTCCCTTTAAGAATGTAGAAATTACATTTCTAGGGTTAATCCAGCTACAGTTTTCACTCTTGACCAGTGGTTATTCTTTTTCACTCACTCTTTCTCTTTGCATTCAGGTATAAAGCGGTTTACAACTATAAACCCCAGAACAGAGACGAGCTGGAATTGAGAGAAGGAGACATCGTTCAGGTCATAGAGAAGTGTGATGACGGCTGGTTTGTAGGTAAAGGCCCTTTAAGTTTGCTTCACTTTGCAGCTCATTCTGGCCAAGAACTGCCCTCTTAAACTGGATAGGTCTGTTTGACTTTGTAAAGAGATCAACCGCTGGAATGAATGATATATTGGTACCATATTGATTATCTCCTCATATTATAATTTCATATTTGGTAATTATATTTTAATTATAATGTTGCAATGGCTAAATTGACTTCAAGCATTTAAAACTATTGATGTTATTTTAGTGTAGTTGTGGCAGGTTAGGCTGAAATAAGCATTAATAATATTTAAGGCCTACAGTATTATATAGAATATTATATAGAATACAAATACACACTGAAAGACTGCTATGAAAAAAAAAATTAATTGAACATAGCAGTGTCAGAAAAACTAAAATGTGTAGATGCTTTTTTTTTTACTTACAGTACAAAATTATTACGTATATGGATTGAAATTATTTTATAATTTTAAATATTTTTGAAAGAAGTCTCTTATGCTCACCAATGCTGTATTTATTTGATCAGTAAAAACGGAAAATATTGTAAAATATTCTTATAATTCATAATAAGGGTTTTCTATTTTTGTTTACTTTAAAATGTAATTTATTCCTGTGACGCAAAGCTGAATTTTCAGCATCATTACTCCAGTCTTCATTATCCTTCAGAAATCATTCTAATTGATGCTGATTTGCTGCTCAAGAAACATTTATGATTATCATTGTTGAAAACAGTGCTGCTTAATTGTGGAAATATATTTTTTCACGATTCTTTGATGAATAAGAAGTTCAAAAGAATAGCATTTATTTGAATTAAAAAACTTTTGTAGCATTAGAAATATTTTACTGTCACTTTTGTCAATTTAATGCATCCTTAATGAATAAAAGTAATATTTTATAATATAACAAAACTGAAAGATGTGTCTTTTATAGATTTTAAGTGTAGTCTCAGTGCAAAGCCCTTCCCTGTGCTGCCCTCTCTCGGCCAATTCTCACATTACAGTACTGTCATTTACCATAATGTGCTAGCAAAGCGGTAGCTGTTTTGTGTCACAAGTTTTCTTGCTTAAATGACATTATATTCTTCTTTTCCTGCCAGGTACGTCTGAGAGGACCCAAGCTTTTGGAACATTCCCTGGCAACTATGTGGCACCAGTTTGAGAGCTTCCACTAGTTCTTATTCACTGACACTACAGGCTCAACCACTAATCAATGCAAAAATACAGTCTGTCTGTACTGCCACTGTACACTATACACAAAACCACTGCCCTCCTCACAAACACAAATATAAAACTATAAAAACTCCTTCACATCCTCCACCAAGCATGTGCACTCCTCACCTTACAGTATCTCTTGCAGATGTTGGACACAGATGGGTTTGACCACTCACATGTGATGAAGCCACACTGCATTATGCTATTGACTTTATCTATGATGACTTACTCAGTTTTAACATCTTTGTAAAGTTTACCTCCATTTTGGTTTCAGATTTGTAGCAACATTGCCAACACTACATATCCTGAGGATCTGGATGTAAGACATGGTTAAAACTCTGTTTTTTTTCTTTTTTCAGACGCTCATCACAGTTGTCATTTATCTGTTGCGCTGGCTTAGCTGATCGCCACATCATATAATAACCAGTCTTTGCAATCATTATCAAGTGTCTGTAAGCGCTTAATGCAATTGTCGCCAAGTGTTTAATCTGTCTATATTAGGTTCATGTTAACTGTGTGACAAACCCAGCGTTCAACATTATCTTCAGCTGTAGGACAGGGAAAGACACTCTTGTGTATGAGTAAAAGTCTCCTGCTCAGTGAAAAATCTGTTAGGGTTTGATATTTTGTGGTGGGTTCCAGCCAGACTAGATTAAACATGGTTTTTGACTTTATATTAATGATTTAAATCCATATGCAAAACTAATTTGAACTGAAAATGTTAATTAATGCAGGATCAGTCTTCAGGATCAGGATCAGAAGAATATCATGATTTGCATGCATATTCAAAAAATCTTGAGTAGTATTTTGTCTTGTTTTCCTGTAAACATTATAAAACAAGAATAAGGAGCAAAATTGTGCAAGGTAAAATTTCAGAGAATATATTTCTTAACCTAAGTTGAAATGTTTTACGTATGTGATGTTTTTCTTGTTTTAAGCATTAATAATACTTTTTTTTATGCTTACAACAAAAACTAAAAATATTACATATCAATCATGAGCTCTTATGATTTTACAGGTTGAAAATGACACCTTAAAATGAAGTCAGCTTGTGTTTATTATGTCAAAGCACATGTGCGCAGGTTTTAAGACAGGAGCTGGAGGACTTTTCACTGATGGTTTATGTTGGCTATAAAAATGGTTTTGGAAGATGCCGGCGTTCATTGAATTCCATCATTAACTCGCTTTGTCTTCTGTTTTTAATTATCTGGGAACTGAAGTAGCTGACTGCATTTTGTTGTACAGATTGTCGAATCGTTATCCCACAGTTATCAAATAATGGAAAAAAGATAATATATTTTTATTGACACACAGTATGTATTGCAGTATGTAAGGTACTCACAGATTTTGATAATGATCAAATAAATAATGAAAAACATTGGATTGCTTGTTACTTTCACTATTTGAATCATTCTGATTTTCTTCATAGTCCAGTCTGAAGACTAAATGCCTTGCAGCGCCTGCTTTACGCAGTAAATGCTTCTGTTGTTATTCACACGCTGTCTTTCATTAGTCAACACACCTATTTGTATGCAACAAATTAAATAATTATTCTTGAGAACATGATGACAGATATATTTGGGTGTTGAAACTGTTGTGCTGCTTCAAATTGTTTTTTGGAACATGTGATACTTTATTCTTTGATGAATACAAAATAGAAGTCTTTACTATGACTTTTTATTCATTTAACATCCCTCCTGAATAAAAGTGTTAATTTCTTAAAAAAAGAAAAGAAAGAAAAAATGTACTGACCCCAAACTTTTGAATAGCATTGTATACTGTAACACAAAACTTATTTTTTAAATAAATGCTGTTCTTTTTAACTTTTGATTAATCAGAGAATCCTAAAAAAAAAATATCACAGGTTCCAAAAAAATATGAAACAGCACAACGGTTTCCAACATTGATTATAAATCATCATATTAGAATGATTTCTGAAGACTGGAGTAATGATGCTGAAAATTCAGCTTTGATCACAGAAGTAAATTATATTTTAAAGTATATTAAAATAGAAAACTGTTATTTTAAATTGCAATAATATTTCACAAAATAATAGTTTTTTTTTTCTGTATCTTTGATCAAATAGATACAGCCTTGATGAGCAGAAGAAACTTCTTTAAAAAACATTAAAAATCTTACTGATCCCAAATTTTTGATCGGCAGTGTGTGTATGTATATATATATATATATATATTAAAATAGGGTGAACTGCATGGGACAGTTTTTGGTAGATTTGTAATATTAATATCATTTTTCGTAGTGTTTTAAAATAATTTTCAAATAATATAATTTTAATTGATCAATATTGTATAATTATTTGTTTTTATTTGACCAAAATACAGCAAAACCAGTAATTTTGTGAAATTTTCGTACAATTTTCAGCAACCATTACTCCAGTCAGACGATCTTTCAGAAATCATTCTAATATGCTGATCTGGTGCTCAAGATTATTATCATCAATGTTAAAAACAGCTGAGCTGCTAAATTTTTTTTTTGTAGAAATTGTGATATTGCTTCTTTTCGATTCTTTGATGAATAGAAAGTTCAAAAGAACATGCTTTATTTGAAATAGAAATCGTTTTTAATATTATAAATGTCTTTACTGTCACTTTTGATCAGTTTCCGAATAAAAGTATCGATTTATTTTATTTTAAGGCGATTTTAGAATCTTAAATATAAACTGCAGAATTAATCAGGTTTTCTCATAATTGATCACCGCCAGCAGCTGGCGCACTGGCGCAGTATGTTATAATTATTCTTCTTTTAGAATCACGCACCTCCTCGACGCGCCCGCGCGCCGCCCTCAGCCTGTATTTTGACAGAAACACGTGGCATGCGATGCACCATCATCTACAGCGGAAACATTCTCGGAAAAAACTGGGCGGTGTGGGATTTTGGTCACATGGAGCGCACAGCCTAAAAACTGACGCGCTGAAAGTGTCTCAATCAGGTCTGCGTTAGGAAGCGGACAGAGTTTGTGAAAGAAGAGCATTCGCGCGCTTCTGACGTCACCCGCACAGGTGCCAAACGCAGAGTTGAGATTACTCCTAACCGCGCGCAGCCATTCACCAGGTAAGTCTCTGTTTTCTTTAATATTATAACTAAATATGTACCGATAGTGGGTTGTGTTTGTTTAGAAGTGATATGCTCATCCTGTGGGTTTGCGTGCTTCAGGTGAGGCGTGAGAAACAGTTCAGCATCCCTCAGTCTTTCACTGCTGCTCTCTGTCTCTTTACTGTATCCGGATGCTTTACTGAAAAGCCTGACTATCCTACGCAGAAATGAGAGAAAAACTCAATGTTTCAGCTTGTTTAAATGGATCTAATGTGTCATTTGAATCAACACAACAGCTGTAACACTGCAGTTTAATTCAGAGGAGTAGTCAATCTGTAGTTCTCCATCACTCAAAGCCTTTCTTTCTTTATTTCAAGCATACTAGTAAATACATAGTACACCAAAATACTGTATATTAGGGAGATTAAACTAGACAAACTTAATGAACAGTAAAAACCAAAGGAAGTTCAGACATATTTGTCTTGACACTATCACAAAGGCCAAAGAGACCAATTAGTCTGATTTTTTTATTTATTAATTTGTATTTTAGGGGATTTTTGTGGTACTAAGTTGTTTATGCAGTTATACTAATCCATGTATTGCCTGTTAACTCCTTTTTTGTGCATAAACCCAAAAATTAAATTTCCAACTTAAACTGTCCTAAATCTTGAATGCTTTGGAGCACTTAACATTATTGCTGAAGTGAAAAACAAAACAAAAACCCACAAAGAGAAATTTAAAAACAAAACAAAAGAGTTTTATGAAAAATGCATGAAAACACTATATATTTTTTTTTTAAATTTTATGTGAAATATATTTTCCAATACATATTGTACTCTACAATTGCGAGAAAACCAAAGCCATAAATTTGAACGAGTTGTTCCAAATTTGAGGTTAATATCGCAAAAAAAATAAATAAATAAATAAATTGATTTCCTAAAGATTTTATTTGGGCGCAGTGCAAAATGATTCCACTAGATGAAATCGATTTCCCATTCATTTCCAATGCGTGCATTTTTGACTCTTTCTTTCAGGATAATTTAACTTTTTTGAGTCATGTCCATGTTTTTTGTGTGTGTGTGTGTGTGTGTGTTCACATAGCAAGTGTCAAAACCTTTAGCAGTTTCATACCATTTGGAATAAGGTAAAAAAAAAAAAAATTCTGTCCAAAAATTACTAAAGGGCACCAAAGGGTTAAACGTGTTGATGGAGGTGGAGGTCCTAATTGATAGTGGAAAACCTTGGGACACCCTTATACTTTAAACTTTATTCCACATAAAGCTTTAAAACATTCTACATAAGAATGAAATCCGAATGGGTAGAGACCAGATGATGAGAGACCAGAATACAATGTAATGTACATTAAGAGATTCAGTAACTGGAAACACTTGATTTTGTGTGCATAAGATGCTCAAAAATGTTGTCTAGGTAGGGCAGCTCGCTTGGTTTTAAGATGCATACTTCTGCTTGATAGTTGTCTTTAAATAGACTGTGATTCATAAGTGCATGCACACAGTTGTTTTTGATATTTTGAGAGTATGCAATGGATTTTCTTGTATGCTGGTTGGGGTTTTGCTCCGGGACAGACTGGAATGTTTTGGATTCAGTTATGCAGTATAATGTGAAAAGTTACAGATTAAGGCGTCAACACTGTCCAAACCCACATGGCCAGCCTCAGAAATGAGTAAATCTCTGACTTATACAAAGTTTCATTAAAAATCACCAGTTTCTACCAGTTGCTCCTGTATTGTTGCTGCAGCACAGCTCTCTGTAGGTTTAGAGTGAGCAGAATGCAGTTTTGAGGCTGGGCACTGAATGTGAATGATGACTGAGCAGTACTTTTGAATTGATGGGAAAAAGCCAGGCGTGTTTCTGTACTCACGTGTCTATGCATTGACCAAACCCATTGAAAGAGCTTTTGTACCTCTCTATTGTCTCCACCTGCTTTACCCAGCTTCCATCACTCCAAAACACACACACATTCTTCTCATTCATGTTGTATTTTTTTGTATGCTTTTTTGTTATAACATTTATTGGCTCTGTAAACAATAGTGTGAATAAGCAAGTATTAACAAATTAATGTCAATAGCAGGGTTATCATAAACTAAAACTATTAAAAATATTTTAATTGAGGTATAATTAAATAGAAATGGAAAAAAAAACTAGATGATGATGATGATGATGATAATAATTCGATAGAAAAAATTAAATTATGATTCGAAATGTTGCCTTGTCAACTAACTGAAAAAGTGATAAAGCACTAAAATTACTAACTGGAAATAAATAACTTAATCTGAATATAAAACCGTAATAGTAATTTTTAAAAATTATAAACACAAAAAAATGACAAAAGCGCATAACAAAAGTGAAAACTGAAAATATAAAAACAAATAATCAATAAAAACATAAGAGCACATAAATAATACTAAAACAACACTGGTCAGCGCAAAATAAAAATAAAAATAACAGTACAGAGTAAACTTTAAATACACTAAAAATCTGGGGGCTGTTTCATAAAACAAGTTTACCAAATAAGCCAGGCTTATTTCAGTTAGTCTGACGTATTCAAATGACAGTAAGTCAGACTAACTGAAATAAACCTGGTTTATTGGTAAACTTGTTTTATGAAACAGCTCCCTAATGTAGGCATTTTTTTTACTCGGAAATTAAAATTGAGAAATTTTGCAAAACTAAAATAGTATTTTCTTGTAAAAAGTACTTCAATAATCTTTGTTTTATTTACAACTTCAAAAAAATAAATAAATAAATAAAAATAAAAAATACTGTTTACACTGAGTTAGGAAATTTAAACCAACATGACTTAAGAAATAATAGAAATAATTGTATGCATTTAATTTGTGGGGCCAGTCCTAGACTTCTCCATGATTTTAGTTTGGTTTCTGTCCATTTATGGTATGTTTACATGACATTGATGTACTAAAAACAGAAAAATGTTTACTTAACTTTTTTCGTGTGACAAAGTTGTCAAAAAATCTGTTCACACGGATCCGCGGAAATGGTTTAAAATGTTGTATTATGCATGCCAGGCCTGTAGTTGGCGTCACTTTGTAAAGAAATACTGTGCAAACACATAATATGCATATGCCTGCACTATTTATGCTAATTCACATTTTTTTGTGGTTTACACTTTAGCAGTTAAACACAAAACCGATTTTCAAAAGTTTGCATTTTCAGGTCCCCAAAAGCCGTGTTGTGTAAATAAACGGCCAAAACGCGTAAAGTTTTCCATTTTTAGTTGAAAACTGTCGTGTAAACATCCCTTTAGACTCCTCCTCCTCTGAGAAAGAAGCATTCTTGCTCTCTCTATTCAGATATGCCCAGAGTGCTAATAGGCCGTGAAAGACATAACATCCACAAACATGTCTTATAATTGTGCATGTCTCTGCACTAAAACCCTGTCAGCTGTAAAATAAATCAGCCACGTACAAAGACCACCAAGGCAAGTAGTGCAGTACCGTTTATGGTTTTGATAGTCAACTGAACCACAAAATAGCATCCCATACAAAGCAACAATTCCATACCATTCTATTCTGATGGTTATTTCATAGTGGGCACCAAACTAGACTTTTTTTGCTTCGAAAACCACAGTTTTTGGATGCTTTCAGCATATGCATAGTTTCTAGTCTCTCTTTGGTTTAGCGAGAATTTGCACCGTACGCTCAAATACACAGGAAACTGCCTGCTCTGATATGATCTGTTGTCAGCTGTTGATGATGAAAGAGACTGAGTGTCTCTTTCAGTTCATAATTGTGTGTACATCTTTTCTTTTATTTGCAGAAAAGGTTCTCAGGCAAAAGAATCCACAGGAGGTGCACAGGCATGCATTTGTTTTTGTTCTGAAGGTGAATAATCCGGATTATACAAAAGTGCGTTCACACATATGCATGAAGCTTGCAAAGAATTTGGCAACAGGACGTGATGTCATGCTGTAGGGTTTAAATTTTTAATAAATCACAAATAATAAATTCCAAATGTGAAAATATACCATCCACTTTCCCTTTAAACATACAGGTCAAACGAGGTGAATGTTCTCATTGGTGCATCAGACTTGAACTTCTGAAGGTGAAACACTTTTTTAGCATGAGCTCACATTTTTACTTAACTGTGAAGTTAGATGTGACTGCATTTTTAATGTGGGTTATTAGCATAATTCACACCCAAACCATCTCCATATAAGGGCGACATATAGAGTGGTTGTGTTCTTCATTTCTAGTGCTTTCAGTTGTTTGTGTGCACAATGTGGTATCTGGTTGCTGGATTTCTGTGTCTCTTACCACATTTCCTGTGTGCTGTCTCTCTGTTTTGTAGCAGTTGAAGGCTGTCTGTGTTCTTATTTAAAGGCAGTAAACAGGATAATATGATAGTTGTAATGATGGCGTATGTCTGTCTGCACCACAGTTTCTCTGTTCAGGGCAAAATCTACTCCGTTTTCTGTAATTGAGGCCTAAAATTTATGCTCTATTGCAGGCATACTTTACCAAAAACTGGGTCTTCTCTAACCACTTCCTTTGCAAAAAGTCACGACAATGTTTAACCGCTGCTTATCGTTGCTATCGAGTCAGTTCAGATGAGTCAGTTCTGAATTCATGACTGTGTTTGCAAATATAGAAAAGTGCAGTCTTGTTTCTATGACCGTGTCTGGAAAGCTCAATATAGAAGCCTGCACTCTGGGTCTGGATTGAGACTTCATCTGTGTTGTGGTGAGCTCGTGTCACTTTTTTTTTTTTAAAGAGGTTTTAATTTATAACCCTATATTAAACTTTTATATTAAAATTTTAATTTGATTTAAATGTTAACTTGATTTAAACTTTTAATGTAATTTAATTTAAGTTGATTTAAATGTAATTTTGAATTTAACTTAATGCAATTTAATTGATCTTTGATTTAAATTTAATTTTTACTTAACTTAGTTTAATATTTTAATTTGATTTAAATTTAATCACTAATTGTAATTAATCTTTTTGTTTTAACATTAAATCGAACTTTTCATGTAATTGAATTATTTAATATTAATTTGATTTAAATTTATAATTTAACTTTTTATTTGAATCAAGTTTAATTTTAAATTTTATTTTTAGTGCAATTTAATCTGTGATTTTAAATTTAACATTTAATTTAACTTAAAGCAAGTTACATATATGTAAATAAAATTAAATTTAACTATGCAATTCTCACATTTTTTAAAATTTAAATTAATTTAAATTTTTTAAATGTTCCAGCGTTTTATGCATACAAGGAATATTTTGCTGTTCCATTTGAGAATCATGAAATTTTTACTGAAATGTTGCTATCGTGACAGTTCTACATTATGCTATGGCTTGTAAACCAAAGGACCACCATAGGAGCCTATTAACTAATAATTTTCCATTTTTTTCTGAGCTCTTTGTGGCCCGTGGGAACGTATACTTGTCAGAACGCAGAGCTTGTGAATTCCTCCCGCTCTTGAGTCATGATCATAATATCTGTTTCTATGACAGCAAAACATACCAAACATAATACCTGAGGAGTGAACCGCCTTACATAACTCACATCATAAGGATATAAATACCAAATATCGAAAACTGACGGTAATTAGCCACCACTGGAATGCAGAATTGTAATGAATCATTCGGTGAAATTTTCAAATACCAACACACCGTCCATTATTCAGACTGAGCTCATGTCTTCTATTGTTCATCTCCACCCAACGCCCTTTGCGTTCTTTTCTTCTCATTGTACTGTGTAGTTTGATGTTTCTTCATCAGTAATGGGATGGAAGGTATCAGCGTTGACTCACTGTCATTGAATGTGATAAGAATGTGGGGAATGTTTTATTCTGGCGTGTTTTAACCAGAACGGGGAGGTGTTGTGTAGCTGTGGCATGAGTGTGGTGCTGTGCTGACTGGGTGTGTGTTGGGCAGGTGTGACAGTGTTTAGCTCACTCATGGGAGTGGATCATGGGAGAAAAAGCACAGTATGTTCGGTAGGTTTGGGGTGTGCAGCTAAACTAGACTCAGTGTATTGATTTATTACTGTACGGCTCATACTTTGAATCCTTGTAATTGTAATACTTGGTACTAAATCTTTTCTAAGTCTGTAGCGTGATTTAAAACTCAGAACACACCCTGGTCACATTATTTGTGGCTGAGACGCTAGCAATGCCAAGGCCATGAACTGAAATGCGGTGTATCTTAAGTCGGATAGATTTGGATAAAAGCGTCTCATAGTCTTTTTGAGTTTGACTTTTAAAGTCACATATGAGTCTGTGGTGATGGGAGGGGTATGTGTAGTTTCAGTTGTCAAAAACATTAACTAGACCGTTAATAAATACTCTTTATGGTCAGAACATGACACAAACTCCAGTCATTTTCCTTAACAAAATGAATATCTTAATAGAAAAAAATTATTTCTTAGTTTCTGCAGTTTCTAATGAGTTATATTGTTTCAGATCATTGTGTTTCCTGACTTTGATGTGTATCTTCAGCACATTTTGCAGTGCAGGCTGCAATTGTAATATTACATTATTTTTTTTTTTTTGTCTCTTACAAATGCACATTTGACAGTAGCTTGAGTTAGGAGGGAGATATAAATTTCTGTTCATTATCAAAAACAGTAACATCTGTAAAAATTGTAACAACCTAATTTTTATATGATGAAATTTATTTATTCTGACTGTTTTATTGGTCTTGCATACATTTAGATCATGATAACCACAGTTAAATTCACACATACAGCACCTCAATACCATGGTACCTGCATGGTTTATGGAAATGACTTGTGTGCTGTATTAATACATTTTGTATAAATGCACATGCTATAATCACAAAAATACTTTAATTGTATTCCATTACTCCGTTAATACAATTTATACGTCTACATTAATATTATGATAAAATTCGATATGAATATTCCACATTTCTGCCACAATACCATGGTGCAGTTAGTGTTACTATAGTAAATCCATGGTAAATGATGGCAATTTGTAGAATGAAAATGGCGCATAAACATTATCAAACATTTATCGAGCTCTTGTTATCGTTTTATCAAAGAAAATTACATTGTGATAATTGTTTTATCGTCACACCCTATGTGAAGACTCCCTTATTATGTTAAATACTAAAATAATGTTTTGTAGTCATCTAATAATTCTCATGTTTTTCCAGTAATTAAAAGAACAGAGAAAGAAATTTCAAACAATAGAACAATTCATGCAATATGAGCATAAACGCAGCAAATGAACATTAAGGAACTGAAAAATTACTCAAGTGCAACATAAAACTTCTTATTAGTCTTCACTTCCCATTGCATGATTGTCAAATGTAATAAATTACTGAATTATTAATTCTTTTGAATTTGGACTGAGAAACAGGTCTGTAATTAAAATATCTGATTAAAAAAAAATTATATTAAAAATTTAATAAAATAATTTTTTCTTAAATTATCATGTTATAGCAGTGAGTTGTTATTGTCAATATTTTCAGTATTAGCCTACTAGAATAAGAAGCTGTCCACTTCCTGAGATGGTCTGACTTTTTTTTTTCTTCTCATTTAAAGGCCACAATTAATGCAAACTGCTCTCAGACCCCATGAAATAAACCAAGTTAGTATAAAAGTTAGAGTCAAGTATGCACATGGGTGAAATGAATGTGTGTGTGCATCATACTTGATTCCTCTGTACTTCAGGAAGACTGAGATATGGAAAAGTCCTGGCTGTTTTAGAGATGTTGGATGACTTTGAGGTGTGTGTGAGTGTATGCTAATATTCCAGGCCACATCTTTGGTTTTGATCGTGTCATGTAGTATTGTTGTACCGGAAATCTTCATTCACATCTTCCACCAGATTTGTTTAGATGTAACCCAAAACAACACTAGTAAAATGAAGGCAAAGTTTAGGAATATAGCCTCGCACAGGCACACAAATATCCACTGAAGACCTTCGCTTCATTCAAAGCTGTTAAATAACTGCTTCCGATATAATAACTTTCCCACAGATCTGAATACTGGAATTAGCGTCTTTTCCCATTACTCTTGGAGAACAGCTTTTTAGCCCATGATGAGTCACTCAAGGTGTTTGCTGTGTGAAAATAAAATAATTATTCAACTTTATTAAAGCTTTCACAATTTTTACCTCAGGGTAAATATGTGCACAATACGCAGCATTTGCCTTGGCTAAACTCAAGACTAACTTAATCTACTTGTTTAAACAGGATGTGTTTTGATTTGGGAAATATTTTTGATAATAACATGAGGTGAGAGACACTTTTTGCAAAACAGGAGACGATCCTTCAGTTTGAACCTGGAATGCTTACTGATTTCTATAGGCCGTGGAGATACTTGAGTGGCTGCAGGAGCAGTAATTACTGCACAACCAGATGTTCTGACATTTCTCAAAGCACTGGATGTGATGCTTGGAGTGAATATCTAGGGTTCACTTCAGTTTCAATATCCTCATTTGCATGCTATTTCAGTCAGAGAGCTTCCTGGCTGACCTTACTGTCTGGTCACTCAGTTTTTACTCTGAAGGAAGCCGAATGGGCTTTCTGTAAGCATTTCAGAATAGCATCTGAGCGGAATGGTTGGTGCCAGAGTTGGAAAGAATTAAAAAGCTTGACATTTAGGACAATATTGTACTACAAACAGGAGTAGATCTGTAAATTAAGCTAAAATATTGTCCAGCTTGATGAATCTCACAGAATTTATCAATAACTTGGAGTCATATTTCATCACAAAATTTAGAGGGAAAAAAAAAGAAATATGCATAAAAAAGATTAGTATGCTTTGTGGCATTATTTTCATGACATTGTGTATTGTGAAAGGTGCAATACAAAAAAAAACAAAAAAAGTACTTAATTTGAGTTTTGATTCATGGTTCTATTCAAGCAATTTTGTAAAACTTAAATGATTCAGCACACAATTTGATTAAAATTTGAATGATTGTTTTATTCAGTACACAGTTTGATTCAAATCAGTTAACTGATTCAATTTTGTATGTTTTTAATACAATTACATTAGGATTCTTCCATCCTGTGTATTTTCAGCAGTCTTAATTACTCTGAATGCAAAACGTATTATTAGTACTAAAACAGACTTCAAATTCTTTCATTTTATAAAAAAAAAAAAAAAAAAAACTTTTCTTTTGCTTTCAGTGTGAAATGTCTTCTTGACGGGTTTTGTGAGCTTGTACCATTTCACTATCCTCAAACTTACTTTGTAGTGATAGGTGCTAAAATCTTATGTTTGGCTTGTCAGGTTTCACTGGCTTTTTAGCCTTTTCTCAGAAATCCTCTGACCTTCTCAAGTTTAAACTGAGTGCCAATGTACCGTACAAAAAAGGCAGTTTTATGCGTTCTCTCTTTCACAGACACCAACACCCCTCACTTGGATGTGAAACGGTTGTAACTACGCAAATGTTTTTTGACAGTCTCTCAGCCCTGACCAATTCCTGCTCAGAATATTTTGGGTTTGTGAGTGTAAAAGATTGTTTTCATAATACAGACCTAGAGACATTGGTTGATAGTTGGTGCTTGAGAATAAATTTGATTTAGGGCTGCACTAAAATTACAACCATTGCAGTTTAGGTAAAAATGCCATTAAGCTTAACTATGAAAGACAAAATGGGTTGAAAATATAAGCAGTAACAAATCTGATAACAGAAACCTTGACTTTGAAGACACTGTTTTTTTTTGGAAATGTCTATTATGTTACTATTATTCTTTAAGTAGGTCTGACATACTACCTTAAAATGGTGAAAGCTAAATATTTTATGGAAAATTGACAAGTTTTTAGAATCTTTTTTTTTTTTTAATACAGAATCATGCAGCTCTAGTTTTGGTTTTCATTTTAATTTCATTTAGTTTGAACCAGTAATACCAGTCTCTAACCTGTGAGCTGTGGACTGAGCATGGACTGATCCTGACAGAAACAAAAAGCTAATAGCTGCAGGTCAGGTGTGTTGTTAGGAAACAATCACGCAGAGCGGACACAGATTCCTTTCGCTTTGTTAATAAGAACAGCAAGAGGATCAGCTTAGCCAGTGTTACTGTGCAGTTAGCATTGCACAGCTGTTACTATGTATCTAAATGCGTAAAACGGTTGACCGGTTTGCCAGTTTTCCATTCTCACATCTCCTTAAGTTTCCTCTCGCTGAAGCAAAAGGAACTCAAGCTAATGGTCTTTTGGCAAACGCCAACAAATGTGAACATGGAAACATGGACTCCCCTAAACCTGCCTTTTATTTTTGAGATGCAAATACTTTCACTTTCCCAGTCAGCCGAACAATGTCTATTTTTATCTTGCAGAGGTACCCTCCCTGCCTTTCCTTCCCTTGATTATGAAAAAAATTTCACTGAAAAAGAACCAGGTCCAAAAAATTGATTGTTTGTTGTGGATTAGTCAGGTGCTTAAATCTTGTGTTAATAAATTAAAATGACTGTCCTGTCCAGTGAAGGTTGGTTTTCTCGCCATTTGGCAACAGCTGGCAGATCGTTTCCCTGTTTAATACTGTAAATCTGCTTTGAAACAACCTCTATTGTATAAATTGATTTATAAATATAAAAGGTGATGACCAACTTTTGTACATGTGTTTACATACCATCATTTTTTTTGTTGTTGTTGGGTCTGCTCAGAAATGCACTATGATTCATAAGTTTATAATCTGTATTTTTTTTTTATTTATTTTTTTAAAGAAGAATTCTCACAAAGGTTGACACATGCAATAAAAAATAATATTGTTAAATATTATTACAGTAAAACAGCTCTTTTAATATTTTAAAATGTAATTTGTTCTTGTAATGCAGATCTGAATTTTCAGCATCATTATTCCAGTCTTCAGTGTCACGTGATCCTTCAGAAATCATTATAATCTGCTGATTTGCTGTTTAAAAAAACAAAAAAAAAAAAAAAACAAAAAAAAAAAAAAACATTTACATTATCAATGTTAAAATGGTTATGCTGCCTAAAATGTCTGTCACTTTAAATCAATTTAATGCATCCTTGCAGAATAAAAGTATTAATTTTTTTTAATTGTTTGTTTATTGACAAGTTATTAAAATCCCAATAGTGTAATTAAGATATAACTGAAACTGATAGTTTCTGTTCTGGAATCTGATTGGTTAATACAGCATTCCAACTGTCCTAAAACACACAGGCCTGGTTTCACAGGCAGGGATTAGACTAAACCTGGATTAGGCCATAGTTAAATTAGGACATTTAAGTAATTTTATAAACGTGCCTTAGAAAAAAACATTACTGGTGTGCATCTTCAGACAAAACAAAGGCACTTATATATTTTAAGATCAGTCAGTGCAAGTTTCTTTCAGTTGAAACAACTCAGATTTAGATTTTAGTCTGGGACTAGGTTTAAACCCTGTCTGTGAAACCGGGGCATAATAAACAGCTATGATGATTCATTATGCATATCCCATCCTAATAGATTGGTTTTATCAAGTAAGATTTCTGTAGATGGAACAAGGCACTTAATGACATCGACTGACATTTCTTACTGCTTAATTACCATATTCAAATCAATTCGGCAGAATTTCTCCCCCTTCATTCAGAGCAACAAAAACATAGAAGTGCAGTTATTCTGTTTGAGTCTAGTAACGTTGTTCTTTTCTGTTCGGCTGATGCTAATGAGAGCAGCCAGGATCCTCGCTAACATGCTGGATTAATTGAGGTTCTGAGGGGAGGGAAATGTGGCTGCCGCCTCCTCTGTGATTACATAAACTCAACAACGGTGCAGAGCAGCCAAAGTCTCTAGAGGCCGCAGTAATTAAGAGAGATCCTCCCGAACAGAGGCTTCGTTAAGGCTACTAATTGCCTGGAGAGCTAATGATGGGGTAGATTTGCATTCCCTCGGACCAAACTCTCCAAGAATGCAGCGACATCCGTAGCCTCAACTGGGTCACGCTGGGTAGGAGAGACATGAGAGCGTGCGGGTTTATGTTTGTCCCGTGTATGGAGTCAATTTCAGGCTTTCACACACTTTCTCCTGTTGATATTAAATTCAGGACAGCGTGACACAGACGCTGACCTATCTACAGTGTTTACATGGGCAGATTCCTTAAATTCTTTCTTTAATTACATCATTATTGGGGTGTATGAGCCATGTGGTCTTTTCAAAACACAGTTGGTTCTGTAAATGTGCAGTAAGGCTGGGTGGTATGACACTATGTTGAGTGAATGGTGTCAGCTGGTTATGCTAAGATTATGCTAAAATGTTTGTATTTCAGTAGAGATATTTGTGCTGTTATTAGTCATGAATGGTTTACATGTGAGAGTGAGTAAGAATGTAAGAGAGGGGTTTTTCAGACGTTTTAGGAAGTAGTTATACTGTCTTTTAGATTGTAACCAAGTATTTAATTTAAGGATATTAATATGATGAAATATTTTCATGACTGATATTAAAATTCTAATATTATAATATTCCATTTCATCAAAAATTTAAAATGACAATAAAATAAATACAAATCAATTTAGGCATAACATAATAATTAACAGTATGAATAAACAGTATTATAAACTGTATGAAAATGAGTATTTATATTGAAATTAATTCATATTAAAATTCTGTTGTCTCAATTTAAATAAGTCTTTTTTAGGCATAGCATTATAATGTACAGTATGAAAAATAATTCATATTAAAATACTATTTTGTCTAAAAAAATAAACTAAAATTTGTTTAAATATGTCAAATTAGACATATAATTTGCAGTATGAAAAATAAATTTAAATTAGAAGTTCATTCATTTTAAAATACTATTTTGTCTAAATAAATTTAAAATAAACCAAAATTAGTTTAAATAAGTCAAATTAGCCATGACAATGAATGAAAAATGAAAATTTAATTGATATTTGCTGAAGGTTATATTTACAGAAACAGTGTTATAAAAGTGTTTACAATTAACTTTAGATTAGCTTTAGATGGGAAGTATGGTCTAAATGTAAAAATAAGAAATAAGCATGAATAATTAAATTCAATATAAAATGCCAATAAATTACAAAAAACAAAACAAAACAAAAAAAAAACTAAATTTGTAATAGTGGCCTGTAATCAATATTGTACCAATATATCATGCATCACTGATTTAATTCCTGAATTTGTGAAAAATGGGAATTACCTAATGCCTATTTTACACGCAAAACATTTTCAATAGAATTTCCAGCTAAATATTACCATGGAATTAAATGGCATGGTTTATCATACTGCCCCTAATGTACAATATAACAAGTGCCTTTTTTCTTCTTCCCAAAGTAGGACTTTGTGGTAAGTTTGTGTAGTGTGTGACTGAAAATAGTTCTGAAAATTTAAGAGTATGGTGGACCAGCCCTTAAATGACTGGAGTCTTTTGATTAGGTTTAAACAGTGGCTTTTTTCCCCCCCTCATTGTTGCATAAGTACATTGAAACTATCAAAGGTCAAATCAGGGTGAGTAAGCAGACCGACAGGGACAGATAAAGGCTGTAAACCTCAGTTCAGTATCGGAGGGAAAACAAACTGCCCACGCCCAAAAACAGTCGTTTTAAATCGTATTTCTAATCTGAGATATTTACAGTAGCTATAAAACATCACGGATCACATTCCAGAGCCCATGTGCTGACTGACAACAAAGCCGGTTCTCATACGTCACTTGATCCTGACAGCGAACAGTTCTCGTTTTTGAAGTTTCCACCAGAGAGTCCAGGCATGTTTTAGCTGTCAGGTAAATAGTTCATCAACAGCTTAGTGGGATCTTCTACAAGGCTGCTGCAGGCTAAGGCTTCAATGGTGTCTTCAGTATCCTTAAAGGGGACAGTACACCCAAAAATGAAAATTATCATTTATGCTGACTGAAACACATATAGAACTGTATCAGGCTGCAGATCACTGTCTGCTCTCCCACTGATAGTCAACGCATTTGCATCGCCTGTTGAATAATGTACCAGTCTTTTCCATGCAATTGCAGTGAATGATGACTGGAGCTTTTCAGCTTCTAAAAGCTTTCTGAAGTCATCAACATTTTGTCTTTATTATAAAGCTATTAGTAGGCTGTATATTTCAAAAGACTTGGAACATAACACGCAAGTCATATAGATGAGTCACTTAATGAGAGAAGTTACTTAATTTAAATTTATGGGTCTTTTGTGTCTTTTTTGATGCTTGAAATTTTCAGTCTCCTTTTATTGTAATTGCATGTTAAAGAGCGACCAGCACAGTCTTGGTTGCACACGTAATATATCTATATTTATTCCACAGAAGAAAAGAAAAGTTGTGCGTATTTGGAATGACACGAAGATGTGTAAATTAATTTTTTTTTTTTTTGGAGCTAGTTCTGGTAAGTTGCTCATTTCTTCCACAATTTTCTTTAACTCTTACCCCGCCAGCGTTTTTTCAAAAAAGTTGCCAGCCACCGCCAGCATTTTTTATGATTTTCACCTAAATTTGACGGCCCTCAGAATATTTATTGCTATGAATATAAGAACATATTATATATCAAAATAAAGAACCAAGCCTCTGCTTTTAAACAAAAAAAAAAAAATTTTATTCTATCTTCGTGTTCATGTTTTATCACCATTTGAATGCAGATAGGTTTCATCAGAAATGCAACATTTTGGACACAAAACTGAGAAAAATGCATTTTTATCAAAGTAGTGCATTTTCAAGCAAAATACATTCAAACGTCATATTCTTTCACCTGTAAATAATTATATGAATAATTGAAATTGCATTCAATAAACAGAACAAACAGACACACACACACACACACACACATACACATAGGCTACATACATATGCATACATATACTGTACACGCGCACACACACAGATAGATAGATAGATATATAGATCTATATCTATCTATAGATCTCACACACACACATACCTATTCAGATTCAATATGGTCAAAACATGATCTACATATATGATCTATATATGATCTACATTATCTATGATCCTTCCGTTTATGCCGATCGTCTTCTATTCGCACCCTAAAGACCCGGAAGTCCCGTAACTCATTAAGGACATGCGCTAGGGCTTTCCTTACCGTAATACACCTAGAACACGGATTGCCGTAAAAACTCGTCAATGGCGGGGAAGCGTTGTCTCTTAATTGACGAGATATCTTGTCAATGGTGGGGAAAGAGTTAATTAGTTTTAAGGAATATTTGTCACATAGACTGAAGTGATATGATACAGATCCTTTTCCTTCAAGGTTAATTGTTGGTTTACTGGATGTTTTTTTTTTTTTTTTGAATAAACCCAAAAATGTGTACACAAACTTAATTTTTATATATATTTTACACTTTAACCATTTATTTACAGTGACTGTAGCGAGTGCAGGAAGTGAATGGGGATTAGTGGACTGGGATTGGGAAATAATGCAAATCAAGTTGCGTTACTTGTTCAACTAAAGCCGCGACACATCAGTCTTTTAATGTGAAGCTTTTAAGTGTGAACCTGTCAGGGGGTTAAACTATAAAACATCTTTATTTTGGCCTCAAAGCTTGTCTGAAAAGCAAGATGTCAGGACTACTAAATCTTGTGGTGGTCTTGGTCGTGGTTCTGCTTGGTTTTTGTATAGAGCAGTTGTGTCCGTAAACTCTAGGCTAGGGTCTTCTACACGGGTGTCTGTTGCCCTGCACATACAGGTAAATCTCAATAAATTAGAATGTCGTGGAAAAATTCATTTATTTCAGTAATTGAACTCAAATTGTGAAACTTGTGTATTAAATAAATTCAATGCACACAGACTGAAGTAGTTTAAGTCTTTGGTTCTTTTAATTGTGATGATTTTGGCTCACATTTAACAAAAACCCACCAATTCACTATCTCAACAAATTAGAATATGGTGACATGCCAATCAGTTAATCAACTCAAAACACCTGCAAAGCTTTCCTGAGCCTTCAAAATGGTCTCTCAGTTTGGTTCACTAGGCTACACAATCATGGGGAAGACTGCTGATCTGACAGTTGTCCAGAAGACAATCATTGACACCCTTCACAAGGAGGGTAAGCCACAAACATTCATTGCCAAAGAAGCTGGCTGTTCACAGAGTGCTGTATCCGAGCATGTTAACAGAAAGTTGAGTGGAAGGAAAAAGTTTGGAAGAAAAAGATGCACAACCAACCAAGAGAACCGCAGCCTTATGAGGATTGTCAAGCAAAATCGATTCAAGAATTTGGGTGAATTTCACAAGGAATGGACTGAGGCTGGTGTCAAGGCATCAAGAGCCACCACACACAGACGTGTCAAGGAATTTGGCTACAGTTGTCGTATTCCTCTTGTTAAGCCACTCCTGAACCACAGACAACATCAGAGGCATCTTACTTGGGCTAAGGAGAAGAAGAACTGGACTGTTGCCCAGTGGTCCAAAGTCGTCTTTTCAGATGAGAGCAAGTTTTGTATTTTATTTGGAAACCAAGGTCCTAGAGTCTGGAGGAAGGGTGGAGAAGCTCATAGCCCAAGTTGCTTGAAGTCCAGTCTTAAGTTTCCACAGTCTGTGATGATTTGGGGTGCAATGTCATCTGCTGGTGTTGGTCCATTGTGTTTTTTGAAAACCAAAGTCACTGCACCCGTTTACCAAGAAATTTTGGAGCACTTCATGCTTCCTTCTGCTGACCAGCTTTTTAAAGATGCTGATTTCATTTTCCAGCAGGATTTGGCACCTGCCCACACTGCCAAAAGCACCAAAAGTTGGTTAAATGACTATGGTGTTGGTGTGCTTGACTGGCCAGCAAACTCACCAGACCTGAACCCCATAGAGAATCTATGGGGTATTGTCAAGAGGAAAATGAGAAACAAGAGACCAAAAAATGCAGATGAGCTGAAGGCCACTGTCAAAGAAACCTGGGCTTCCACACCACCTCAGCAGTGCCACAAACTGATCACCTCCATGCCACGCCGAATTGAGGCAGTAATTAAAGCAAAAGGAGCTCCTACCAAGTATTGAGTACATATACAGTAAATGAACATACTTTCCAGAAGGCCAACAATTAACTAAAAATGTTTTTTTTTTTTATTGGTCTTATGAAGTATTCTAATTTGTTGAGAGTGAATTGGTGGGTTTTTGTTAAATGTGAGCCAAAATCATCACAATTTAAAAGAACCAAAGACTTAAACTACTTAAGTCTGTGTGCATTGAATTTATTTAATACACAAGTTTCACAATTTGAGTTGAATTACTGAAATAAATGAACTTTTCCACGACATTCTAATTTATTGAGATGCACCTGTATGTCAGTAATAAATGTTTGCACCACGGTTTACCATGGTCTCAATGGGGTTCAGTGGATCTGAAGTGGGTAGAGTGAATCATCACGGCTCCAAATAGCTCATCATTAGATGAATGTCCAAGATTACTAAGATCTACACAATGGCTGGGTGTTTAGTTATTTTATTTATTTAATTATTTGATATAGCTGCAATATTATTTTATTTCTGTTAAAGTACCAGCATTGTGAATATTGTAATGATTTAATGCACTTTTATTTGGCCACCTTAAGATTGAGTAGCTCAGTTGTTGTCAGATATTTTAAATGCTTAATAGCCATTTTAATATTTAATACCTAATTTAAAAACCTTTGATTAATTTCTGTGAATTAGTTATTTAAAATAGATTATACCCAATAATCTGTTTAAATTACTAATTCTAAATTGGATTCTGTCTTTTTTTTATTTTGCAATTGCGTCTGACTTATTTATCAAACTGATCCTTTGTTCAATCCTTTTAGCAATTTCTTTCACTAATTTGAATCATTAATATTGAAGAAAATATTAAATTGCATTTTTTTTTTTTGGGGTTAAGAAACTCAAACTGAATCTAAAGTGGTTGGGTGCTACAGCTTTAAAAACACGCTCCAGGAATGTCAGTCATGTGGCACCTCTCTATGATTCCTGATTGCTACAGTGTCGGTGGATTTGAGCTGCAGTCATGTGGAATAGGATGAAAGGTGTTCTGAAGAGCAGGTGAAGGCAGTTTACCTTTCAACAGCAGCCAGTGGCTCAGAGATGTGGAAACTATGAGACACATCTGTGGCATTTCAGCTTGATGTCAAATTAAACTTGACCGACGCTCTCTCCATCTGTGGGTTTTGTGCCTCTTCTCACACTCCTCCTTTTTTCCTCTCGCAGCACTCCTGAGAGCATTGGGCAGCAGCCTGTGGTCACATGATGCCATTTACAGTGAACCTGATTGGCCCGTCCCCCTGGGGATTCAGAATTTCTGGAGGGCGAGACTTCAAGAAGGCCATAACAGTTTCCAAGGTAAGATTTCATCCCTGTTAACCAAAGTACCAGTCCAGAACATGTTTCATCTCCTTGTTTTTTGCATCAGTGATTAAAGTAATGATGCCTCATACCTAACTTTTCTCATAACACACTGTATTGCACTCTGTCTCCCTGACTACTTCAACCAAACAAGACCTGTATAATTAAAGAGGAAGTTCCTGGTTATTGTATTGCTTTGCTATTGGTTTTTTTTTTTTTTTTTACGTCTTTTTCCTTGCAGGTATTCTCCATTCTCTTTTTAGAATAATAGAAAATATGAATATGAACTTACACAACAATGTGTAATAGGTTTAAGCACAGCATGAATCACTGGGTTCCCCTTGGAATGAAAATAAAACAAACATAACCATGGATCTAACAAGAAAGAAAAAATCTCAAACTCATCCAAACGATTATCGCCAACAACTTGTAAACATCCAAGAAAGTTTTCCATCATACACCCCAATAAACTTTACAAAATCAATCCTGTGGTTGATAGAAAAACACTTTGAAAATCACTGGGACCAAATTATCTACACTCCACATCAGAATAACCAATAGATTTTTGTTAATAGATGAAGATCCTTCTTGAGCTCCATTAGGACTCTTTACTTTTCAGTCGACCTTTTATTAAAACCAGTGAAACCAGTTTTAGAATTTATCAAAAATAAAGAAAAACGGTCTTTCATTATTTTTCTTTTTCACACCATGAATATAGTTGTGGTAACTGGTATGACATTAAACTATAAACGAACAAAAAAAATATGTTGGGTTCACACTTATTTAGTGTGAGTCTGGTCTCTCAGAATAGGTTAATCAATTGCTTTTTTTGAGTTCAAGCTTTAAACACTCAGGCAGTTGTGAAAGACTGTTTTTCAGCTGAGAAGTTCAGAATCTGCTGTACTTCTGCCACCTAGTCTGGAACCCATTTATTTTTGTTTTTCATTGGCGTTGGGACAATTTTCAAATTGAACCAAAACCGTTCCTCTCAAGTAAAAAATAAAAGTTTTTCATGCAAACAAATTCCATGTTGTGATCCAGAAATACACCATAGTGTTTCTAATTAAAGGCAGCTAATGGAACCTTTCCTTTCAGATCCTAGTCATGTCTGCATTGTAACCCAGAATTCCATTGCATTTAAACACAAACCGCTTTAGAACACTGAGATTTTCAAATTTTTGGCTCTCATTATCCTTATTGTTTCCCATTACCACACTGTTTCAAATGCACTATTAAAGGGACCGTTCACCAAAAAAACAAAAATTCTGTCATTTACTCATCCCCATGTTGTTCCAAGCCCCCAAGACTTCTTATAATTTTTCTTTGAAACACAATTGAAGCTAATCTTAATGAAACCTGAGAGATTTCTGTCTCTCCATTGAAAGTCTATGCATCAAACTTTGATGCTTAAAAAGTTCATAAAGCCATTGTGAAAGACTTCTAAAGAGCTCTGATTGATTTTATTTGATGAACACATTTAATTTAGTCTTTTATTCACACACAAACATTAGTCAGTGCACATATATTCAGTTCATCAAATATAGTAAATGTGAGCTCAAATGTGCTTGATGCAGTTTTCATTTTCGTGTGAACTACCTTTTAGGGACTTCACAGTCTCAGTCTTCTAGGCATGTGTTGTTCCCTCAACAGCCAATATGTGAGGAAAATGAGTGCTTAACGGTGTCCATGCAGTGCAGGAGACCTTTGGTATTGAGAGGGGTTGTAAGAAACACCGAATAGAACAGCACGGGGTGTTTTTGTTTTTTTACAGGGCTCCAAAGGGCCACATGGAGAGACGAGTCAGAGTGTAGTAGCAGGAGTTTGGCATGGGCACAAATCTTGTGCTCCCCTCTTTTTATTGCCTTTGTCTGAACTCACCCTTTTAGACTTTCCATGATTCCTCAAGCTTTACGTACATGTTTTGACACTGTTGCGTGAGACAAACCTCAGAAACTATCTACCTAGATATTCCTATAAAAATACTTGACACCACTGAGAGTTACTGCATAATTCAAATTCTGGAGTGAAGTATGAGTGTAAGCGCTCATCTGTCTCTCAGGTCTTCACCACAGTCAGACACAGAGGGGAAGCATAGTCGCGATCCGCGTGAAGCGAGGCCTACTCTGATTACATGAGACTCACTCCATTGTAGCTCTGTAGCAACAGTTAATTGGCACTCGAGCATGTCCTCAGACATGGCACCTCTGCCCCTCTGCTTTCAGCTAACATCATCAACAACAACAGCTGACTGGCAGTCTGCAGGGCCTCTCTGTGCCGGGCTGTTTGGGTGTTTTGAGTCGAGCTGAGGTGTTGCTTTCCTCCTCTCCTACTAATGAGGTTGTGGCCTTATTGACTGTTGAGTCTTGTGGGGATTCAAAGCTTTGCTCAACTAACAGCAGCCCTTGTTTAGTTGTTTTTAAGATTCCTGCCAACTTTAACACTACTATAAGTAAGCCATTGGTGAGTTGATGCCGCAAGAAAAGTCTGTGGTGTTATTAAAACATTCCTCTGTTTGACACTTCAACATTGACTCAACCAAGTTTGGGGCAGGAATTTTCAACCAAATGTCAGATGAGAAAGTGTTCAGAAAACCTGTTTAGAAACAGCTATGTTTTTAATATACGTTAAACAATACCTCTGTTAACTCAAATGTAATGGTTTTATTCTTAATGGGGCGCAGACTGTACGTGGCTGAGTTCTGATTGGTTGAATGTTTTTTTTTTTTGTCTAAAGGTGAACGCTGGCAGTAAGGCAGAGACGGCCTGTCTTCAGCCTGGTGACATCATCATGGAGATTAATGGACTCAATACTGGCGAGATGCTCAACGTAGAGGCACAAAACAAAATCAAGAGCTGCAAGACTCAGCTGCAGCTTCTCGTAGAAAGGTAAGGGTGCCTCTTTTCTTTATCTACATTGTTTGTCTTTCAGAGATGAATGCAAGTCCATTAGTGCTTGTCTAAAATGTCAGTGATGGTCATGAAATACAAAAATTGTGACTTACATTTTTAAACATTTTACACAAATTGAAAACAACTTTTAAAGAGAGTCAGTTCACTTTGTGGCCATATTTGCAATGCTTCTAGACAGCCATTTTTGCAAAACCATTTTCTGTCTACTTGTGGGGAACTATCTACTAATGGGGAAATACTGAAATCTCAAAAACTACTTGATGAACTCACATTTGAATAACATATTTCAAGCCAACAATAACATCTGACATGAATTTTCCAGTAAATATAGTATCTTATACTCAAACACAGTTAAAAAATATGTATTTCAGGTTGGTAAAGCCAACGCTTATGTTCAGTACTGAGTGCAGGTCTTGAGACACTGACTTGTTTCTACGGCATCCAGAGCTTCTCATGATACCTGTTATTACACAATGACTTTACCAGTTGACCCTTCGCCGAGAGTTTGATTGACAGGCGATCTGACCAGTCATAATGCAGAATCTGCCATTTTGTCTGACAAATAAACTAGTCAGTAGAGTAGATTAACATCAGTGGACTAGAAGTTGAAAAATGGTGTGTATTGACATCTTTGTGCAATTAAAACAAAACTTCTGATGTTCATTCATTTATTTCATGCTATAACTAGTAAAGAGGAAGAGATGATCGGTTCACATGCCGCTTGAACTGAGGCCCTACAGCGATCTGTCACGACTCATTAAAGAGTCACAAAACGCTATTTATTGTTTGAATTTCTTAAATTACAAAATTTGAAAGATGACTTTGTTTGATACCAGAAGCAACCTGCTCTGTTTTGTCTGTTATCGTGTTGTCTGTTTCCTCTTTGCTCCACGATGAATTTTTCACTGTGTGAGAACGTGTAGTGTGAGAGCTGCATGGCTTGTCAGACATGGCAAAAGTAACTAAAGGGGGCGGGTCTTTGCAAAGGTCAATTGGCAATTGGTTCTTTTATTTAGAAGGCAAGACTTATTCTGCCCGATTGTGTGTTGCACTTACTCCCGTTCAAAGTAATACGAGTCTTGTCTTGGTATGTATAAAGTCTTTGTTGAAATTCAGTAACCACTAGGGAGCTAGAGATTTGTTCCATGTGGTTGTGCTGCTCCTACAGTAGCTGTTTTTAAATGAAAGAACTCCCTCTAAAAGAGGTCCGATGAACCCAAAACCAGTCCAATTATACAGGATTTAGCTGATTTAAATCAATTAGTCAACTACCTGTTCAGTCATCTCATTGGCTAGTTGAAGCCTGTAATTTTGCTCACCTTTATATGTTAGCACAAGTAAACACTATTCTGGCCAGAACGGTACCTTTGCTCTCTCACACACATGCACTTTGAGCCCTGTGTCCATGTGAGTACATTTTTCCCTTCTGACCTCATGTCTCTGACTAGGCCAGAAACAACACTGGGCCCACAATGGCACTCTAGCTCTGTGTGTGTGTGTGTGTGTGTAATGTAGCCCACAGTATTTGGAGGAAGAGGGTGTGTGTCTGCCCTCTTCTAAGTTCATATTAGACTGAGTTATGTAAGTATCCTGCTGTCTACTTGACCCTTTAGTTTTCAGGACAATCCATCTACAAATAGAAGTGCCTGCAGTATGTAATAAAGGAGGGATGCTGACTTGTGTCTAATTCAGTTTGAAGAATTTGAATTATTATTGACATGAATGAGAGTTTCCTTGAGCTGTTTTGTAAAGCGTTTCCTCTTACAAAATGGTGGCAGCCAGTTAGTATATCAAACCTGGGGCCAGTTGCATTAACCTAGCCAGTATGTTAAGAATTTGTCTAAAGGACTAGTGTGACCAACTAGGGGTATCAGTCATTTTTTTTCAGATTCAAAGTAGACCAATCTACCTTTTTGTAACTCACTTTAAGAAATTATGACCAAACTTAAAGAAAAAAAAAATAGTCTAAAGAGTTTATGCAACTGGCCACTGAAGTGAATTTCAACATCTAATGCAAAATCTTCAAAGAGTGTGAAGCTCAAAGTATAAGTATACATATATAGTTTTTAACGTTAGTGTATGCGCACAGCCAAATGCACAGCCTATTTACAGCTATCTAGTGCGCTATCAAATAGAAAAGTTTAATCCTTTTTTAGTGTGTGTGTGCTATTTCTCTATAAAATTTCGGAGTGATAAAATAAATTTGTGCACATTTAAAAGAGAATTGTGTGTGTGTGTGTGTGTGTGTGTGTGTGTCTCTTAACCTCCTAATACAGGTGCCTGTCAGCATGACCGTCTGTTGTTGTATCAAGTAGTTTGATATTGTTTCTGGCTAGGGCAAACTACATGGTGTAAAAAAAAAAAAAAAAAAAAAATCAAGGTGCATGTAATCAAATGCATGAGCAGTCAGAGCGTGCACAGTTAGAAAAACATGCCGTACAGTGCATATTACAAAGTAATATTTTTTTCATGTAGTCGTAACAAAATAGAAGTATACTTTGGGCTTAAACCATAGAAGATGATTCTACTTGAGCTAATATATTTACACTAAATACAATTAAAACAAATACAATAAACCCCAATTTATATAACCGAGTCAAAGACATAGTCATTAAAATGTAAAATGTTATACTTGAATCTGAGTTGTTTTGAATTTGTGAACCAGTTCGCTAGAGTGAGTCAGATTTTCCAGTGCTACATATGAGAGAAAGACCGTGGAGTGTGTTTGATTTATCAGTTTTCTCGGCAGTAAAATTGCATATGCAAATCAGTATGATATTGAAAACAGCCATGTAGTGTTTAGTTATGCTACCACACTATTGCTGGATAAACTTTTTTTTTTTTATTGCAAATGCTACTGTACACTGTTTGAAAGCTTGAAAAGTGTAGTTAGTATCGTTGCTAATATTGATTAGTTACTCCCCAACGCTGATCATGAAGTCTTTAAGGTTGTCTCTACTGTCATCAGTAACTCTCGGCTTTGCTTTGCATCGAGCATTAATGGCTCCTGTGAGAACTTTCCAGCTTGTGAAGAGCCTTTGATGTGCGTCTCATGTGGTTTTATGGTTTTTCCTGTCCTTTTCTCATTTTATTTCTACATTTTTCTGTGACGATCTCATATAGACTTTGTAATGATTTAATCTCTAGTGAGTTGAAAATATGGCTGGAATGCCACAGTACATGAGGTGCATGGAGACGCTCTGATGCAACATCTTCCAAAGCATGAAAGTGTACTGTCACAAGATGAGAAGTCACTCTGGAAATCATGTTGTAATAAGGAAGAAGTTGCAGGGAATTTTGCTGGGAATTCATGCATTTGCCTTCAAAAGTGAAGATCTTCTCAGAGGAGCATTAGAAGACAAGCTACTGTGGTCCTCGTCTGCAATATCACACTAAACCTTCAGCTGAGGCTCGTGTCCACAATCGGTCTTTGCAGATGACCTTATTGAGGACTAAAAGGGGCACACAGTACAATGACGTCAGTTTAGAAATGTCTTGCTTTTCAGACAGCATTTCCTCAAGTTTTTTGAGTGAGGTATTGAGTATCGACCAGAGTGAAAGCAGTTTGGAACAGGATTTTTATTTTCTGGTTTGATCTTATCTGGCAGGTCAACGATATTGTTTGACAGAACGACAGGGCTGGTATCACTTTATGTGTCTGTAGTATAGATGTGCATCAACACGTATAAAGTCTGCTATGCTATTTTTAACACATTATGTCCGTGATGCAATTTTAAAAATTCTGAAACCATGGATGCTAGTGTAGATGGACTGCACTGATTATAATTGAAGCTGTTTTTGGAAGCTGTTTGATGTTCAGTCATGCTGTCACAGATTTGCACATGTAAGCTCAGTACAACAACTTCAATCATGTTTATAATGTATCACTGCTTTGAGTCTCTTGTATTTAACTTTACAGTGTTACACAATGTAAAGCAGGTGTTTTTGTTATAAGCAATCTAGTCTTTTGGTTTGCATCCATCAAGCTCCAAGTAAAGAAAATAATCAAATTAGACAAAGTACCTTTCATTTGTAAAGTATTCAATTACTGAATTAATTATTAGTTTTTTGGATTATCTCAAAATAAAAAAAGACATTACAACCAGATTGTGTCATAAAATATTTTAGGTTTCGTTTGTAGCAGATGGCTGTCAGTAGTCTCAAAGATAATTAATTGTCTATTTGATACGCAATTAACCTCCAGTACTGGATTTGCAGTCACTGACTGAAATATTGACTCAGGACTTGCCTGCCAAATGTGGGGTTGTCTAGAAAACTGTCTGAAACAATCACCTTTTTTGCTAGTGATGCAAATGATATAGAAATTGCTCATTCTCACATTCTCACCTTCATCCAGTCCATCTGGAATGACATAAAGAAACAGAAAAAATTGAGACGGACTAAATCCAGAAGAACTGTGGCAACGTCTCCAAGATGCTTCAAGAAACCTACACTCTTAAAAATAAAGGTGCTTCACGATGCCATAGAAGAACCTTTTTGTCTAAATGTTTCCATAAAGAACCTTTAACATCTGAAGAACCTTTCTTTTTCACAAAAGGTTCTTTGTGGTGAAAGAAGGTTCTTCAGATTATAAAAAGGTAAGAAAGAGATGGTTCTTTAAAGAACTGAATGGTTCTTTGTGGAACCAAAAATGGTTCTTCTATGGCATCGCTTGAAGAACCTTTTGAAGCACCTTTATTTTTAAAGGAGTGTACCTGCAAAGCTATAGTACTGTTAAAAATTTTAGGCACTTGTGTAAAAATGTGAGAATGCTTTAAAAAATAATATCATAAATATATTTTATTCATCAATTAACTTCTATTAACTAAATGAAATCAACATTTGATGTGACCATCCTTTGCATTTAAAGCAGCTTTTGCCCTAGGTTCACTTTTTGAGGTAGCTTTGTAGTTGGGTTTCTTGGAGACATCTTGGAGACATTGCCACAGTTCTCCTGGATTTAGTCTGTCTCAGTTGGTTCTGTTTCTTCATGTCATTTCAGATCTCTGTGTGTAGCACTGGCTGTTGTCAGACTCCTTGTGCAAACAAAAATCTCACTGGATTGTTACAATTAATAGCAAAATGAATGTTTGGAAATGTAACCTGATTTTTTCGTATTGACACACTACAGCAAAAGATAGAAATAACTGACTTAAAACCATTTTTTTTTTTTTTTTTTTTTTGGTAAATACTATTGGCGTAAGACTTTTGCACAGTACTGTGTGTGTGTGTACACAACACGTTATATTATATATGTATGTGTGTATATACAGGTGCATCTCAATAAATTAGAATGTCGTGGAAAAGTTCATTTATTTCAGCAATTCAACTCAAATTGTGAAACTTGTGTATTAAATAAATTCAGTGCACACAGACTGAAGTAGTTTAAGTCTGTGGTTCTTTTAATTGTGATGATTTTGGCTCACATTTAACAAAAACCCACCAATTCACCCAATTCATCTCAACAAATTAGAATATGGTGACATGCCAATCAGCTAATCAACTCAAAACACCTGCAAAGGTTTCCTGAGCCTTCAAAATGGTCTCCCAGTTTGGTTCACTAGGCTACACAATCATGGGGAAGACTGCTGATCTGACAGTTGTCCAGAAGACAATCATTGACACCCTTCACAAGGAGGGTAAGCCACAAACATTCATTGCCAAAGAAGCTGGCTTTTCACAGAGTGCTGTATACAAGCATGTTAACAGAAAGTTGAGTGGAAGGAAAAAGTGTGGAAGAGAAAGATGCACAACCAACAGAGAGAACCACAGCCTTATGAGGATTGTCCAGCAAAATCGATTCAAGAATTTGGGTGAACTTCACAAGGAATGGACTGAGGCTGGGGTCAAGGCATCAAGAGCCACCACACACAGACGTGACAAGGAATTTGGCTACGGTTGTCGTATTCCTCTTGTTAAGCCACTCCTGAACCACAGACAACGTCAGAGGCGTCTTACCTGGGCTAAGGAGAAGAAGAACTGGACTGTTGCCCAGTGGTCCAAAGTCCTCTTTTCAGATGAGAGCAAGTTTTGTACACAGCAAATTTGAAAGTGTTAAATTCACACTCACAGTGTAAAAATTAACACTTTTTCAGGGTTTATATAGGTCCACACCAAATAGAGTTAAACTAACACTTTAAATAGTGTTCCTTTTTTAACACTTGCATAGTTAAAACAACACTGTAAGTGTCCACCATTAACACTAACTTGGTGTAAATAAGAGGGGAATAGCTTAACACCAAGGGAGTTATTTCCATACTAATATAGTGTTCATACAAACACTGATTTGTCATTAAACGTAATCTGCATGTCATCTGTATATTCAATAACAGCCAACACGTTGTATCAGTTTGAACCTTTATTTTCAAAAACTTAAAAGAACACTTAACAAAGATTTCACCATCATATAACCCATGTGAAGTCTGCAGGTAAAAAGACCTGTAGAACTTCAAAATGCTGGCTGTTAGAAGTGCTCTCAACTTAAAATATCTTTGTAATTAAAATACACAATGCTCTGAAAAATGTTTTGTCAAAAGTTTGTCAATGCTTGGCATGCAATTTCTTTACTCTCGGCGACTCACTGGTATGACCAACATCAATGTTGTAGAGTGTAGCAGGAAGATAAAGACATTGAAAAGGGCCTACTCATACAACAGGTTGAAACATAGTGGACTTAGAGTTCAATAGTACTCAAGGAGCTGGTTCCTTCAGAAGGGATGAGAAGTTTGTCCGACCACATAGAATAAGGTGATCCTGGCCTTGATCCTTCTCAATACCAGTAGGTATGGCTGGTGGTCCTCCCTCTGACTGAGATGGGCTTCAGTACTGGTGCGGGACTGCAAAGAGCAAAAACAAAAATTAGTTTAAACAAAGAAAAGATAGTGGAAAAAGATAATTACTATGTGCAACAATGAATGCATAAACTAGTAACTTTTGATGATGAAATGTACTTTATAGGGTTAGTTCACCCAAAATGAAAATTCTGGCATCATTTACTCACCCTCATCTTGTTTCACATCCGTAAGTCTTTTGTTCATCTTTGAATTGAGATTTTTGTCCATCCATTGAGTCCACACAGCTACCACTTTGATGCTTCAAAAAGTTCATAAAGAGATTGTAAAATTAATCTATAGGAATTGAGCAGTTTAGTCCAAATTTTCTGACGAGACATGGTTGCCTTATATGATGAACGGAAATTAGGCTATTATTCACCGTTATCAGCAAAAAAAAAAAGTTCCTGTGAAAGCTCAAACAATACTGCATAACACAGAATGAACCTCGCTGGTTCTCATGCTTGAGCTTCCATTTACCATATCTGATGTTTGTGTTGATAAATGTTTAAGGCCCGGTTTCACAGACAGGGCTTAGCCTAAGCCAGGATTATGCCATACTGTAGTTCAGTTAGGACATTTAAGTAATTTTTATAAACATGCTTAGAAAAAAAAACATCACTGGTGTGCATCTTGAGACAAAACAAAAGCACTAATATATTTAAAGATCAGTCAGTGCAAGTTTATTTCAGTTGAAACAGCTCAGACTTACATTTTAGACTAGGACTAGGCTTAAGTCTGGTCTGTGAAACCGGGGGTATATGTGAATAAAAAGCCTAAATTCAAAATGTTCATCATACAAAGCGATCAAGTCTCTTGAGAAAATATAGAATAAATTACACAGTTCATATGGATTAGTTTTACAATCTCTTTATGAACTTTCTGAACCATCATAGTGGTATTTGTGTAGACTGTCAATGGAAGGGACAGAAATTTCTCAAATTTCATTAAAATAATTACATTCGTGTTTTGAAGATGAACAAAAGTCTTAAGTGTTAGGAATGACATGAGGGTAAGTACATGACTACTTTGATTTCAGTAAATTAACCCTTTAATCAAAAGAAAAACCAAACTTTGCAACAGTATTGTGAATTTTACCTTATGGAAGTGCATAAGTCTGTCTCATCTTAGTTTTCATCCTCATCACTGTATTGCTTTTCCAGGGCTTCTTGGACAATCTGATTAAACATGACAACATTACAAGAGACAACTTAAGACTAGTTAAATGATGGAAGAGAATTATTACACAGACAAATCAAATGTTAAGAAAAACATGCATGCATACCTGTTTGCCTTAGCATCTATGCTAAAGCTTTTGCTGGCGGATGCCTATTGACTTTGCACTGCTGTCTCTTTATGGTCAGCTGAAGAGAGTTAAAGAATAAATACTTGTGCTGAGGGTTGAGGATCTTGTGGGTGACTAAGAGAGAAAAGCAAAACAATTCCATGATTCATGTCTGTCAAGGCTTAATTCATACAGGGCTACAGATAAACCTTTTACACTATCATATTATGGACGCCTTCAAAGAATGTGTGAAGTGTTTATATATTTAAGTATTAATATTCACCCTCAAGTATGCCAGCAGAAACAATTTCTTCTGGACATATTAAACAAAAATGTAGATGCCTTCAATTTGTGTCCTCTTCCACATCGGTGTCTCTGTCTTTTAACTGAAAAGTAATTTTAACAATAACATGAATACAGACATCATTTATTTATTTTTCATATTTAAGTAAAATCTCAGTGATTTTAAATCAAATAGAAAAACTTTGAAACCTGGAAACAAGCCCTGTGGACATTTTAGTATCAGCCTAAGCATGGTTGCTATATGACTGGTTTTAATTAGTCAATTTCTAAGCGGTAGCACTTACCTTCATTGAGAGAAACTTGGAATGCACAATTGTTAAGCAGTTCTGCAACTTTCTTCACTCATTGATATTGAATTTTCACCAGCACGACGACAGCTGTTGGTCAAGAAAAAGGCAAACAGTCGTTAATTTTAAATAAAGTCCAGCGAGCAGCTACAGTCAGAAGCTCCATTTGTCATCTCTCAAATGGTATATAATGTAATGTAAACAAACGTTTACATATGAATCGCGCAGGTCAGACACATCTCTGGTGTTGGAACGGTTCTTTTCATACGCGTCCAAAAAATATAGTTCAGCAAAACGCTGGATTGCATGATCGTTTTCTGTACTGTACTTTGGAGAAGAGTGTAACTAAGATGTAACTTGACTAACATTACCCGAAACAGTGCTCGCAGTGTGCATGTTTAAAAAAGATTCGCGCCTAACCGTTTGCTGCTCACTTAAGTGAACAGAACATGACATGAATCACAGAAATTATCGTGAAAATTTTCACCTCAAAGTCTAAAATAATGTCGAATGTGCAAACTAATCAGCATTAACTATAAACTTAATATGAAAATTGATCAAATTAATTGGGTAAAAATATATTATACCTGTCTTTGATCACTCTCCGCTCCACATGGTCATCCGCCATTAATCAAAACGGAAATAATGCGCAAGGACCGGAAATAGGATCAACTCATCACCAGAGTCAATTGTCAACTTGCTCTAATAACACTGACTCTGAACACCGATTTAGACTTTGTGTTAATGTCCTTCAAATCAACACCAGAATCAACACTTTTTAACACTGGAAAATTAACACCATAAAAACAACTCTAAACAACACTGGAAATTTTGCTGTGTATTTCATTTGGAAACCAAGGTCCTAGAGTCTGGAGGAAGGGTGGAGAAGCTCATAGCCCAAGTTGCTTGAAGTCCAGTGTTAAGTTTCCACAGTCTGTGATGATTTGGGGTGCAATGTCATCTGCTGGTGTTGGTCCATTGTGTTTTTTGAAAACCAAAGTCACTGCACCCATTTAGCAAGACATTTTGGAGCACTTCATGCTTCCTTCTGCTGACCGGCTTTTTAAAGATGCTGATTTCATTTTCCAGCAGGATTTGGCACCTGCCCACACTGCCAAAAGCACCAAAAGTTGGTTAAATGACCATGGTGTTGGTGTGCTTGACTGGCCAGCAAACTCACCAGACCTGAACCCCATAGAGAATCTATGGGGTATTGTCAAGAGGAAAATGAGAAACAAGAGACCAAAAAATGCAGATGAGCTGAAGGCCACTATCAAAGAAACCTGGGCTTCCATACCACCTCAGCAGTGCCACAAACTGATCACCTCCATGCCACGCCGTAATTAAAGCACAAGGAGCCCCTACCAAGTATTGAGTACATATACAGTAAATGAACATACTTTCCAGAAGGCCAACAATTCACTAAAAATGTTTTTTTTTTATTGGTCTTATGAAGTATTCTAATTTGTTGAGATAGTGAATTGGTGGGTTTTTGTTAAATGTGAGCCAAAATCATCACAATTAAAAGAACCAAAGACTTAAACTACTTCAGTCTGTGTGCATTGAATTTATTTAATACACGAGTTTCACAATTTGAGTTGAATTACTGAAATAAATGAACTTTTCCATGACATTCTAATTTGAGATGCACCTGTATATAATGCCATAGTTGAGCCCAAACAATACTGGGTGGATTCTAGACCCTAAATCATGTTAGTGCTTGTGCAAAAAGCATCAAGTGTTTGAAAGCCATTCTGCTAGAGCTCCATGAACAGACAACCTGTTCTCACCTTAATTGTCTGTCTTTGCCCATCCAACCACTGTCTTGTAATGGAAAAAATAAGGAGCCACAAGTCAAAGGATAATATGGATAAGCTTTACCTCAGGTTGTGCTTTTTCTGTGGAATTTGTCTCTCGATTTTGTGTTTTCATTTGTGAATATATTATAATACAATAAAATATATTATATAATCACCAATTAATTTGGCAGAGACATTTGGGTTGCACTTTATTTTAAGGTTTCCTTGTTACAGTGTAATTCTACATTTAAGTACGGAGTAATATTAATTAACTACATGTTTATGTACTTACTATATGGTTAGGGGTTAGCATTAGGGTTTGGCTTAGGGTTACTTGCATGTACTTACTATTATAATTACAATCAATTATGCATAATTACATGTAACGTGTAACAAGGACACCTTAAAATAAAGTGTTACCGACATTTGTAACTGCTTTATGCTGACTCTATCCCTCTCCAATTGTAGCATTTCTTAATTTGCCATTTTAAATACCATCACTGCAAGTATCAAAATGCTGTTTCAGTATTTAGACTCATCCGAAGCTCATCTCCAGACCTCCTCAGGTTTGAGTCAGAGATGGAAGTAAAGATGAAGGGGGAAAACTGAGCGTACTATATAGGAAGAAAGAATAAATCAAAGGGAGTATGACATTAGGATGAAATGGAGTGAAACAAAGTAAGAGAGATAAAACAATTGCGAGCAGAAAGGTAGAGGGAGAGTAAAATGAATGTGTCCTCCTGGGCTGTTCATGGCTTGTTTTTACTGGCAGTGATTGGAGGATGCTCTGCTTAAGCCTCGTAGTAAAACATCTCATTAACGCCAGTGAAAAAGAGCTTATTTGGAAAGATTCATCCAGTTCTCAGGCCTACATCAACTCCCTGATTGTTTAAAGCACTCCTATTGAAGTGTGTGTTTCAAACATCTACACTGAATTTAGTTTGAAGCGGAAATAGTTCAACAAATAAACCAGATTGTATTTATGGCCTGAGTGAAACTATTTCCTTAATTGGTGAGCTTTTTCTTTTTCTATACAAATGAAAGACTACAAGCACAGTGGGGGTTTATATAAAAGAATATTCAATTAATAAAATAATAATAGTTTCCCAAAGAGATCTCGGCTTCCTGAGGAATAAAGGAAAACCTTCCTGGGTTTGACTTGAGGTATCGTGAAGACGTAGAGCACCAGCTCTGAATCAGGCCCTTGTGTGGCATTCCTTCCTCATGAAGCTATAAAGAGCTTTCTGTAAGCATATGCCAGGGATTAATTCGAAGATAAACAAACGTTTTCAGACTTTTGCTGCTTCCTGGTCAGGGGTTCTGCTAATGTATTTAAACAAGACTGTGTTGTCTTTTCTCTGTCAGATTTCATCAATTTACATTAACGCTCGGTCAGCCTTCTGCATTTCGTTAAATGTATCGCAATCCACAGTTCCAGCGGAGGAAATAATTGTCAGTATTGAGGGGATTCCAGTTCGGATCTTTCTGCTCGTGTCGGTCTGACAGATTTACTTGGTAGCTGAAAAGTTTCAGGATAATATGAGAAATTATTTTCTTTTGAAGGAAGTTTTCAGTTTATCCTGCTACTTTATCAAAGCAACATACTGTATGACTCCTAAACATGCTTGCGTTTCCTGCTTTATGCCAGATTTGTCTAGTTTATAAAACCATGCTTAAAGAAAGTGACCCAGATTAACAGTGCACTAAAGTTACATTAAGAAGAATATGCTAATATGCATACTAAAATAAAATGTCTTGTGCTAATGTTTGACTTTTTCTACACAGACCTGCTCCTCCCACTCCTGGTCAGACCAATGGAATCACAGAGCAACTGGTCGGCCGCTTCCAGGTCAGTAAAAAATCAAATATTAAAGGGAAAGTTCATGCAAAAAAGGCAGTTCTGAGTCTGACATCATTTACTCACCCTCGTGTAACTCCAATCTGTATGAATTTATTTCTTGTTTTCCCTTTGAATTAAGATTATTTTTCTGACCCTGCCTTTTATCTTGTTTGAACCAAAGACTAACATAATTTTAATAAATGTTTCAGAAAACGGTACTTGATACCTATATTTAACATTGATATAGTAAATGTGTTTTGAGCATCAAATCACCACATTAGAATGATTTCTGAAGGATCATGATGTGACACTGAAGACTGGAGTAATGATGCTGAAAATTCCGCTTTAACATCACAGGAATAAATTACTTTAGAAAATATACAAAAAACTGTTATTTTAAATTGTAATAGCATCTCACAATATTTGTTTATTTCTGTTAATACTACTGTATTTTTGATCAAATAAATGCAGCCTTGGCGAGTTTCTTTCAAATACATTAAAAAGTCTTGCAGATATTACAGTATTAAAGTAGCAGCATATCCTCATTTACGAAATGTTGCTGGAAAAAGCAACAAAACCACAGTCTATTGCTGTTGCAAGCCTGTGGTGAGTGTGCTGCCCTACTGAACCACTGGCCCAAGCTGTAGTGTTCAGTTCTCTTCTCAGATTTGCAGAAGAGCACGCCTGGTAACCATTAAGTGAAGATGAACCACTATCTGCTTATCAATGATTTATAGTTTGTCATGTTGAGCTCAAAAGACATTTGAGTCTGTATTTCCCACTTTTTCATTTTCTCTACAACAATAATTCTGCATGCCTGTATCCATGACGTGAAAGAACTTGGGAGTGTTATAAATCAGACAGAGTTCCTGCCTTTTTAAATGCTAAAGGGACTGCTGACGGGTCTCTGTTGTAACAGATACTATGATCGGAAGGATTGTGAGCCTCACAGGTCTCGTAGTCCTTCCATACAACCATGTGAGAACTTGTGAATGAGGCACAAATCTTTAAGTTGGAAAAAGAAAAGATTTACATTTAATAAGCGATTGTGTGTGGCAGGAGAATATTTATTTTATTTTATTTTTTATTTTTTTATTTTATTTTAATTTATTTTATGCTATTTAATGTTATTTTATGTTTTGTTTTGTTTATTTTACTACCTGAACAACTATGCACAAGTTGCCTAGGGCATGGGTCATGGTCACACCAAATGTTGATTTAATTTAGTTAATAGAAGTTAATTGATAAAGAAAATCTATTTATGACATTATTTTCGACAGCATCCTCATTTCACAGAATTTTTACACACGTGCCTAAAACTTTTAACAGTACTGTAGCTTTGCAGGTAGGCTTCTTGAAGCATCTTGGAGACGTCTCCACAGTTCTTCTGGATTTAGTCTTTCTCAGTTTTTTGTGTTTCTTCATGTCATTCCAGACAGACTGGATGATGATCAGATCAGATCTCTGTCTGGAGCACTGGCTGTTGTCAGACAAAAATCTCACTGGATTATTACAATTAATGGCAAAATGAATGTTTGGAAATGTAAACTATTTCCTACTGACACATTACAGCAAAAGATAGAAATAACTGACTTAAAACCATTTTTAGCTGATGAAAATGCTAGTGTTCTAATAATTTTGGGCACCACTGTAAATTTAAAAAAAAAAAAAAGAAATAAAATAATAAAAAAAATTGTTGTGGTGAGTCTAGTGAAAAGACCATTTCATCCATAGAGTTGTTTAACCAGAACTGATCAATTCAAACTCAAGCACCTGTTATTGTGTTTTTTTTTTTTTCCTCTGATTGTGCAGGAGGCTGTACAGGTGAGTCGAGATGAGAACCAGAACTACAGAGAGTACACCATTTCCAGCCCAGCCTCTCTGTCACCTGGCCCGTATTCATCTGAGCCACCATCCAGCCCCGACCGCAAAGGGGGCAGAATCACACCAACCAGTAAGAGGTACGACTTTGCAACTTTACTACTGAGGTTTGCTACTGTCACATTGATACAAGAGCGTGGATTGCGTGCTGGAAATGCTTTGACCAAACTTTAAGCCTGTTAGCAAACATTTATTTTTCTTCTATTGAAAACAAGAGAGATTGAGCAGAATGTACAAGCTTCTTTTTTTATATGCAATGAAAGCGGTTGGTTGAAGTTCCGGTAGCACCATAAAAGTCTTCTGAAACCATACAATAAGCTTAATTCATTATTGACAAAAAATTCTTAGGAAACTTGACAACATTTATCATCATTTACTTTCATTGTATGGCTAAGAGCAGCTTGGACATTCTGCAGTCATAAAGTTTGAGAATGACATTGAGGAATTTTCATATTTGAGTGGATAATTTTAAGGTGTAAGGTCCAACAAAATAGGTGAAGTTGCAGACAGTGTGGTTTTACATGCAACTGACAAAGGGAAATTTGATTAGAGCTGATGTTATTCTACAGGATGCATGTTAAGATGCCTCAGGACTCCTCTCGATGCTCATAACGTTCATTGTGAAGAACTTTTTCTTTGTTATACCAGGTTTCCTATAGGGTTCCTATGTGTTCTGAAGCCCTCTCATGTTGGTTTTTATGGTTTACAGGGACTCTCCATAGGTGTAATGGTTTTTATACTGTACAAACCATGTTTTCTATTGCCCTACACAACCCCACACCTAACCTACACCTTACAGAAAACATTTACATTTTTAGATTTTCAAAAAAAAAAACTCATTCTGAATTATTTTTAAACCTTTTGAGTCGTGGGGACACCAAAAGTGTTCTCATAAATCACATTTACTTGTAATACCCATGTCATTATACATTTCTGTGTCCGTGTAAACATGCAACATGTACATACGCACACACACACACTCAGATGCAAACTCCTCTTTACTTGTTCTCCTCTGATTTAACAGTGTAAACATCTCTAACCTCTGACTGACTGCAGCACATTCCACATATAACTGGCTGCTGGTGAAGCTCATTTGATTAGATTTAGTGATGGATTATGACTAGGTTCATAAATTATGGATTAATCAGGCAGAACTTGCCAGATGCCTGTATTACAGCACAGCATGATGCTGAGAAAATGATTTGTTTCTTTTGATATAGCCTGCCCAATAAGATCTATGTTGTACATTTGTATTAACACTCTATTAACACTTGTATTATGATTTATTTTTGAAGAGATGGTATTTGATTATATCATTAAATGCCTATAGTTAAATGGATAGTCACTCAAACCTTTTTGCCATTTGCTCACCCTCACCCTGGTATTGTTTAAAAAATGACAAGAAGTGATTCATGTGACTATTGAGCTATATCCTGTAAGATGATCTCATACATTACTGGAAAACCTGATATTGTACACTACTGTTCAAACTTTTGGGGTCTGTAAGATTAAATTTTTTGAAAAGTTTTTGAGAGAAGTCTCTTATGCTAACAGAGGCTTCATTTATTGGGTCAAAATACACTAAAAACAGTAATATTATGAAATACTATTAGAGTTTAAAACAGCTCTTCTATTTAAATAATTTTTAAAAATGAAATTTATTTATGTGATGTTAAAGCTGAATTTTCAGAATCATTCAATCACTCAGTCTTCAGTGTCACATGATCCTTCAGAAATTATTCTAATATGCTGATTTGCTGTTTAAGAAACATTTCTTATGTTGAAAACAGTTGTGCTGTTTCATATTTTTCAGGAAACTCTAATACATTTTCAGATTTTTTTTTTTTGATGAATAGAAAGTTCAAACGAACAGTATTTATTTGAAATAAAAATCCTTTGTAACATTCATTATTATTGTCTTAACTGTCACTTTTGATCAATTTAATGCATCCTTACTAAATTAAAGTGGTGTTATTTTCTCTCTCTCTCTCTCTCTCTCTCTCTCTCTCTCTCTCTCTCTCTCTCTCTCTCTGGACTTTGGAATGATAGTGTATTATACAATAGTTATTGTAGAGCTAAGTGCCTGTGGCTCATGATTTATGACTTTTCCTCTTGACACATCTGTCTAGTTTCACGTTCTTATGTTTACTTCTGTACTTCTGTTGAGTTTCTTGGTCCATTTCTTCTTGCCATCTGAATCGATAAAAAAAATCCTCAAACTGTATTGCTCAAGTTCATGTAACTGCAACCTATTTAATGTCAACTGTAGTTTACTTCAAAACTTGCTTGAATTCAAAACCATTTCAGATATGTCTCATGATCTGCACTTATTAAAGCTTATTATTTCTTTATTTTTCAGCCCCCAGCTCCATTCCTGGTCCTCAGAGGAGAAGAGCGTACAGAGTCACAGACTGTCTCGACCCCTCTCTCAGGTAGAATCACTCTCACAACTCTTTTAATATAAACCTGAAGAACAAATAACAGATCTGAACCAATAAAACCTCCATGAAATGATTTGACAGGGGTTCTTTTGTGTTGATGTATGACCTATTGAAACAGAAGTCAGGGTGGCACAGTCTGAAGAGCTTGTTCTTGTTTTAAATAGCAAGTAGCCTTCACACAAATGAGATCTGGAGCGCTGATTGCAGGATGTCTTTTGTTGTAAAAAAAAAAAAGAAGAGGGTTCTACTTGTCCCGGTTTCAATCAGTCATGAAAAAGACAGTAACTCTATGTCTTAACCAAACACAATGTGACTAGATATAACCATTTTTGTCTGAACCAGCTATGACACAACAAGCAACAACATACTCATGTTGTGTTTCGGTCATTTTGACCCAGAAAGGATTTTGTTTCCTAAAAAATGCTAGTTAACATTATCGAAGTGTCTATTTACCCTAAGTGCAAATAGCTCGCCTTGTTGGCATAGGCTATTGACCCTAACTCCGTCCACCAAAGTGTGATTGGGGTGGTCAACACTACAAAAGACGATTGATAACAAACAGCTTCAGTGGTGTAAATGGTAAAGCGCGTGCCATAGTCACTTGACGCGAGCGACCCAGGTTCGAATCTGCCTTTTGTCAAACTTTTTCTTTCTCCCTTTTCAAATCTCATCACATCGGTAAGGCATTTATTTTCAATAAAAATGAAGGAAATAATTGAAAAGATGAAAGTAAAGTATCGGGTAGGGTTAGGGTAGGTGTAGGGAGGGTTTTATTGTCCAAATAAGGTGGCATTCATTTAATAATTTGAATTGAAATTATAATCTACACTCAATACGTTATTATTGCATACTGTTTTATAATGTACTACAATACTGAGGTGCAGATAATTGGCAACATTTGCAATAAGTTGTATAAATAGCAGAAAATCCTGTTATTTTAACAGTGTAAATAGAATCTATAGCTATTCGCACGTAATGTAAATAGCATCCATCACTAAGAAAATTTGCTATTTTCACTTAGTGTAAATAACATCTATTGCTATTTACACTTAGTGCAAATATCTGCTGCCTTATATTGCATTGGACTTAAGCCTAAAGGGTATAACAACTTCCCAAAAAAAATCTATAATAATTTGCACTTATGGTCAAAAATAACCTACAAAAATGTATTTTATTTCAATTAGCACAAGTTTGTAATTCTTTTTGGAACTGATAGATTGTAGGCCTGATTGATCAGAGCTTATGAGCCTCAGTTTTTTTTGAGTGAACATTGTCAAAATTGTCCACAAATAATGTTTTTTTTTTTTTTTTTTTTTTTTCCAGTTACTACTATTAATCAGTTCAAAAACAAAATACAAAACCTTTGCTAACTGAAAGAAAACAAGTTGACAAAAGGGTTGAATCCAAGATTTGGTGATAATATAGCATAAGGAGAGATTCACAAGCAAATTTTTAAAATGCCAGTCATTTTTGACCAGGAAAACCAAATTAGGTAAAGGACTTAAAGCACAGGACAAGCATTGAAGATATAGTGCATCTTTTAAGCCTTACATTTTTTTTGGATCAGATGTCCTGTACTATTAATGTATGTTTTATAAGCCAGTAGCATTTATTATTAATGACGATGGGACGTTCTCATTCTTTTTTTTTTTTCTTTTTTTTTTTCGTGCTCAAAAATGTGCTCATACAAATAAGTACAAAATACTTGTCAATATTTTTGGTCCGTTCTCTAGGAAGATAAATTGTAATTGTATGAGACTGCTTAAAGTTTATTTTTCAGTGTGTGTGCAGTTTTTATACTCTGTGAATCAGTACTGAACATATAACAGGTTGTCAAAAACAAGCAAGTGAAGTTGGAGCGATGAGGTCTGGTAAGTCTCAGTGTTGATGGGATCTGCAGTGGAACATTGATGTTAGTTCTGCCTAATGCATCTGAGGAGCTTCCATGTGTGTTCATGTTCCTGGTACATGCTACATTGAGTCTTCTCACGGAAGAGGATTGCTTTGCTCTGCTCCTGAGATGTGGCTCATAAATCCCTTTAGTCTCTGCCTATATATGACTTCATGGGAAAAGCAGGTTTTCAGTGGCACAAATGAACTTCGATGCCTCTTTGCAACGAGCTCCAGGATTGCACTCTCAGGAAATTAGATTGATTTCCATCCGTTAATACCGTTTGCAATAAAAGGGTTAGCATTTCCAATATTTTCATAGCGGGCGGTGAGTACATAAACCTTGAAAAGGTCACCTCGCCTTGCTGACGCTCATGGGAGTGCAACCTGGAAGGGGTTAATTTAGAACATCATTGAAACAGTGTGGTTGACCTTTCTTGTAGCTTCATTTAACCTTGGGTTTATTAGCATCATTATAGCGCGCTGCCTACGAGATCTTCATTATTATATGAGTTATGTACTTATCAGTGCTGCTCTGCTGTTCTCCGCTGACTCTGTACTTGCATCTTGAGGGATAAAAAATGGAAGAACAGGCAATAATCTGAAGGGAAAGTGCTCCAGATTCTGTCCCAAAAGTTAAAATTGAGCAGATGAAGTTGTGGGAAAGTAATTGCGAGATATGTCTGCTATTTAGTAACAGTCTTAGTCCCACAGAAGTTTCTACAAGGCAGATGTCAGAGCAGGAAAAAACAGACAGGACCTTTGATGGCTGAAGACATTCCAGTCATTTTATCAGTGCTGTGGATGTTAAATAAACACACATTCATGACACAGCTTATTAAACTCAATAACATCCCAATTCCCCTGTCAGAAATGCTTGGTCCTTTTAAAGACCAGTGTTTGAATGCTTCTGAATGAAGCTCATGGGAGGTCTGGGAGAAGTCAGCATGATGATAGTGGCACTGAGCACTGGCCTTTGTCAACAAAAAAAATCTCAATATAGATGTAATATGCTGTGAAAATGTCCATGCAAAACTAGACATGGAGAAAGAATGAGAGGAATAGTTTAACCAAAAATGATAATTCTGTAATTTACTTGTTCTCATGCTCGGAAGGGAAGATTATCTCATTTGGACTTTTATAGCCCTGATAGCATGGATGTTTCCAAGACATCTAATCAATGTGAGATTTCATCTGGAGGCTAGTCGCTGTCAGATATTAGAAGGACATTCAGCAGATATTTGTGCTTTAGAATGTACAGTGTGTGGATCTGCTTTTCTGGTCACAGTTTATTTTAAGGTCCAATTCTCGCAATTAACAAACCATTAACTGACTTTTACCTCAATAAACATCTAATTTGCTGCTTATTGTTAGTAGTTAATGTAGTTGTTAAATTTAGTTATTGGGTAGGATTAGGGATGTAGAATATGGTCATGCAGAATATGTGCTTTATAAGTACTAATAAACGGCCAATAGAATTGGTTAGAATTGGTCACTGTACTAAAGTGTTACCGCATTTCTTTAGATGTTTTTACACATAACATTTGAAATGAATCACAATAAAACTAAAATTGTAATATGCCTTTCGTAAGTATTTCATAACACCGTAACAGCATAATGATAACAGTGTGGACTCAAGTCTGGACAAGACATGGAAAGAAGTCCCTCTTAAGTCTGAGTCTAAGACCATATTTTCTGTGACTAGTCCGTGACTAGACTAGAAAATATGGTCTAGGACTAGGACTTGTGAGTCCAGTCTGATCCAGATTTTAGTACTGCAACACTAAATGTAAATGCAAAAACGTTTTTTTTTTCTTTTTTTTTTTTTTTTTTGTCATGATGTTTTGTTTATTGTCTTGTGCACTGTTGCTTGTTGTTTTTGTCTTGTTTGTTGTTTTTGTCTTGTTTGCTTTTTGTTGTTTTTGTTTGGTTTTTGCTTTTTGTAATGTTTTGTTTTTCTTGTCTTTTATTTTTTGGCTTGCGTTTTCGTTTTATTCTTTTCTCTTTTTTTGTTTTTGTATCATTTTGTCTTGATTGTTTTGACTGTTGTCTTGTTTTTTTTTTTCTTTTGTTTTTGTTGCTTGTGTTGTTTTTGTCTTGTTGTTATCTTGTTTGTTTTTGTCTTGTTTGTTATCTTGATTGCTTTTTGTTGTTTTGTTTGTCTCGTTTGCTTATTATTTTTTTTTGTAATGTGTTGTTTTTAGGCTTGTGTTTTTGTTTCATTCTTTTGAATCGTAGGTTTTTTTTTGTCTTGTGATGTCTTTTCGCTTGTGTTTTTTGGGCTTGTTTTTTTTCTTGTCGTGTTGCATTTTTTTTTTTTTTATTAAAAATTTTAATGGCAGTGTGGGCAAAACATTGATTTGGAAACAAAAGGCATTCCTTTTTAGTTTGTAGTTTGTGCTTTTTTCAGTGTGATATTGTCTTTGTACTATTTTTCATGAATATGGGATGTTTGCCTCAGAGTTCAGACCACATTATATGACAAAATAATTGCAATATGATTTTTGTTGGAACCTATTGTACAGCCCTAATCATACACTCTCTCACAGACATCCCACCAGTGTACATGTGCGTACAAGAGAGTGTGGTGGAGACGGAGCCATAGCAATCATGTTCAAGACACCCTACTTGCATGCCACTTTTAAATTATGAAATATCTCAGCCATTATTTTGACCCGCAGACATCCAGCTTTGGACCTCCCAATAAATCTGAGGCAACCACCCAGTTAACCCTGTTAATTTACTGCCGACACCAATCCAGTCCAAATTAGGGTCATCACCTTCTGTTCTCAATCTCTCTCTGCATAATCAAAACATTTTTCTCATTCTTTATGCTTTCTCAGGCTCTCTCTACTAACATGTATGTTACGGGGTTCAACAGCATCTGTTTTTTAGATTGTTTGGCTACAGCGTACGGTTTTAGTGCAGGGATGAAAGGCTGGAGTTAGCCATGCCAAACAATGGATTAGATATATAAGGGAAAGTTCTGAATTAAATGATGCTGAAAGGCAGGAACAAGGAAGCAGCCAATGAGGTGTAGCAGTAGGGTTGATTTGCTGCCACGTCTGTGGTTAGAAACACTGGACACACAAACATACACAAACAGTCGGCTTGCTCTTTACTGTCAGTGGCCTAAGAGTCTTTTATTTTTGTCTGTCATGAGGGTCTGTTATGGGGGACTCAGATTTTTTTTTTAGATCCCAGAAGGCACTTTGGTGCCAGAGAGGGTTAGGATCTTTCCCTCACATATTTCTGCTGGAATTGTAAAATCCGTTCAAGCTCTCTCCTCGTTTTTCATCTTCAAACTGGAATCTCTTCAGTCCTGCTCCTTCCTCTCTTCTTCTTCAGGGAACGCTTGCATTATTTTACTCTGTTGTCTCCAGCACTTAACATAGAGTGTCTTGGCATGATGTCGTCTTAAGGATGTGCGTGTGTGGTGCCCTTTCCGACAGCTTCCACACATTATTTTGGAATTTTGTGGCATGATTGCTGGAATGATTTCTCCTTTTTATGTGGTTTAGCTATAGAGATTAATGGAAAGCACAGTATGTTCAAAAAATGAGTTTTCTTTCTCTGTACTTACAAGTACATGCATGTTCCCAGAACTTATCAGGAGTTGTTTGGATGAACGTAAACCACTGCGCCTGACACTTTGAAACTATAGCCTGCCAAGCTACAAGCTAAATTCTACAGTCCTGCTACAGTACCTTTCTATGAAAGTTAATATTTGTAACCAAAGACTTGTTGACTTAAAAAAAAAATAAAAATAAGTATTTAGATATGCATTTAAATAATATGCAGATGTATTTAAATACATTAAAGTGACTGGATCAAACTAAAGTACAGTAATTACAATAAAATACATTTATATTAAAATCAGAATCATATTAGTTTGTTTATATGATTTATATCACATTTATATTAAAATTAGAATAATAGTAGTAATCAGCTGTATTTGAGGGGGTACGAACATGCAAATTAATTTTGTTTTTATTTGGAAACATTACTTTAAATTTTTAATTTTCAATATTTCAAAGTTTTCTCCAAAAGTGGATGGAACATCATGCTAAAATTCTGACAGTGTTTCTTGCATTGGTATTCATTGGCAGTGTAACAACGTATTGATTTTGTCAGTAATTTAATAAAAATAATGTGTTTTTAGTATACAATTAGAGACTGTTGTTGGATTTCATTTATGTAGCCACTAATAAAAATTTCTGAAAGTACTAAAAGAATGGTAACTGAACCATTAAGGAATTGAAATCCTTAGATTTAGGGATGCATAATATATCATGCCATTTAATTTATCAACCAATATTGACCCTTTTCAGATTTTCAGTGTTCTAAGAAGCCGAAGTCGTCATAGTTGTGTACACTTCTATCATGGTGAACAGAAACTACAACAAATATAACTTAACTTTCCCATATACCTCCAATAGCAAATGACAGAAAATCCAAGGAAAACTTTGTGACTTTACAAAAGAGGAAAAATTATCAAGAGATTGATTGTGTTGGTCAGAGATTTATCATTTAATGCCAAGGTAAGAAAAAAAGTATGGTGTTATAAATTAACTTTATGGGCCCTATTTTAACGATCTAAGCGCATAGTCTAAAGCGCACGGCGCGGGTGTACTTAGGGCGTGTCTTAATCCACTTTTGCTAGTTTAACGACGGGAAAACGACTGGCGCATTATTCTTATAAAAGGGTTGTCTCTATTCTCTTAATGAGTAATGGGTGTGTTTTGGGCATAACGTGCAATAAACCAAACATAGTCTCATCTCCCATTCCCTTTAAGAGCCAGTTGAGCTCGCGCCATGGCAGATTCGCTGTTTACACGGCGGAATTTGCAAGAGCAAAGACTGAATGCGTCTCCAGAGCGGAAACGGAGCTGCTCATCCGCGAGCAAATAGGTAGCCTAATTCTGATGCATGCAATGATTATCCATTATGACATGTAGGCATTTTTATATTTATGTAGCCTACACAATAATAATCTTTTACTTTGTAATCCTTTAATTTTTAATATTTGGCATGTTTGTGTGCTGCTGCGCGTCCCTATGTGTGTAATAAAAAGAGTGTGCGCGCGTTGTGAACCTGCCTAAAGGCGCATATTACTAATGCGCTAAAAATACTGTGCCATTGACTTTAGACCAGGTTTTAGTTGGTCAATGGCTCAGTTTATTTCAGATGCCTCAAAATAGTAACGCACCAACAATGAGCCTGAACACACCTCGTTTTCAGACCAGCACGCCCATGAGTGCACAAATGGACGCAAATGCATTTGCTATTTAAACATGGCGCAGGATGTGAAAATGATAACTGCGTCGTGCTGAAACTAGCAAAAAACACTTGCGTTGCACCTGGCGCCGCATTGCACCAGATGTATGATAGGGCCCTAAATGTTTAAAAAATGCCTCATCACGGTCTGTAAAAAGGGCACATTAGAGATTAATTTCTCTGTATCAGCTTTTGAGTGTTTATTTTTTCCAGTTATTTTTAAATATATATGGCCTTAAGTTATTTTTTTTTTTTAAAGAAAACACTCATATAAACACACTTACATGTAATCTTTAGCAATTCTTAATGAATATCTATTATCATATTGTGCATTTATGATTTTGTGATGCCTGAATTCACTTGAGTTTACTTTAAACAACTGAGCTACTGTCACACTACTGAGAAACTTAGGTTGGTAGCGTCTCTACTTTTAATTAGTTGCTCCACAACACTGTCTGTCACGTTCATACTCATGTATACACACATCTATACACCTGTTTTGCCCGGCGCAGGGGGTCTTTTTCCTCTAGTGGTCCTCTGTGATCTTTGTAAAGTGTGGTTCAGGTAGAGGTATAGTGTCTAGAGAGTGAGCTAAGAGAGGAAAAGATAGCAGGAATATCCATTAATCCTGCTTCAGGGGGTGTAGGGTATCCTGGGAAAAGTGGCGTGTACAATAAGGGCTCTGATGCAGAGCATTCGAGGTGTGTGGTGTTGGTTTTCTCGCCCTTCTGAGGCACAGGCCCGTCCTTGTGTGGCTGAGCCTGGTGGAGATGGGCTGAGGAGGGCTTATTCATCCCGCCCGCTGTCTCTTATTTTTCACACTCTCTCTTTTGCCTTTCCACACTGCTCGGTTTGGTCAGACCCTCCACTCCTCCCTCCTCGCGTCCTGGCAGCCATACAGGCACAGAGACAGCCATTGTACCAGTCTCCTCTCCTCCCCTTCTCTCTCTTTTCCTCTCTTTCCCTCTTCGCCTTCTCCATCCTTCTGTGAGAGGGTGATAGACGATGAGAAAGTGACATGAGTGAGACGCACAGAAGAAGGGTTGTAAGGATGGAGGAAGTCTGTTCATTTTTCTGTTGGAAGACTGCACAAAGTGCATTTGAATCCACTTCCTGTGCTAGCTGAAAAATGTTTTCCAGGAGCTTGAACATAATAGCTAAAGCACTCTTAGGCCCATTTTGTGTATTTATTTTGGCATCCATATAGCCAGGTTATAATGTTCACACTGCCCACATGAGCAGAGCGGCGCTGTGTAGCTGTAGTGTAGGTCTGAGTTTTGGACTAAATGTTGAAAATACTCTAACTGAATCATTTTCAAAATAAGCTTAAAATGCATGTGAAGTACATATTGTTTAAAAAAAATTAAATAAATAAAAGTCTGTCGAGTCTGATGCAAGTGACAGTCACACAAACAGCTATTCAGTAAATTTCTATTTCTATTCAGTAAATCTGCCTGAATCCATATCATTTAAACAGTTTGTTTCATGTAGATTTAAATGTATTTTTACATTTTATGTTTTAATGTGTGTGTGTTAATTTGCATCTTACAAACTGGTCAGTGGAGGATACTGAATATTTACTCAATATTTGCTAGAAAAACACTTGTCACATGCCACCTTTCTTTTTAGATAGGTCACCAAGGTAAAAACAATTATTATATTGAAACTGGATTGAAAAGTATGACTGTGACTAACGATTATTTTGGAAATCGAGGAATCGATCAATTTTCTGAAGATTAATCGAGTAATCGGAAAATTATATTGTGTAATGTATGTAAATTGTATGTAAATGTATTCTAAATAATAGAGCTAATGTACATTATGGATTAAAACGAATGCCAGCGATTGTTTTTTTAGAAAATCTAATCCTTGTTTAATATTGACTAAACATTTAATTCAAATTTACACTAAATCTTTAATATTTGGACATTTCTTTGACATCAAAACGTGTAGTGGGGGTTTAAACTCATTATGAAATCATGATGAACAGTTAGCATATTGAAAAAAATATACATGTATTTTCCCGTGTTTGCGTAGGTTTATAAATGATTTGCCTTACAAATCTGATGAATTGGTGCATGTTGCATTGCCAGATGAATGTTATAATAAACCTAAACTCACAACAATATGCAGAGATGGAGTTTTTGACGCTACACACATGTAAATGATAACAGTTCATGTAGAGCAGCATTTACTGTGAACGGAGCCGCTCGGAGACGCACGTGCTTAACCTACATTTTTTTTTTTTGTTGTTGGTTACTTGACACGGTCAAAATGCAGTCGAGTACTCGAATTGAACTGAGGAATCATGACAGCCCTAATTGAAAGTTTAGGGTTCATGTACTCTGTAAACACAACTTTTAGAATGTGAAATCGGATTAGATTCATTCTGATTCATTTATTGATTCTAATGTGAATGCTCACATCAAGCCTGCTGTTGTAGTTATGCTGTTGTTTTGTAAATGGTGAAAAGGCTTATTTTTTTCCCCTAAACTGTGAAATGATTTAGTTTAGCTCACTAGGTTTTGAAACATAGCTAAAGTTTGGTCAACTTTTGCAGCTTATGTAACATTTTTGGGGTTAACCTGAAATCATACAGTGGCTTTGAGAACAAGCAGAGCATGCCGTTGTACTTAAGGATATCAAGTTTTCTTTCTGGTATAGAATAGAGGAAGTGCCATGAACCTTGTAAACATTGGCAAATCTAGTGACTAGTTGTTGTTTGGTCCACATTTTACCATAAAATATAAATCATACGATCAATAAATTCTTGGCTGGTATGTCACGTACTTTTTACCATCTCTCCTCAGCTTAACGCTTTTCCTCATCTTCCTCATCTTCCTCAAGAGCTGTCTTTTGGGAATATTCATGTTTACTGCGCACACACATTAAGGAGGAGAACAGTGGGAGGAGAGAAGCGTGTTCAGTCCATTAGGATATGCCCATGGTGATCGTCCCGCTCTTGGGAGAAGGATGTGCAGCCAAACCTAAGAGTGGCTTTGGCAACAGATCACTCCCTCCACCATTGCTATTAGTGCCCAATCGCCCAGCTGGGTTTCCTGTGACGACCGTTTTGTGGTTGCTGAGGGTTGCTGTAGTGGCAGGCCTCATCCTGTAAAAGCGCTTAAGGGTTCAGATATAAATAAGCAATGCAGCAAGCTGGTACCTGTGCATGAATTGTGTTTAGGAAGATGCTCTCAAACTGCTTTCCAAGCTGCAAGCTAATTTAATGTAGTTAAAAATGCATATAGTTTTGTTCAGAAATAGCAGCAATATAAGCTATACTGTATAAAGAAAAGCATTTAACTAACTTCACTGAAGTGGTCTAATCTTATTATCCTTTTAAATATATGCTTCAGTGATATTCTGGAGATCAGAGCCAGTACTTACACTCTTATATAATAAGTCAATAAAGTTTCTTTATTGGCATTGTTCCGTAAAGAACCTTTAACATCCATGGAATCATTAGATCCTATACAATCTTAAAAATAAAGCTTCCAAAAGGGAGCTTTGACAGCGATGACATGGAAGAACCGTTTTTGGCTCCCCAAAGAACCTATCAATGAACCTAAAAGAACCTTTCTTTTCTTAAGGTGGTCGCACACCAGATGAGAAGCACCGCACAGCGCCACTTCTTCAAAATTCGAACAGGTTGTTTTCCATGAGTGTACAGATGTGGCCTTTAAGAATGAGTGTTTTTTCACGCAGCAGCCTGCAATTTGCCACTCGTGATCACGGAGCTCCTGGTGTACACACGCTGGTGGCGCCAATTGGTGACTGTCTGTGGCGATACAGAATGCCATTCAAAATCATGCTGTGCTATTCAAATTATTAATTAATTAATTTATTTATTTGTATTATTTTTTTAAAATCACGTTATATTTGTCTAAAATTTGTTAATGCACATATTGACTTCATCCTAGGATGGAAGATTGTGTTGTGTATCTTTCAGCACACTTGGCTTTCTATGGCTCTTAATAAAGTTTGAATGCTTTATATGGAGAGCTATAATAATATAGATCATGGTTTCTCTTGAGTTACACTGTACTTTAAACTCGTCAATGCAACTTTGTTCATTCTTGAAGTGAACATTTGCATGTTTGGTGATTAACTATTTTTGACTGCTGTCTTAAACTAAACTCAATGCATCTGGTGTGTGACCGCCTTTAGTGTAAAGAACATTTTAATAATCTTCACTGTAAAGAACCTTTAGTCTTCCATGGGTGTTGAAGGTTTTTCATGGGTCCATAGATGCCAAGAACCTTACTTTATACTAAATACAACTGGTAAAACTTGAAAACACATCAAATAAGTTAAAAGTAGTGATAAACAACATGTTCATTGTTTAACTAATATTTAATATCAATAAATTGCTCAAAGACCTAAAACAATTTTCTTATGCCCAAATAGCTTTAAGAACTTTCCAAATGGTAATTGCCTCTTTTATTTAGAAGTGGGACTTAATCTACCATATTGCATGCTTGTTGTGGAGTGAGGGGGACTAAAATACATGTTTATAGTCTTTAATGTTTGTAAATGCTTTGTTTTTAGTATTTTCCATTATTTCTAAATTGTCACTTCTACATTGTCACTTATCTATGTATTTTTTCCCCTCAACAATGCAGTTTTGATGTGGAGCAACTTAAAGTCAGATGCGACTTATTTTATAAAATACGGTGCGAACGAAAGTATAAGAATATCAGAGGAATATTATGGAAATGTGATGTTTACATTCATATCACACTCATTTCCTCTGTTTAAAGCCTCTTCTCTCATTTGTTTTCACTCAGTGTGATTCAGTGGCAGAATGCTGGCATGCTCATTTTCTTTTCTCTCTTTTTTCTTCCCCCCTCTCTCAATAAGTTGAGCTGGGTGGAGCGGCCCTGCTTTTATAAATGTGGGCTCTCCTCTATTTAGTGCTTGGTGATGGCAGACCATCCGCTGTGTTTGCGTGTGCATGCTGGAGTTAACTCTCTTGGGGGTGTAGCTCACTGGAGCGCTCGCTTGCGGTCTCTGCCTCAGAACACAAATAAAAGCTTGGCCCACAACAGACGGCCTATGAGTTGCTGTTCCAGCCTCAAAACAAGTCTCTTTCCCGTCAGCTTCCTCTCTTTCTTAGACTGCTCCTCAAGGAAGATTTAAGAAGATTTGATCTTCCAGAGGACAGACTAAAATCATTTTTGGCTTGGTTTTCTTCCCCTCCCACCTCTCTTCCTTTTTCTCACTTCCTCAAATGCTCCAGATGGACAAAGTGCTATTTCAGGTTTGACTTAAAAACATGGAGGCTCTGTGTTAAATTTGGCGAGTGTGTTAGACACTATTAGTTAGTTACTATTGATAATTATAGAGGTTTATCACCATATCAGAGTCACTGTACCTTCCCATGGCAACTGATCTTAAAAGACCCAAACCTGCCAGGGTTTATGGAGCAACTTTTGCCTGGACAGAAATGGGGCCTGTTGATTATTGCAGTTTTACTGAATAGACCTGAATAGAGTGGAAACATTTCAAAAGGTGTCAAGGTAACCAAGAATCTTGTTTTTGCCCACATCAGACTCCAAATATTATTCAGCCAAAATGAAATTTTTAAGAGGCACATCACCAAAAAAATTTAATTACAATCACTGACATTCACTTGGGTGGTTTCAAACCTCTTTCTTCTTTTTCTGGGAAAACGTCAGGCCTCAACTTAAGGCACTTTTTTAATTGTGTGTCATTTATAAAGCCAAAAGTATGTGATTGCTTACAGACAGTCTGCATTATGTAATTTTTGGCATAAGAACGGTCTAAAATGTCGCCGCACACATCCATGTACACGCAGACAACACTTGGTCCACTAGGTAGTGTACACATCCAACACATCCATCTACACTCATGGTCAATAGAGAGCACTGAACTACTGTACATTAGAAAAAAAAAATGGCTTTGAAAGTTTGCACTCAGAAATTGTAAATAATCGCAAAGAAATGGCATTTTCTTATAAATAAAACAAAGATTATTTGAGAACATTTTACGCCTTTGAAATTATTATTATTTTTTTTACTGTGGGAACCCCTAAAACAGAAAATAAAGTATACTCTCCCTTAATGAAGCTGTAATTGTCTAATTATGCTAAATGTTTGAGAAGACATTGGATTCTTATGATTTTAATTGAAAAATGTTTCAAATGTCCTTTCCACCATGGTATAAATTGCACTTATTCCACTTGAGAGGACGGGATGTCCACACAAATTTAACCAGAGATTGTGAAAGTGGTTTAAGGTTTTGTTTAAAAAAATAAATAAATAAATAAAAAGTCCTAAAAGTGCATTCGGTAAAGCATAAGCAGTTGTCTCAGGGAGTGACCAACAAGAACAAGTCATTTTCAGTAACTATTAATCAGAATGGAAGAAAACAAGAAAAAAGTGCTTGGAAAAAATAAGTATTTGTGACGTTAACCCATAAGGCCCACATGCCAACGTCCTTAGAAACAGTTAATATGGCAGTGAGTTTTCTGAAGGAAAGAAGTAGAAGAGAGACACAAACAGCAACCTAAAGAATCAGAAAGAAAATGATACCGAGACCAGATGCAGAGAACAGGAGACACGGTTCATCCAGGTGGCTCCTATCAAGCAGTGGTTTATAAAGCTCACTAATTACTCCATAAACTCCATCTTCTCTGTCAGGCAGCAGGGCTGACAATAGTTTAGATGGAGATCATTATCTCTGTTAGCATGAATGATACAGAGCCTCTCTCAGCCACAGGACCAGACTTTCAGCTTTAATTCAGTGACTTCATGTTTTCTTCAGTCGTTTCTTTCCTCTTCATCCTTCATGCTGTAATAGACCACACATCAGATCTTGCCTCTGTTTAGACACGTGCCCTCTTTTCACTGGGATAATGGTGAATTATCATTTATATCGTTCAAAATGTGTATTATTTCAACCTTCAGGACCATTTCAGGTCACTCTATTCTGAATGTACACGCTTTAATGTACATGTCACGACACTGAACTGACATTTAACATGCTTCAAGCTTCTATGACTTGCGTGTGAAGCATTTCATACATGAAAGGATCCTTAAAACAAGTAAAATGGCTGGAAAAAAAGATTAACTCCCCATTTGAGAGGATAGTCAAACATGGTAAGTAGCGGCGACTGTTTTTGTCACTCAGTTTACCGCTTTCTGGGGTTAGATTCAAATGGAGACGGGGGTTTTGGGCTGTAATAATCTTCATGATGAGGTTCACAGCTTTAACAAGGTCTTAATGAATACCAGATGCCTAATGAGTTTGATTCCCGGCTACAGTTGGACCGCTTTCACACTCTTCATTAGAACAGAAGTGTGTGCTTGTATTGTCCAGCATGCTATGCACTCTGAGGCTACTTTATTAGGTAGCGCTGGTTACGACCACCGTGTGCACAAGAACAACCTGAATTCCTTGTGGCGTTCTCAGAGGAGTTGAAAATATGCCCTTGGCATTGTTCTCCTGACGATTTTCCGTGTAACATAGTTTCTGGCCACACAAACGCAAACGTCCCGGTTCACCTCGTTTACAGCATGGCGCTTTAGTCTGCTGGCGGTATTTATCTCTGAATGTGTAGACTGTAAAACAAGCTTCACATTAGGGAAAAACTTACAGAGTGGTCTATGTTTTGAGTGTTTTGAACCCTGCGCTTAATTCAGCACCTAATGTTGAACATCGTATCCGTCACATTTAACTCTGGTTAAAATTTGTCCAGGTCTGCACAGGCTCACTTTGCTTGTACCAAAACCCCTCAACCTTTTTGTCTCCAAGGGTCCTCAGTCCAAGATTATATTCAAAGGCCTCCAAAGATATACTTCTGCTTTAATGACACAGCTGTTCATTTTTGACTTTTTTTATTTACAGAAACCAGGAGACCCAATATTTTAATTAAATAAAACCATTCCCGATAATAAAATTCCATAATTCAAGAACTTAATTTTTACCCTTTTTTTATTGCCAAAATATTTACATGAATTTTCTAGTCATTCGCGATTTTAAAATGTTTTTGCTTACAAATGGCAGTTTCTACCCCCTCCCCCCAAAAAAGTAGAGCTTGACATATTTAGAAAAATGTGTATTCATTAATTTCTATAACTTTTCCAGGTCTAGAAACACACTTTTAAAATTCACTCAGATATCTTCTAACTTGTCTCAAAATGCAGCAGACCGTTCCAATGTTGTTGTTTTTTTAAGTGGTGCATCAAAAAAAGCAATGCCACTTTTTATGGTTATGATTATGGTAATATGGATGCTGCCCAAAAAGACAGCCTTTGAAGTGTTTTTTGATTGGCTTCAGCAGGAAAAGCAATACAATAGGAAAACACCAAAGCTTGTATTTTTCTTCTTAAACAAACAAACAAACAAAAAAAACTAATTAATAATGAAATTCTGAGAACTTGAATTTTTCAATAATTGTACTTAGGTACATTCATAACTATTATCTTAAGAAATCTTTGATTATTAATGTAAAATGACAGTTATTAAAGGCACATATTAAATATATAGGTAACACTGTATTTTAATGTGTCCTTGTTACACGTTACATGTACTTACTATTATAACAATAAATTTTGCATAATTTATGTATAATTACTTGCAAGTAACCAATTTATTATATAATCAATTACTGTATTTCTTCGTGTGTGTGTGTTTTAGAGTCTACATGAGTGGTTCTTGGCCAGAGGAAGTTTGACAATATACGTCTATACGCCTGATTGTGGCTTGTGTATCTTGAATAAATTTAGTCAGTCTCCCATCTGTCTGTATAATGGCTACTTTTTGGGTGTTTTTGAGGTTACCATTTTAAAATTTTATAAACTGTAGTGTATAACAGTCCCTTGAGGTCAGCAGTGTGTGAGATGCCTTACCCTGCACAGCTGGCATCAGTGTACCATCCCAGATTGAACCATGTCTGCATGTTATTTGTTGCAGATATATGATGCATTTCCTTTGGTTTTTTTGTTGGAATTTTGGTTTAATTTTGAATTGATACATATGTTCCTTTTAGCTGCGTAGTTGACCTTACATGATTACACATAATATTAACATTCATGTTGTGACTCTATGGGGTCAGGACCATGGAGCAGCGACACACAAACACATGCTTAGACTTTCTCTCTCATTGTGTCTGCTGTGTTTGTCTACACATGCTGAACGTCTGCGTCTGATGTACTTTTAGTAAATGTGCATGTCTGTACACCACACTCACATGCAAATCATACACATCTGAATGAGATCAGTCACATGTTTTGTATCCGCCTCTGAATTAATTTTAGTTCCTGTGGCTCAGTGGTAGAGCATTGCGTTAGCAGCGCAAAAAGTTGTGGGTTCAATTCCCAGGGAACACATACTGATTAAAAAAAAAAAAAAAAAAATGTATGGCCCGAATGCACTGTAAGTCGCTTTGGATAAAAGCATCTGCCAAATGCATAAATGTAAATGTAAATTAATTTTAGGAGATAGAAGGGCGTATGGACTCAGAGTAGGTTCATCAGATAATCACATGGCTTTTCACTTTTGCTATTTTGTAATTTTCTGGCAAACCTATTTTTTCCATACCAGGACAAGCCATGAAAATTAATGTACTGGATAAAGGATAATTATTTTTATTTATTTTTACCTGATAAAATATTTTAGCTTGGCATGACTACAAAAATGGATATTTATTATAAAAATGTCCATGGAGTTTTAAGATTTTATCAATTCATATATTTTTTTTTCAAGGTCTAGAAGTCACGCTTTTAAAATTAGGTTTCCTCCTAATTTTCGGGGGTGAATTCAGTTGTTTTAGTTTATTTTTAATCTTGTTTTGTCTAATTTTATCATCTTTTATCATCTATCATCACCCCTTAAGAGTTTTGACCCCCCTGCATTCTCAGAAAAAAGGTACAAAATCTGCCATTGGGGTGGTACATTAATGTGTACCTTTTAGGTACCAAAATGGACCCCTTGGGTACAAAGGTGTACATTTCAAAAAGTGGTTGAGAACCACTGATCGAACTAGAGACTTTCTTTTTACTAGAAGTATATTTTCTGAAAACATTTTACAAGCTTAATGAAACTGTTACATCAGGATGATTTGAGGACACAAGCAAATATTATACATTTCCAGAAGAAGTTGATCAGTGAAATAACCAGGAAATCTCATAGCTCCCATTTTCTCATCTGTTTTGACCAGTGATTTATGAATGTATTTTTTCCCTGCTAATCATTGTCAGTAGAGGATATTCCCGTTCCTACAGCGAGCACTGATTAATAAAGGCTGAAATCTTCTTTATATCAGGATCCGTTTCTCCATTCATCTTGTGGTGATCTTTTCCTGAGGTAAACGAATGTTACTTGCAGCCGGTGGTGATGTCATGCTCTCAAAGGCCTTGTTTTCCTCATTTTCATGTTTTTCAGATCAGTGTGATGCAGCTTAGGGTTAAAGATCTGGGCGGGTAAACCAAAGTCTGTAGGATCAAACCTAAGAGCTTTTATGAAACACCCACCATGCATTGCTTCAATCAAACCATTCAATATTTCAAAAATGAAAAATGCTGACTACATCATCTACCAATCATGATCACAGCAAGAGATCTTCACTTCTTAGAATGAACTCTCTACATCTCCACAAAGCTCTGCTGAAGATTTGGCTGCAGCGAGCACATTGGACCCTGGTGCCCAAACTCAAAGTGCTCAGTGTTTATTTTCCCCCCTGCATGTGCTGCACTGCGTCCTCTGATACATATTCATGCCATGTGCACCACGGCAAAAATGAATCATTCAGCCCCAAACTGAATTGTTATGCTTGCGTGTGGGAGGGAGTCATCATGCACACGTGTGTGCCGCGAGGGTGCTAAATCAAAATCCCTGACACCATGAGTGCGGTTTTTACATTATCCTAAACAAACCCGTGGCACGTCACTATAAAAAAAAAAACACACACAGTGAGTAGCTTTGGGTAATGAAACCATCACAGGCAATTATGTGCACATTTTTGAATGGAAAAAGCAGAGACTGTATAAGGACGAGGAGATGGACCACTCACAGAAAAATAAGAGAACTTGTAAAACTCAATATAGCACCTGTATGCAAGTAAGTCCCACCTTTCAGTTAAAAAAAGAGCCACACATCTTTTTCATGGCAACAAGGCCTGTACTTTTGTCCCCTACAATTCTTAGGCACATTAGCTGGACCAGCCTGAAATGTTTTATAAAATAAATGGACAGACAAAAGGAAGGAAAAAATAGAAATCAAAAAATACATATTGAATTCGGCATGAAAATGTAATGTAAATCTGTGGTGTTCTGAAATGAGGAGGCAAAGTCCTCACCGTTTATTATAAAATAAATATATAATATAACATATATTAAAAAGTTTCATATTTTTACATTAACAATGTAATCAATATTCTATTTACCTGCTAGTGTTGCTGTTTCTTTAGAAAAATAAGTGATTTATAAACTTTTTAATGTTTGTTTTTTTTTTTCTTTTTACACTACAAATTGTTCTCTCATTCCATTTTTTGAAGAGACACTGCCTACCATGCCTCCTCGAAGGAAATGCCCCTGATGTAAATACTTTCTGTATTTAAATTCAAAATAAAAGAATATAAAAGCAGGTTTATTTTGTTTTAATTTAGTTTTTTTTTCTTGTTTTTTTTTTTTTTAAAGGAAGATCTTTATTGCATCTTTTATTGCATTTTCTGTGCAGATTTTGAGAGAAAATCATATTTTTAATCAAATAAAATGAACTGGTAGCATGATGAAAGCAAGATGAAATTATCCCAAGTTAACAAACCATAATTGTGCAAAACTTTGTCTACATTGAAGCCCTGCAGCTCCCATGATGCACTGCTGATAGCAGGACTAATTGAAACCAATTTTAAAAAAGACCAAACTGCGGCAAGAGCAATCTTTTGCTCAAACACGATTTTATCAGAAGAGACATGATATCTTAGTCACCTTCAGGCCTACATGTTCTTCAAATTAACATGAAAAAATTGGTACGGTAACCATAGTTTTCATCAAAACACCATAGTTACCACAGTTATTTTTAGGTGTATGGCTATTTTTCCACATTTAAGACATTTGTTACTGACATGGTATTAGACAAAAATGAAAAAAATTAAACCATATGAAAAAATGACGCAAATTGACATGTTCTTCACCTCAGGAAAAAAAAAAATGCCTAAAGTTTACAGGTTCCCATTGCTGACTACGTAATTTGTAAAGTTCTAATTTGTAAAATTATTTTTGCATGACCTTATAAATATTCATGAGCTAAGCATCACCATTTTGAGTCATCACAAGCAGCCAATCTGTGTGTTCACCACTTTTAAATCTAAAGTGCAGCGCACGGTCTTGTAGATAGTCTGGTGCATGTGAATGTTTGTATATGCGCAGTACTGTCCTGAGGATGTTTAGAGGTTTTGATTACAGTACAGATGAAAGCTAATCAGCCGCAGTGACCTGTGCCAGCCAGAGGAAAGACTTAAGTATGTGTGTGTTTGGGCTTTGAGGAAAAGCCTGTGATTGCACATTGACTTCCTTTCCTTTCCTTCTCATAAGCTCAGTCCAACACAAACACAGCTTACATCCTCACACACACAGGGCAAGAAGGGAATGCACCCCTTCCCCAGTACAACAACACTTCACCAACACTATAAATGGTCAAGCACAAAAGCTACTGACCTGTTTGGATTTACACTGCGTTTCATTGGTCACCGGACAGACAAGGTTGATTTCAAATCAATTAATGGAATGGCAGAAGACGTTTACCTTCTCTTCCTTTAGCCCCCATGTCTGAGACTGTTTGTTTCTCCCATTTTGCTCTTGTTTGGGTTCAACAGCATTCCTGGGAAGCATGTCTAGATCTTAACTGCGTGCTGTTGATGGGTACTATGAAGTTTTGCCAGCTCAGTGAGTTAGCTCTGCGGGCCCTGAGCGGCTCATTTGTCTAACTGTGTTTGGGGGGTGATCTTGTCATCTACATCTACCTAAGGCTTGGAAAATTCTTCCTCTTTTCACCAGAACCAAGTTTTTTTCAGCTTTCCTCCATCAATCAGTTATGGCGGGCATGTGTGAAGTGTCCCATTACTGGATTTTGACTGCATTCCCTACGGACTGATTTTGTAACCATTTTTCAATATATTTGAGGTTCACTGTTTTAGGGTGCTTTCACACTTGATCCAAGCCGAAGCTTGATTGCTCCCTCTCCCCAGTGTTTCCTACAGGATTTTAGAAAAATGTGTATGTTTTAAAGTTAAAAACATCAATCAGCTGCACCATGTGATAATGATGCCATTATGTCAGATTTAGTTTGAACCTGCACTGTCTAGAGTTTCATGAGAACGTTGTATTTCGAATTTTATTTCGACAGACAGATGCTTTGCCGAAGCATTGATGCGAAACACAACATTGGAGATCTTATGTTATTGTGAGAAGTGTAAAAATAGTTTCGGTTCATTATGAAAGTGTGGTAGGACAGATTAGACAGTTCATTTGTTTATTATATAAAATCATGGTGTATTCATGAAGGATTGTTTTATTTAAGACTAAGTGTTTGTATAAAATGAAATTGTGCTGTTTTAATACCTTTTACAGTTCCATGTTTTTTCAGAAATTAAGTTATTTTTATTTTGCCTTCGTCACCTGGATCTGTGGTTTGTCTTCTACATAAACCTTCTACATATGTTGTGGCAACATGCTACAAACCCATTCATATCTGCTTGACAACTGCATAGCAACACCCTGGCAACCCCTCCAGCATCATGGTGGTGTGTTTTGCCACTGAGCACCACTTCTTTTTTTTAACTTGAGTGTTAAATCGTTTGTCCATTTCCTCGTAGCAGTCCTACATCAACACACTGGACTAGTCTACCCTTGGCCTGTGCCGGTTTGTGATGGAGAAGCCCTTGGCACTGTCCATGGCCAGAGATTTGTGCCTGGATGTATGTGAGGGGAACTCCCTTTCTGAATGCCAAGCTTGTCAGTTTGGGTTAAACTGGCAAAACTGACAATGCCATCACTGCCATCCAGCACAAGTTTAGACTACAGGAAACTTGTTTGGATCAAGGGAAAATTTGCACTTTCCTTCTTACAAGTTATCCAAATAAACTGATCCATATTATGCCTAAGAAAAAAAGTGGAAAGCAATGAGTGCATTACTCATAAAAACCATAACAATGCTTCAGGAAACATTAAAGGATGTGAGTTCTCCTTCATAAGACTGATGTTTACTTTGTGTATGACTCCCCCTAGTGGCCGGATTCTTAATATACACCTCTCTGTCTCCCCTTCTTCCCTCCTTTTTCTCCTCTTTGTAAAAGAAGTAAGGGTTACACAGTTTGTCATATTAACACATTTAGAAAGGGCTCATCTTATACAACTGCCTGCCAATTTTTTTTTTATTGTCATATAAACCAGACGTTTATTTATTTATTTATTTATTTATTTATTTATTTATTTATTTATTTTTAAATGTCCATGTTATAAAAACAAACTTTGTTAATAATCACTGCACAAATTAAAAGAAACTTATTTAAAGACATGTTAATCTAAACAACATCGGAAATGCCTTGTTTGTTTTATTTTGAGCAGTTTGTTTGAATATTTTTTTATTAATGGAAATAGTGGAAATAATTCTCGAAAGTACAGTAAAAATAAGTCGTATCAGGCTATGCAACAATACCAAAATTGCATTGTTGAGGAAAGTTGAGTTGCATTTACACACATTTCAAATGCTATAAACACATTTTTTCCCCTTCACTTCACAACAAATTTAAATTTAATGGTATACAGAACAAAAATGAAAAGTATAAAACATACATTATAGTGGCATTCATTATAAAAAATATTTTTTTCAAAATATATTATTACACAAGTTGTTTCACCATACTGAAATATAATGTTCTTTTTCTGGCTGCATATGGAAATGCAAATAATGTGCTGTAAATAAGACTTTAGACTGGTGTTGCGTGGATTAATACATTGATTATTTATTTATTTATTTTTTTCCCCATCCCTCTATTTGTTTGACTTAACGAGCTGACAAAGTGGCACAGCTTACCCCACTTCTCCCTATTCATAATAAATGCTAAATGTGTTTAGGGAACATTTGAATGTGAATTTGTAACATTCCCAATTGAGTTTGCTCGAGTGTTTACTGCCAAAATTTTTCCAGCAGTGAAAAGGATCATCACAGCAGCTGCTGATAATTGCTTCAAGTGGGCGGAAATGCTCTTGGCTGCACTTTTGTGAAATTTGATTGATTGGAGCCAAAAAGCCCCAGGTGGAAGTTGTCATTTGGAGCTGGCTTGGGAACAGACTCCTCTATTTAGTTCAGCTGGTGTCAGAAGAGCTGCCCAGGACAACATTCATCAGCATTAGGGCCAAACATCTGTTAGCATGCCTTCTCCATCACTCTCATCTCTTTCCCAGCAGCTCTGGTAGATATGCACGGCCATCAGGAACTCCCAAGATCGGCACGAAACACTCTCCGCACAGCTGCTCCTCATGTAAATGTAGAATGGATGTGAAATCGATTGTATTCGGGGTCTCTGTGGCCATCCTGCTAAGAATCCTGCTAAGATCACAGTCAAAGATAATCTGGACACTCAGAGCAGCTGAGATGATGACAGATCTGCATACTTCCAGCTTTAATCAGAATTAGGAATCGGTTTTTCATCTAGTTTTTTCCTGATGTATGAGGAAAGCCATGAGGTGTTGGGAGTGTCTCACATAGTCTAAGCATCTGACAATCACTTTCTCCTCCCTGTTGTCTTTGTCTCCCTGTCTTTGTCCACATTTATTATTTTTGGAAGTCATTTAAAAGTTTATCAAACCTTGTTACATGAGGGAACCCAGGGGAATTTGTCTGTACAAAGTCTGTCTCTCTCAGATCTGAATGCATTTTTGTTCTTTTTGACCCTTGTATTTATTTATTTTTTCTTATCAGCTAATGCCGCAATTTCCAGAACATTCTGTACAAGTAAATAGTTTTTTTTTTTTTTTTGTTTGTTTTTTTTTCATATGTGTGGGCTCTTCTTATTTTCCAATCAGGAGCACTTTTTTTTTTATCCTGGAATAGGGATATTGTCATCAAACGTGGATTTTGTTATAGTGTGATTCTAGGTGTAGACCTTTGGTATTGTATTTGGTATTGTTTTTGGAGTTGGTGTTTGGTATTAAAGGTAAAACATTAATGTTATGGTTAAATATTATAGATTTGCTAACATTGCTTCTGAAATAAATTGATTATATACTGATTTGGTAATGGCACCTATAATGCTAAGCTCACATTTTGATGTAAAATTCTTATTAAAGTTGACATGACGTGAAAATTCACCTATTTTCTTAATGCATGTTATTGATTTACATTTCTCTTTTTTTGATCTTGTATATAGTCACAGACATACAGTACAGTAAATGTGTACAGTACACATACAGTAAACAATAGGTCACACAGGTCAAAACTGCATTGTTGAGAGAGGGAAAAAACAGTTAAGTTGCATTTACAAACATTGCAAATGCTATAAACATGTATTTTGGTCCCCAACAAATCATTTAAATATAATGGTGTACAGAACAGGAATGAAAAGTGTCAAAAAAAGTGTTCTCTCAGATGTACGTCACAATACAGAAGAAAAGTTCTGTCGTGCTTCTGTTTCATATCAACTTGAAATGGCTTTCCTGATGTTCAAACTGTCACTCTGTTCTGGTATGAGCTGGAATATTCTGCATTGATTTTCAATAGAATGTAGATCTGGATTGATTGCTGGCCACTTAAAAACAGTCTAGCATTTTATTTTCAACCACTCCTGTTTTTTAAGATCATTTGTCCTGCTGAATGATCTACTCTTGATGAAATCCACTTTCTGATGCTGGTTACACATTGCACTCCAAATATCTTGGTAATATCTGTTATTGTGTTTTTTTTTTTTTTTTTCCTTTCATTATTTAAAAACATCCAAGGGTGGCAGTATTTCTGGCCTTTGGAATGTGCTCACACACAAACACAAGGTTGCTCAACCCCAGACATCTCTAAGCAACTGCAGGTGCCTCAGCGTGGGGTATGAGACAGTGGGAAGATCCTGGGATTTTTCAGATATCTGCTGAGCACACACACACATACTTAGGGTTGATACAGCTAACACTGCAGACTGCAGTCACACTGAAGCTGATGTGCTGTGTTTTGTGTGTTCTGTAGGAGATCTCTTCCGTGGATTTCCGCAGTAACTCCGTGTCCAGTCGGACTCCAACTCCACCTGGACGATACTCTCCACACAGCCCCATCGAACGAGAGGTGCCCATTTCCCCTCGACGCAGGTACATATTTCAACAGATGCTACTGCTTCTTTTTAATTGATTGACAGTCTAAATAAATTTCTAACAAAATGAATTGGCTATTTATGTCTCATGTAAGCAAATTACATTCAGTATTTAATAAAAGTTCCAAAATGGAAATAATTTACATTATTAGACATTTGATTTTACGTTATGGTTGCATTTTTTAAAATTGTTTAATTTATAAATTATTAAAATTAAAAAAAAAAAAAAAAACTAAATTAATGCATTTAAATGAACTGCCCTACAGTTTTTTCTTTGTATTGATTTCTAGAAAAGGATTATATCATTTCTGCTCCTAATTTCTGCACCCTTCTCCCTCTTCTGCACACCCATGACCCCACCTCCTTCTTGCTCAACCAATAAGAAAATGTCAAAAATGAGTAGCCACACCCCTTTTCCGCTGTCAACCAATACGACGCAATCTGAACTTGCACCTTTCAGACTGAAACTCTCAACTTTTTTTTATGTCTCGTCAAGACTCGACAGAGGTGTGTGTGCTGTAGTGTGTATGTGTGTGTGCAGTTGTCACTGTAGGCTCTGTTGTTGTTCCAACAAGAGTTGAACTAGTTGGATAGAAATTTGTCTTTGCTTGCTCTTGAGGTAAGTCCAAACTTTTCAGGCATCTTCCTCGAACTTACAAAGCAATGACAGGCTAGTTTGCGGGGGGAGAAGAAATATCGTAATGTGAGCCTAGCACTGCGCTCTGTTCTCTGCGCTGTAATGTAATGATTTTGTGTCGACTTTTCACGGCTCCATCTGAAGCCTGTTTAGCAAGATTGTAATCATAGTTAAGCTGTGGGGGGGGGTTGAAGATGGATGGAAAGTTCTTTCTATGCATGTTTCGATAATTTACATTGACTCACCTCAATAAATGGCACATTTACAGTATTCGGAGGGAAAAACATGCATCTCCACTGCAGCAGGAGGGGACAACCGGGTCCTTTGACAAGGGGCCCACTATGCTCCCCTATTATATATCCTACCCTTTGTTTTTGGTGGAGGTGGTGCACCCATAAAAATGTTGTTCTGGTCCCGTGAATTGATGCGACAGCCCTGTGGGGGAACTGAGAGGTGCTGGGAGAGTTTTGAGGGGAAACTCAAACTTGCTGTCTGGTTTCAATTTGAAGCATGTCTCTTTGAACAGCCTGTGTGCAGATAGTGAACATGCCATTTATTTGTAGATTTATAGTGGCTTTAAATGCTTTTTTTCAGTAATGGCTATTCCAAATGGTTCTTTCTTTTTTTTTTTTTTTTTTTTTCTTCTTTTTTTTGTCTTGGACGAGTTACTTTTTGTCCTGTACACACTCAAACAATTATGTCAGCTATGGCATGCTTGCTGTCATGTGGGTTTCTGGTGACAACCACACCCAGAAACTCAACAAAACCCTCAATCTCTGATTTTGCCATTTTCCACCTCTGTTTTACACTGCAGGTCAGGTCGAGAGTTCTGTTTGATAGCTTTGGCTGTTGGTTAATCATTTCTCAGCACAAGTTGTGGCCTTTGTACACAGCAGACATCCTGATAAAATGTGTTTTGACAACAAAGATCACCAGCAAACTATCACAAGGCCACTGCACCAGAAAGGATCTGATAATACATTCCTCATGACCAGAAGTTAAACTGGTTCCAGAGCAGCATACTGTACCTGACACCTTTATTTCAGACTAAAATAATTGTTGGTTGGTTTGTCAGTTCTGAACAAGTGTGCTCACTCAAAAAGAAAAAGCTTCACCTCACCCTGATCTACATTTAATATTGTCATGCAGTGCAATCTAATGTGTGTCATTTCTGTGAAACATCTTAAACGAGTCTTTCTTTGTTTATTAAAAATTCTTAGAGCAGGTCTTGAACAAGGGACCACTCATATTAAGAATCATACCACTTGAACAAATCCTATATCAACAAGTCCTATGTACACTACTGTTCAATCATTTAGGGCCAGTAAGAAGTTTATTTATTTATTTATTTTTTTATAAAGCTGTCTCTTGTGCTCACCAAGGCTGCATTTCTTTGATCAAAATTTTTTTTTTTTTTTTTTTTTTAATTTGAATATATTTTAAAATGTAATTTATTCCTGTGATGCAAAGCTGAATTTTCAGCATCAGTACTCCAGTCTTCAGTGTCACGTGATCCTTCAGAAATCATTCTAATATGCTGATTTGTTGCTCAGGATTATTGTCAGTGTTAATACTGCTTAATATTTTTGTGAAAATATAATTTTTTCAGAATTCTTTGAATGAAAAGTTTAAAAGAATAGTATTTATTTGAAATAGAAATCATTTTTAAAAAAAACAAAACAAAAACTTACTGACCCCAACTTTTGAACAGTAGTGTATGTGTGTGCTTAAAATGTTAATTACTCTCATATGCCTGTATTTTTTCCTCCAGGCTGTATGGCAATGACCCAATAGGTGTGAAGCAGTAATAGGATGTTTGTGTGTGAGAAAGCTCTGTGTTTGACAGTGCATAAAAATGCAGCTGTTAACCTCCCGCTGGACGGCTACTGTAACTGCCCTCTAATCAGCTCATTAACCTGGCCGTTATAAAACACAGTTTCTCAAAGCCCCGCTCTCTTCAATCTTTCCCTTCCCATACAAGTACAGTCTGCTAATTGTGTTCACAGTAGGGCTAACCACAGGAGCGAGGGAAGAACAATAGAGAGAAAAAATGGAAAATAGTAATATTCATTATGATGGAAATATCACGTTTTTGAGATTTACCAGTCAGGGATGACTCAAATCCGCATTTTAGATTATTCACTTAAGGTAGTACAGAGATCTTGGCTATCTAGTAATGCAGAAATGCTTAGTCTATAGCTATTTTTAATATGTTTTTCCATAATGTAAAATACCTCTATATACTCAAAATAGCATGGCAGACATTATCCATAATGACATAAGTTGCCGCCATGAGAGCATAAGGCTATTCAAACATCTAATTTCACAAAGTATTTTTTTACTTTTGCCTTAAAGGCGTCTGTAATCTCATCTCTTTTTGTGGTATAAAACCAGGATCCCACTATAATATTACACTAGTGTGAGTATATATTTTTAACATAATCCAGAGATGGATTAACTGAGGCCCTTCATCACTTTTAAATTGTGTTTTGTTCCATGAGTGCTGTTTTTTTTTTTTTTTTTTTTTTTTTCAGGTGGCGTCAAATTTAATGAACTCTCTTTCCCTCTCTTTCAGTTCGGACTTTGCCATGCAGAGGTTTGACAGAGACTCAGAGGTGTACAAGATGATTCAGGAGAACAAAGAATCCCACGCGGCTCCTCGTCAGTCCAACACCTTCAAGATGCTGCAGGAGGTGCTGGAGGCTGATGAGAAAGGTTAGACCTCATGTCTCACAACAAGGTTTTTCAGACAGTGGGTAAAGTCTGGTCCACTTTCGGTTGTCAGAAGACAGGAGACTGTGCTAAAATATTAAGCACACACTAGCATCTTAAAGAACATTAAACATGCATGAGAACTGCTACAGGTGAAGGTGGGCTGTGGACAGACGATGAGGGTGGGGGTGGAAGCAAAAGGATGTTGCTCCAGGCGCTGAATGTTTTATTTTTTGGTGTGTGGTTTCTTTTTCACAGACGCCGCCATCTGGCTTCCAAGCAAGTTGTCTCCAAGCCCCTCCAAGCCCACGTCATCTGTTTCTGGTGTGCAGAAATACCACACCTGTGAAAAATGCGGCACCAGTATTGTGTAAGATAAAACGCCTGAATCCCTCAGTCTCTGCACACACTCCACTGTATGTCCTCTGCATAGGCATGCTGGGATTGCATAAGAGGTTAATGAGCCGGTAACTTGATGAAAGTGTTTTGTGGTGTTTAGCCTTTAGGGAAGAGTTGTCTCATCATCTCTTCGCATTTATTTAAGTTGATGATTGAGTACTATTGAGATGAAATCATCTCAGTGGGTATTCATTCGTATTATATTACCCTGTGAGAATTACACATCAACACCTTCATTAGGTGAGATAAACGCTTTGTGAAACACTTTTGGGGTGTGTCTGTTTTGACAAATCCTTCTCCAAACCAGCTGTTTCAAAACCTAGTGAACTGCCTACCTAGATAGCATTTTAAGGCACCTGAGATGCATTTCCATCAAGAACACTATTCCAAAAGGTACCACCTTTTGACCACTATCTAATTTGCTGTACTAGTATTTCAGTAAAGTATCCCAAAATGCACTTCATGAATTTGTTTGACAGAATGAACTGAATTAGACAGAGAAACTCAACTAAAAGAGAAGTATGATTAGTTTTAGTCACTGCACAAAGCTATTTCATAGTTTTAGATGCAAATTTAGCATCATATGCTTTAGCGGAGAAGGCAGTCTTAGAATGTGTTATGATGACCTCGGGGGGAAATAAATGGACACGCCAACATAAAAAAATAGTATTGTACCTAAAATTTTTGTGCTCTGTTTTTGTGCTTAAGAACTACGTTGTTAGCTTAGCAACATGCTAACATTAATTTCTATTAATTTTAATGTGTTGTGATTTAAGTTCCAGAACAGTTGCTCCATTTCTATGGAAGCCCTTTTCTGCCACTGAATAAAAAATAAAAAAAAGGTAATTGCGACTTTTTATCTCAAAATTCTTCCTTTTTTTTTTTTTGCTCGGAATTGTGTAATACAAACTTGCAATACTGACTTTTTTCTCAGAATTGTGCGATATAAACTCACAATTATGGAATAAAAGCTCGCAATTCTACCTTTTTTTTTTTTTTTTTTTTTTTTTGCAAATTGACTTTTTCTCACAATTCCGAGTTTATATCTCACAATTCTGACACTTTCTCGCAATTCTTTTTTTCTCAGAAAAAAAAAGTCAGAATTGCGAGAAGTCGCAATTGCCTTTCTAAATTTTTTTTTTTTTTTTTATTCAGTGGCGGAAACAGACTTTCATACCATTGCAGTTAGGATTCTGTATACTTTACTTTTTTACTTTTACATCTTTAAGCAATTCTGCTGAGTTTGGCCACAGAAGGACATTAATAGTACGACATCAATAAATTAGGTCCTTAGCAGCTAAAATTGTTAGCTACTTTTTTTTCTTAAAACTACACGCTATACAAATGGAAAAGTATACTTTAAGCTTCAGGAGAACCTGTTAACAGTGGTCAGTTGTTAGCTTAGTAGCATGCTAACATCAGTCTAAATTGGTATTAATTGTGTGTCAGTTCTTCCATGCATCATGGGCCGAGCGCTATTTGTGTAGCATGCAAATTTGCTGCCTGCATACAGCATTCCAAATTAGTCACTGTAGATTGTTGCAGTTAAGATGCTGCCTTGAGGCTGCAATACACTACACGATCTGCACAGATTTGAAAACGCTAGGCATCATATACTTGTCAACTTTGTAAGTGGTTACAGAGAAAATCTGGGCATCATACACTAAACTTTACACTAGGCTTTCAAGTTGTTCCTGAACACAACACCACAGCTTAAGCAGAGACGCAAGTAATGTTGTCAAATGTACTGACCGCGAAACCATTCGTAAATTTTAAAAACGTCCGTTCCCTGTGTTTTAGAATCTGCTCAGTCTGCTCAAATGTTAGCGGGAAATGGACGTTTTTAACATTTCAGTACCAAATGGTATCGCGGTCGGTACATTTGACAACACTAGACACAGGAACGAAATCTATAGCACCCTCAGTTAAAGCTGTAATAATGGCATTTCATTGTTGGCAAAATATCCAGTGCGTTATAGTTTGCACTCTGGAGATCTTTTTCTATTTCAACGTGTTTTTGCATCATTGAGCAGTGTTGCCAATCACAGACAGACATATCTGTTAATTTCTTGAACGCAACAGCCAATCAGAGGTATTTAAGTTAGAATCCACACACTGCTCAGATCGCCAGAGTTTTTGTTTAGGTGTTGTGTTCAGCACGAATCCTCTCATTATAACAGTGTAGTCGTGATGTAAATAAGAGATTCATTGTGCATGATAGAGAACTTTACTGATTATAACGTAACTTTGTGAGAGTGCGATGAACTAAGAAGAGTGACAGCTTTTTAGTGAATATGAATGGAGCTCTCTTTGTGCAATAGCAATGGACAGCACTAAAACATATGAAGAGTTCATTTGCAAAAACCAATAAACGCCACTTCAAAAAAAATAAAAAAGAGCTGGTTGCCGTGCATTATTCTCCACATATAACGTGATCTGAACCCTAAACACGTTTTGTCAAAAAAGCCGGTGTTGTCCACTTCCAAGGGATCACGAGTTCACGTTTTACTGCAGAAGCCAACAAGCGCCCTTGTTGTTTGTGAACAGAAGCCGATAAGTCCATTTTAGTGAATCAGTGTGTTGTATTCAGGTCAGGTGACAAGGCTACTTTCACTTTGAAAAGACGTGCTAACTGAGAGGAGTTTCGTCAAAGCTGACTAAAAGTGATCGAGGATGGATAATTTCGATGAACCTGTGATATCTTCTTCAGGGCGAAAAAGGAAAATAAAATAATCACATCCATACAGTTTATGATCACAACAACAACGTTTGTCAGGCATCTACATTGTCATCTGAGGAGATTACAAAGATTAAATGAGTGTTTTTTAAACTCTAAAACATGAAATGTGGAGTTATCTGCTTTTGCCAAAAAACGACTGTTGGAGTTATCTGCTTTTTCTATAAAACTAACCTTTTAATATGTAAAAACAAAAAAAAACAAAACACTTTCAATGAACTATAATTTTGTAAATTAGCTGTATTTAAGTTATTATTACTTAATCAAAATAACCCAACTGCAGTTTGATTGTTATTACTTGGAATGCGCAATAAAAAAAAAATTTAAAAAAAGTGATTTCTGGAAAAAAAATTAAAATGGAGTTATCGGTTTTTGCAGATGAACTCTTCATACATATACATACACACATAGCTGTGTAGTGTATTCCAGCCTTTAGAAGATAGAGTAGCTCACTAGTTTGTGAAACAGCTGTTGTGTTCTGTGACATTAACAGTTCTATTTCTCCTTCCTCTTCCAGCACTCAGGCCGTGAGGATCACAGATGATTGCTTCCGTCACCCACAGTGCTACACCTGTACCGAATGCGGGCTCAACCTAAAGATGCGTGGCCACTTCTGGGTGGAGGACAAAATGTTCTGTGAGAAACACGCCAGAGAAAGATACCAGGGTCCCGGCAGTAACAATAGTTACGTCGTGTCCCCAAACCACTGAGACGCCCGATCAGCCGCCCTCCTGACGCCACCTCCAACTCCTCTGATTGGCTGCGAGCATAGAGAGGAGAAGATGCTGATGTCATTGCTACGTTGTCCAATGGGAGCCAAATAGTGCGTTTGGTGTAATGTCACTTGAAGCTTTGGGACCCGGCGCAATTGTGTCCTCTTCTCCAGTTATTATACACCCCTTGAATAGAGACTAAGCTTTTATCTAATGGATTTGGAAGGGGGCGTCTCTGTTAGAGCGTGCTATTTCTATACAGTTGAATTTCTACATTTGCCTGCCAGTTCCACATGTTGTATTATGCTTTGAAAACAGCTTGTTTTTCAGTAGACACATAACTTGGGTTTATCTTAAATAATTTGGTTTTTTTTGGCTGAAATTTATAGAGCTTTTCCATACCGAGATTCGAATGGTGAGATGGATCATCAGCGCTAATGCACACAGAGCTGGTTTCCTTAGTGTATTTGTGTGCAAATAGTTGCAAACAGCTTCCTTAATTTCAGTTTGCATTTGTTAATGAAGGGTTTAATGATTACTTGGAAGTGATTCTTAGTTTGATGTATATTTCTCCCTTCATAAAAAGAAATTATCCACAACAAGTCCTCCATCCACACAGAAGCATGCATTTAGACCTCTGCATAGTTTATTTGCCATATGCTTTGTATTAAATAAGGGATATCTAAGAAATTATGATATTTGTGTGTAAATATGTTTAGTTTTCACCTTATACTGTATGTGGACTGAGCGGACGGTTTTGCACGCGCTTGTTTGTGTTCAGGGTTGCATGTTTCATTTTGACTATTGTGTGTTTTTGGGTGAGAGATGTTTGATCACGCTCACATACACTGTTGTTTGCTTTGAATGCAAGAGAAAGGAGTATCAGAGCGAACTATTTGAAACATTTGTGGATCAAATACGTCAAATGAATCGTGAATCCTCACATTGTGTTTGTAGGGTTGCCTCTCTTTACCTTTTCCGTTTCAAATAAAACAACTTTCTGAATATCAGTGGATATTTGGATGAATTGTTTTTGTCTCTTTTGCTGTATTACGGTATTTTGGTTAAGTCCTATATTCATTTGCCCAATTTGTTTGATTCTTACCAAAGCATTTTTATAGTTAAGGTGCTTCATTTACTCACCCTGAAGCTCTTTCTTCTCTTAAACACAAAAAGGTATTTTGAAGCTGGGTAACCAAACAGTTGATGATAACCAATGATTTCCACTGTGTGTGTGTGTGTGTGTGTGTGTGTGTGTGTGTGTGTATATATATATATATATATATATATATTAGACAAATGACCTAAAACACTAATTCATGAAGCTTCAAAACCATGCAAATTATTTGCATCCAACCAGTGCATACAGCGTACATACAGTATCAAACTGCCTAAGTCTAAGCTTAGTTTCACCATAACTGTTCTGAAATATTTTGGAATTTCAGTGGTTGACACTAGAGGGCGATGATCTACAGTTGTGTTAAAAAAACAGTACAACATCAGTAACCTGATGATCCACTGTTAATAGTATAGTGAAATTTCTGCAATGCAAATAATTTATTTCTAGTACAGTAATAGAAAAGCAACAGACCCAACTGTCATCAAATGCACACTGCTTGTTCTGAGTAACTGACTCGTTCATTGAGAAGGTTGTGTTCGAAATAACAGCAGTGTGGAGTTTAATTAGAGAATTCATTCACAGCATGCTGGTGCAAAAATCATGGTATGGGGATGTTTTTCATGCTATGGTGTTGGCCATTTTTATTGTGTACCAGGGATCATGGTCATGGATCTGTTTGAATGCATCAAAATACTTGAATATTTGAATATATTATGTTGTTGCCCTGTGCTGAAGAGGAAATGCCCCTGAAAAGGGTGTTTCAACAAGACAATGACCCCAAACTCATGAGTAAGCGAGCAATATCTTGGTTTCAGACAAAAAAGGATTGAGGTAATGGAGTGGCCAGCTCAATCCCCTGGCCTTAAAAATGCAGTTTCTGAAGCAAAACCCAAACATTCACAGGAACTATAGGATGTAGTTAGGTGCCAGAAGTTGGCTGACTCAATGCAATGTAGATGCGCAACAGTTATAAAAAATGGCTGTGCAACTAAACATTGCTAAAACATTTGACCATACATCATAATGCAGACTTGATAATACATTCATTTGAAATTGCATGTCATGTTTCCATTACATTTAAAATATGGAAATAAAATAAAAATTTTTTTTTTTTGAAAAATTGCACTTTATACACACAATACAATGCTATTTATTTTAACTATTTGAACACAACTAGGAATACACGTCCCATGACCCATATGGTTTTTTACCTCATCTCAGATCAAATTTTTAAATTTGTATACATTTTTAATGATACATTTGTGTAATAAAAATAAAAAATTGTAGTTATTAGTCTGACCTGATTGACCTAAAACAGAACAAACAAAACAATCCATTCAAATTAATAAAATAACAATCGCCTACAGACATTTCATATTTAATGTTATTAGATGATGTGTTAATTGCTTTTAATAGATTACATTCTCAAAAAAAACAAACAAACAAAAAAAACAATTCCAATTGGTTTGTAAAAGGTATTTTTTTTATGAATGTTTGGGCTAAGTTTTCGTTGCATTTACACCGTACTGACCAGCGTGTGGCGTTTCGAGGGCTTCGAAAAAGTGAATCATTTTGCGAAGAAATTAATTCAAAATTAGTTGTTAATTCGACGCGACCAAAAGAAGCGGTAACACTATAGCAGACAAATTTTTTTTTGTTTTGTTTTTTTTTTTCACCCTAGAAAACAGATGCCGAGCTCGCTTTACTTGACGGGTAACGTTAAACGGAGAGCACGGTTACACCGCGGTGGCTAAATCTGGTGAAAGTTTTTAATTACCTTTACCTTTGATTCTCACTTAAAGGGGTGGTTGATTGCGATTTCTCTTTTTTTAACGTTAGTGTGTAATGTTGCTGTTTGAGCATAAACAATATCTGCAAAATTACAGTGCTGAAAGTTCAATGCAAACGGAGATATCGTCTTTTAAAATTCACATTTAAGTCAGAAGAAAAAAATTCTCTCTTCTCGTATGGCTTTCTCTGTTCTGCCTAAACAAACCAAATTTTTATTTTCACGTGCGCATGGCAGAGTTGAAAACTTAATGACATGAGGGTAATTAGCCACAATAACACAATTATGTTTAAAAAAATTTGTCAACAAAACACTGAGAAGGCCTAACAGCACTTACAGATATTGTGAAGACGACAAAATGTCGTTGTGATTTTCTTGTTGACTGCTATAGAGGGCAGTAGAGATCTGTTCTTCCATTTACCATGGTTGGCTGGTTCTCTGTCAATCAGTACCAGCTATCTACAAACAATGGACCAAGCCATTAGGAGGCCATTAGAAAAGAAAAGTAAATTTGTCTTGCAATGACATGTTTAGTAGTTTAGTAGTGTAGTTTAGTATAGTGCTGATGCCAGTTTAGTCTGCTTTCTTTCACTGGTAAAGAAATATGTATGACATCCAAGTAGTACAATGGAAACAAGTCAAACATGAGGGCAATCTCTCAGCCTTATGAATCATTTTAGTTACAGTAATAGAGATTTTAAATCAGTCTATTCAGTTCATTTAAGACTTACTCTCTCATAAAACTACCCAGCATAAATAACCGGTGCCGGAGCAATTTACATTGTTTGTCGGAGATGAATGACCTGCCTGTGCTGTTTGATATTTTTGGACATAGGTTTCTCCCAGCAATCAGTTAAGGTCACGGGTTGTTATCTCTGGTGTTTTGTTCATGTGTGTGAGGTCATGCTTGTTTCCAGACATCGCTGTAATCAATCTTTCCCCAAAAGCCCATTAAACAGAATCAGCGGTTAACACTAAAGACAGGAACTGTGCTCCGGTGAACAGGGAAATGGGAGCAATCAGACATTTGTTAGACTGATTTCCTAATGGGACACGCTGACTGAATGGCTGATGTACATTCAAGTGGTCCGCACTTAACTCCTGCTCTCTAACCTCATTGTTGAGGCCCAACATTTTATGGGGTGTGTCAAATATTGGCCCACTTGAACATACATAGTCTATGGGGTGTTTTACGTCACTGAAGAAATACCCTAACACAAAAATTCAAATTCAGATTAAAGTTATTCGATTATCTTATGGGGATTTCTGCAACTTCAAGCATTTTTTTCTGGTGGCTGATTTAATTAAAACTAACAGAATTTAGATTTTTACATTTTTGTTTTTCTATATGAAGGTAACAGATATGTTTTAGGAACTTTATTTCTTTATGTATGTATGTATGTATGTATGTATGTAGGTGTATATTATGGAAGCCTGTTTCTGCCACAGGATAATAATAATAATAATAATAATAATAATTTTATATCTTGTGAGTCAAACTTTTTTCTTGCAATTCTGAGGAAAAAACAAAAGTTTACATCGCGATTCTTTTTTTTTTTTTCATCGCAATTCTTTGTTTACATCGCAATTTTTTTTCTTCTCCCCCACCATGGAATAAAAAATGTAAAAGATAATTGTGACTTTTTTTTTATTCTCACAATTCAGAGTTTACATCTTGCAAAAGTTTTTTTCTCAGAAATGCAAGTTTACTGTAAAGTTTACTGTTTACTATCTTGTAACTATGACTTTATATCTCGAATAAAAAAAAAGTCAAAATTGTAATAATAATAATAATAATAATAATAATAAATATATAGTTAATAAAGGTAACTGTGACTTTTTATCTCACAATTCTGAGTCTATATCTTACAAGTCTAACTTTAAAACAGTAAAAAATTCTGAGTTTACATCTCACATTTCTGTTTTTCCCCCCACCATGGAATAATTAATAAAAGATTTAAAGACTAATTGACACTTTTTAATCTCGTAATTCTGAGATTTGGTTCTCGCATTTCTGATTATTTTAAATTCTGAGCTTATATCTCACAATTCCAACTTTTCTTGCTTTTGCAAGTTTACCGTATGTCTTGTAATTCTGAATTTAAATCCTGAAAAAAAGTAAAAATTGTAATATATATAAACTCTGAGAAGAAGAACATTTGGTAGAAATGACATTTGGTGGGGATTTTTGTGAATTTTATTTTTATTGTTTTTTAGAAAGAAAGAAAGAAAGAAAAATCTGTTCTCCTGGATATTGATAATGCAAGAAAATTGATAAAAATGCTTGCCTCTGAAACATTACCAACATTAACAGACAGACACCACAAGGTGACGCTACACATAAACACAGGCCTGCTGCAAATCCACTGAACTTCCATATCTGAGTCACTTGACTTCAGATCAAGTAGATATCCTTTAATCACACGCCAACACTGCTTTGAAATGAACTCACAAAGTGTTCTTTATATATTTGTTGGCTGCGTTTTTGTTTTTGTGCCTTTCATACATTTGGTTGTATTTTTCAACTTGTATTAAATCTCCCTGTGGATCGGAGGCAGATAGTGACCTCATCAGAGTGATAGCACTATGGGAAATAACATCAGTCAGCAGGGGTCTTTACCTTCAGCCCTGAGAGGAACTGTCTCACACAGTGTCTGTAACTTAAGTCACAAGTATTATAATAACCATAGTAATATATCTTTGATATTACATTAGTGTGTGCGTGTGTGTGTGTGTGTGTGTGCACGTTTGTGTGTGTTTGTACAACATTTTATTTTGGATAAAAGAGTCTGCTAAATGACACACAAACATACTTACATAAAGAAAGAATTGTAAAACTAATGTATATTAACATTTATTGTTTATTATTTCTCATATCTGTATTGTAAATAAATAAATAAATAATATTTATACCATACAAAAGTATGGCAAAGTATGGAAGATTTTTAAGAAAGTAAAGTTGAAATTGAAGTTTTAAAATAATAGAAAATTCATTTAAATTGTAGTAATATTTCACAATATATTTTTCAATTTTACTTTTTTCAAAATCACTCCAAACTTTTGAACAGTATGTGTGTATAAATATAATGTATATATCATAAACTCATAGATATAAACACATTGTGAGAGAAAAGTCCAATTCTGAGGGAAAAGAAAGTCACATCTTTTTTTTTTCTTTTAAATCCTGTGGCGGAAACAAGCTTGCATAATTAAATTAAATAAAAATAAAAACATTTCAACTTAAAAAACGTTAAGTCAACTTAAAATAATTTGTTACCCTGCTGACGTACAATTTTTAAGTTTAGTCAACTTAAAATCTTAGGTTGTACTAAACGACAACTTAGATATTTTAGTTGACTAAACTAAATATTTTAAGGCAGCGGGGTAACACATTATTTTAACTTGAAACAACTATTTTTTACAGTGAAATTAAAAATAGAAAATTAATATAAATTATAGTATTATTTCACAATATTTCTGTGAAATCTTGGCCCCAATTTGTTATTATAGTGTGTGTGTGTGTGTGTGTGTGTGTGTGTGAGATATGGTAATAAAATTAGCATCTTTACAATAAATGCTAAATAGATAATAAGCAGTAGTTGAATAATTAATCATAAATAATTGTCTTTTAAGGGCTGCATGTATACCTTGTATAGATATTGTATAATGTCTGTCTCTTTCTAAAGCCTAATAACTATCTGTGTCATTTCCTCCTTATTTGTCCATTGTCTTGCTTTCACTCTCACTGCAGACTGAGGCCCACTTCTCCATTTATATCCCCTCTTCTTTATTCCACCTGGAATGGACTCCAGATGTTGTTCAGGGAGAGGGAGAGACTGCTTGCTCGGCGATATGAGCTAGAAAAGAAAAGCAGTGGGGGAATAGAGGGAGTTCGAGAAAGTGAGCGCGAGAATGTTGGAAGGACATAAAAGTTTGTCTGGATGCCATTAAGTACAATTTGATGTAATGTGCAGTTTGGGACGTGACATTTTAAATGGAAACTGCGTACCAGATGAGGAGGGTTTGGGGGTCTTGGAGGTGGGGAGGGAACGTGCTCGAAACGTTATTTAAAGTGCAGGATAAGCAGACCTCGGTTGGAGGCGCCGCGGTGCGCTCGTTTCCGGAAGCAATCGGAATCGTCTTTCCCGTAGGCCCTCATTCCGCAGAGCCGTATTGAGTACAGCAATAACAAACGTGGGTTTGCACAATTTTAGCCAGAACACAGTGCCCCTTTGTGCGAGTGGGCAGTGCTCACACGTATGAACCTGTGGCACGGGACACGAACGTCAACCTCAATTGAAAAGCTCTATCCGTTTACTCCGCAGTATTTTCAAAACGTGGCCTCGGCCTGTTTTTTGAGTCAGCGCTACGGTTTCCTATTTCTCCGCTTCTTGTATATCAAACAGGGTCGGTTTTAAAATTAAAAGTTGCCGTTTTAAAATAAAACAACACTAGATTTTAGCTCTGCTGGAAGCAAAAGTTGACTGCAGTACAGTATGAGTATCAATGACCCGAGGAAATTAAGTCTCGTGTGTGTTGGGAATTTTACAGCATGGCCCATAAACATCTCAGAGGTCCATATCTGGTTCCCTTTCCTCCTTTCCCGAGCTCTTTTTGAAACTTTTAAACATTTATGCTGATGGGAGCATTTTTTCCTCCATAGCAAATGCCTGATAAGAAGATTTGAGTAGCAACTGAACAGACACACACTGTTTTTATAATAAAGACAAACAGAATTTGCAAGAACTTTGGGCCCTTCAAAATAAGCCTTAATCCTTCAGATTCTGTCTCTGTGGTTTTCTTTTGGTTCGTCTGAAGGTTAACCTCAGCCAGTCTGTGTATACTGCATGACACATGGCCATCATCCACACATTTTGTCTTAGTGGGATCCGAGCGTTGAAATATAATTGCCTGCTGCTCACTTTTTGGCTCCGATTTGGAGTCCACAGTTTGTTAAACAACTGGAGCATTTAAACCTATTTTTATCAATTCATAGTCCAGCAGTAGAGTAAACAGTAATTAGTAAGGGAGGATATAGTTTTGAAAAAAGCTGATAACTTTAACAATGATTCCAAATAGGGAGTGTAGAGTTTATGCGGTTCAGTATGCTATTACATGTTTACAATACTGTAATAACACAGTAATGTGTAAGGCTCTGCTATAGTGTGGTTTTCATTTCCTCAACCGTGCATTTATGAAGTGTTGACACAGCTGTAAGTGTAAGTCAAATACTGGTTTCATTGGAGAAATGCTTACAGTATGTGTAGATTGTGAAACCGTCCTTCAAGTCAGCAATTCTGTTGTATTTGTTCTGTCAGAACCATGAGAAACAAACTAAGAGGCAACTGTATAGCTATCATTCTTGATGATCTGTTTCCTGGATGTATTAAATTTCTCCTCTTTGGTTCTCAGACCCCATGCGTTCTGTACACATCGCAGCCAAAGCCTCATTCAGGCTCCTATGGTCCAGTCGCACGCAAAGATCCAAGGAGGCACTGACAGCCGCAAGGACTGACCAGCTGGGTCATAGTGCCTGATATGCAGACAGCATTACTGACATGACTATTGCCAAGTCCAAACAAGTATCTATTTGTAATATAAAGAGAGACAGAGAGAAAGAGTTTTTGTAGCTATTAAAGAAAAATACCAAATGCTGCCATTCCTGAGGGATTCTTACACTAGACATTCCTCACATATTGGTCATATAATTAAAACCTTTTCAAAGATGCTCTAGTTTTACACTAGTTATCCATTTTTATCTGATCTACCCCAGTGCTATTAAAAGTACACCAAAATTCACATTTAAAACGCGATTTAGACACGATGAATATTTTAATAATTGAAACTTTTTGCACTTTAAAGAACCTTTCATGGATTTTAAACTATCAATGCCAATTATGAATCTTTGTTTTTAACAGTGTAGTTTAGTTGTCTAATACACCTGGCATTGTATATCACAAGTGCTGTTAGCAGTTTGACAAATTGCTGTTGTTCCTCTTTTATAAGAGGCTTTGGATCACCTAAAAGCATCTTCTAAATGCATAAATGTAAATGTACATGTATATCTTTCTGAAAATATTGAGATACAGATTCAAAAAATACCTTATTGTAATTTTTCTGTGGATATATTATATTATTTATTTATTTATTAGCCTACGCACTAAAGTAATTTTATTTTTATTATTATTTTTCAAATTTTAATGGATTTGAGGATTTTCTCTGTATAATAGATTGTTGGTCTTTTCCTTTTTCTTTCCTTTAATTTATATTTCCTTTAATTTACATGTCGTTTCAAAAGTTTGTAAATGTTTTTAAAGAAGTTTCTTATGCTCATTAAGACTGCATTTATTTGATGAAAAATACAGAAAAAAAAACAATAACATTGTGAAATATTATTGCAATTTAAAATAAGCTTTTTTTATTTTAGTGCTGGGCAATGATTAATCATGATTAATCACATCCAAAAAAAAAAGTTTTTGTTTATGTAATATATGTGTGTGTACTGTGTATATTCATTATGTATATATAAAGACACACACATACAGTCTATATTTTGAAAATATTTACATGTATATGTTTATATTCACATAATTTATATTATATATAAATCTATTATAAACTTAACACATTTTTCTTAAATATATACATGCATGTGTGTGTATGTATATATATACATAATCAATATACACAGCACACACACATATATTATGTACACAAACACTTTTATTTTGGATGCGATTAATCGCGATTAATCGTTGCCCAGCTCTAATTTTAATATAGGCTACTTTAAAATATTATTTATTCCTGTGATGCAAAGTTGAATTTTCATCAGCTATTACTTCAGTCTTCATGATCCATATATCCATATATATCAATAGTGCTATTACTTATTTTTAGTTTTTTAGCAAAATTACCTAAATAAATTATACTTTATTAATGTAAATAGTTGTTGTAATGTTTTCCGTACATGCAAATACACTGTTCATTTTATTACTATAATTAATTAGAGTAGCATAATCTGGATACTGTAATGTAAAATGTTAGTGTTACCCTAAATAGACTGAGATTGGTGGCAACAAGTTAGCTGCGCTAGGACCGCGCGGCTCCGGGAGAGGAATGTGCGCACTGAGGCTGGAGCTGAATGTGAGTGTGACAGGATGGCAGAGGAAAAGCGCCAGAGTCCTGGAATTAAGATCAGGACCGTTATTCAAAGTCAGATTGTGACTGACACCACACGGACCCCGGAGCGCACCGGAGCCGCAGCGCGTCATGTTTGCTGATGCGCGACTGGAACTTTTTAACAAGTCAGATTGCATTTTTCTGTGAAATACTCCAGGATAAAGTATGGAAAGCAGCTGCTTTGAGGAATCGTAATTGTGGTGCGCTCAAAAGCAAAAGAGTAACAACTTCACTTTCCTTTAGAAAGGCGACAAATTGATATTTCTGCGCGTCGCTCGTTTGTGCTCGTCACATGCGTAAAGTTTTTTTAAAGTGCTCCTTCGCTTTTATTTGGGACATGGAGGAAAGAAAATACATGATGGAAATATGACATGATGGATATATTTTACTGCATCAGTGACAGGAGTCCTGTCATGTTTTAACAGAAGAGAGAGTGTTGCAGTCTAACGTGGTGATCTATCCATTCATACTTGGAAAGGAGTAACTGTGTTTCTCAGCATTGAAACTTCAAGTTATTATCAGCCAGAAAAGCTTGTGCCCTGATGTCATGGGCTGACCTGGGACCGCACAGTTGATAGTGTGGGGGTACAATGTCGGGACCCTGCGTCCGCATCCCGTTTTGGGTTCGTGTGTTTCTCCTGCTGCTGCTTCACAGAGTCTCTGCAGGCTGTCCGGAGCTCCTTTCCAGCGGCTGCAGCTGCGCAGAGGACCGCGGTAAAGCTCACACTGCGCCCGGGGCGCGGAGGAAAGTGAGCTGCGTTGGGAAGGAGCTGACTGAAACGCCCGAAGTCAGTCTGCTTCCCAACAGGACCGTCTCTCTGTGAGTATTTCATACATTTATTCTCTTTAGCAACACGTTGTCAATATTACAGCCTACGTATTACACGAAAACAACAAATTGGCAACTCAACTACAATGATATTACCAAGTCAATATAATTACATTAAACTCATGTTTGTGTTACATTTGTGACCCAAATCTTCACGAATGGTTTGTGCAGTAAATTATTCCTGAGTTTGTAGTGGGATCTGGGATATGTGTTGTTGTTTGAGTATATTAACTTATAACCAAAATTCTCCAAAACACTAGTTTCAAGTAATTGATTTCAAACAAATCTTTTAAGATGCAGGACTTTAGCAAATGAAACAGTGATATGGCCTTGATTAGGCAGTGTATGTCTAGCATCTACCATAAAATCAGCAATTGTGACAACAACAGTGGGCATGAAGATGTAAACTGGCATTACAAGACAGACAAAGACAAAGTTTCGACCCTTTAAGGTGACTTCAAGATCTTAATAGACAGCAGCTTTGAGCAGCTGTCAAAATGTAACTCTATATGGGGAGTCCAGGGGCAACTGTAACAGGTTTTACATTTCTCTTCGCAACTCATTGATTAATACAAATATATGTCCATCTTTTGATATAAGCAACATTTACAGTACAATTAATATTCTTTAAATAAGAAAGATTTTTATTCAGACATTTAGATTAGTATTCATTGGTTGGGGACAGGTGTAGCCCTTATTAAAATTGAATATAATCTAAAAACAAATGATTAAGCAACTATACTGTCAAATAAGAGCACATCTCAGTGCAACAGAGTTGCTGTAATGCATTCATATTGCACTGATTCTTTTAAATTTTGATAATATTTGTTTAAAGCACAACTGATTATTTGATGAAATAATTACATTTTTCAGTTCATTCATATGGTGTGTATTTCATAACTAGTCTTACAGTTGGCCAACCTCACAGCCATAATACAATATTTTATGGTAACTACTGTACCAAGAACAGAGCATCTGTCTTTATGCCCTGTTACAAATTTTGACCAACATCAACAGATAAAGCAAAGACCAAGGTTGAATTCAAAGGCATTGGAACTTTAGACATAGAAAGAAAAAAAAAATGGCTTTAGAGGAACGATCACACACTACTTATACACATTGTTTGCATACTGTACTACCAGCGCATTGCTCCTTTACATGTATTTTCCGTCAGCAAAAGATGAGAGATGAGGTGAGAAATATGATCAGACTGAAGCACTGAAGAGGAGCTTGTTGCAGAACTCTACGCTGACGTATTGTCAAATCCCTGTCATTTTACACATGCCTTTTATCCAAAAGCAAAGGAGATGTGCTTCTTGTACGCATCCCTCCCACCCTCTACACACACACACACACACACACACACAAGCCTTCAGCTGACTTGCCCATGCTAAAGAAGAATAAAAAGAAGCCCCCCCATATCTGTGCACTTTAATGGCCGTCCGTCTCCTTCCTTTCCCAGTGCTGTAATATCCCAGTCTGTTCATAATGGACCATATTCGTGTTGTCTGTGAAGGAAGGAAGCTAAACCCACTCCAAAGTGTGGCTGTATCTAGTTATGACCTATTGTGTTATTACCTGTTAGTCTTGATGACTATTATAGTACATGAGAGCAGGCCTGTGGGTGTTTGGGCGCCCATACGAAATACTTGTCGGACAAAGTATGCACTTAATCCTGGCGTGAGACAAGGGAGATCAGGCTAGAGCTATGTGTATTTGTTTTGGTGAGTGGAGCACTATTTTTCGTCTGTTTCTTGACATGGACGCCCGTGCAGCCGTCCAACATCCTTGGTAGTGAAAATTGGTGCGGAAAAGCAAGAATTAAACACTCGCCGTCTCAGACCTTCTGCCTTCCCGTGACGCCCTTCTGCTCCCCTTCCCAGCGGGAGCAGAATCTGCCTGCACATGGCTGTCGTAAAAACATAAACATTAAAAGCACTCGAAACGCCGCGAACAAGCCCAGGAGAGGAGTATGCAGCCAGAAGATTGGTCCCCTCGGAGGAGGAGGCCCAGGGTAACTAGGACTCCATTTAAAGAGGCTAGTGGTTCTGCTTAATAACCGCTCACATCTGCTCAACACATTGCCTCTGCGAAACTAGAGGAAATGGACTGAAAAAAAGATAGGAAGGGGGCAAAAGTAGGCTGGGTGGCAGACGACGGAGGCGGTTGGAGACAAGCTCACATGAGCCTTTGCACCTCTTTACATCGTTTATTTGTTTTCCGAACATGTGGAAAGCACAACGTGTGGCACTTTTATGAGGCTTTGTGTGTTAGAAGTAGAGTGTTCATAATCTCCTGCCCCCCGAAGGGAAAATGAGCAATGGTTAATGAAAATGCTGCGCTCAGCACTAGTTTAGTTGGGTGTTTTTCAGGGTAGTCAATCTGACTGTTTCTCAGGATTGTCTTTTGCCTTTCTAGATGCAGAATGTTGCGTTAATGCTGTTGTTTTCAGGGACATTCCTTGGGATTGTCCAGACAGCATCCCAGGTGCACTCTGGGATACATCATCTGTCTCTTTCCCACTCATCTCTCCTGCTGCTCTCTAACTCACCAGGACAAAATGTGGCCATCTTGGCAACTTTATCTGCTTGAATGGGAATAGCCCCTAAACTGCTTGTTAAGATTTAATATTTCAAGTCAGAGATAAAATCTGACAGTAATGGTGTCATAAATTTAGTAAATCATACAAAAAATTATTGAAATTTCTAAACTGATTGTTCTATTTCTACGCTGTCATGAAACAATTTGCCGGTTGAGGACCCAGAGGCAGTTCTATTGGCTAATAGATTGTAAAGTTGTAACACAAAGTACACAAAGTAACTTGCGTTACTTATAAAATGTAACTCAGATCTTTCAGATATTACAATACTCAGATATTATCATTGTGGTTTATATTCATACAAACTATTCTAACTCAAACACTCAACTTGCTTGCGACACCAGCATATTAAGCATTACGATTTATCTCATTCATTTTCCTATAGTTGTTTGTGTCTTTCACCTTATACAGTCTCTGTCAGTACTGTGCCAGACAAAGAAAGGGAATTATAGTGCATTATAGTGCAATCAGTGTTTTGGTAGTTTTTGAAGTCACACAATAGAATATTCAGTACTGTATATCTTATACATTTTTGTTTCAGAGTAATATGACACTGAGAAACTCATTGTTACAATTATTCTAACCATAAATAAGTGATCATGTGTTCTGTGATCTGACCAACTCTAGCTAAACAGACAGGCCTTAAGAGGTCAGAATGTGATTTCTGGGGTCAGTCATTTTGGTAAAGGTTATCTCTTGGACCAGCTGCAGGCCTGCAACACAACATCTGGCATTCCTCAGCTGATTAGGTTAGATAAGCAGATGGCATCCCTTAATCTGATTGGTGGAGATGGAAAATGTGGGAAGTGACCTCAGTAATTACCCAAAATCGTATTCTCCTTCCTTATTGTTCATCTGCTGAACGTAGCCTGAATGAGTCAGTGAATAGTGGCGATGCAGATTACACACTTAATTCCAAATCCTGCTTTAACAGTATATACTATTGTTTAAATGTTTGGTAATAATTAATAATTTTAATGTGTTTTAAAGAAGTGTTTTAATCTCATCCATGCTGCATTTATTTGATCAAAAATACATTAAAAACAGTAATATTGTGAAATATTATTACAAGTTTTTTAAGTATATTTTAAATTGTAATTTATTCCTGTGATCCAAAGCTGAATTTTCGTCAGCCATTACTTCAGTCTTCAGTGTCACTTTTATGCAGCAATTATCAATTAAATTGATAAAAAGTGATAATAATGACTTTAATTGTTTCAAAAGATTTCTATTTTGAATAAATGCTGCTCTTTTTAAGTTTTTATTCATCAAAGAATCCTTAAAAACGTATCACAGTTTCCAAAAAAATATTGAGCAGCACATCTGCTTACAAAATCGATCATAAATCAGCATATTAGAATGATTTCTGAAGGATCATGTGACACTGAAGAAAATTCAGCTTTGCCACCACAATATTACTATTTTTACTGTATTTTTGTTCAAATAAAAGCAGGTTGGATGAGTATAAGTCACTTCTTTAAAAAAAAAATCATAAAAAATCTTACTGATACTTTTGAACAGTAGTATATCTCTTTTTGTTTCTATACTTATTTTCTCATTTCTTTATTTTTTTGGCCTTTTGCCATTTTATTGACAGTCCGTATTAGAGAGAGCACAACAAATGCTAATAAGAAGACGCAAGTGGTATCAGGACACAGTATGAGCTGGATTGAAACTTAGCGCCCCACAGCTCAATGTGTCGGAGCACGTGTGCTAACCGCTAGGCCACGGCTCCGACCGATTCTTCTGTTTCTTTACTCCCCACGCTTCGCCTCTGGCCTTCTTTCAAATATATTCAAAACCGTAAATCACCCAAAGTGCTCTGTTAGGAGCAGGATAGATGCGGTTTGTTCGGCAAGAGCGTTTCATTGGCTGCTTCTAGTTGTTTGTCAAGCAGCTCGGCAGAGGATTTGTGGCTACACCTCCGTATTACAGTTTAACTGCTTTGACCTCTGCGGGTAACTGATCGCTCTTTGTGCGTGTGTGCGTTTGTGATGCTGTTCCACACGTCAGCCTTCTCCAGGTTTCCATTACATCCCAAATTACTCATAAATCCTCTCTGCATTAGCACATACCGTTGGCATATACAGGTAATTTGGTGCTACTTTGTGGTATAAAGCCCAATATATTTACCATAAACGGCCATTTTTCCACTTTCTCCCCCTCTCTGCGCAAACGCACCCTCTCTTTCCTCTCGCTCTCTTTCTCCACCCCTCTATCATGAGTTCATCCATACACAGTGAGTCTGAACCTAAATATTTAGCTGTCCTGGTAGGAAACTGCCATGCCTAAACTCTTTCCAGATGTGGGGGAGAGCAGTGCGCTGTTTAGAGCTAATTATGTGCGGCTGCACAGTGACTGAGTTGATAGAGGGGGAGGGAGACCGAGAGAGAGAGAGAAAGAAGGGAGAGAGAGGAGGTAAAGAAGTGGAAAGTGTGAAATTGAGGTATAGAGATCAAAGAAAGGACAGAAGACGAGAGAATGAGATGGAGTCGAGGGGGTGAAGGAGAGTAATTTTAGTTGAATGTTTGTTTATCTGTTGAGCAGGAATGAGATGGGAAAGAGTAAGAGAGTGTAATGAGAGTCGAGACAGTCTGGGTATTGCTTCATGAGAGTGCATAAGTATTTATCAGAGTGTATGTGTGTATTTATATATACATTACCAAAAAGTTGGGAATAATTCTTGAAAGATGCCCACCAAGGCTGCTTTTATTTGATCAGAAATACAGTAAAGACAGTAATATTGTGAAATATTATTACAATTGTAAATAACTGTTTTCTATTGTATGTATTTTAAAATGCAATTTATTGCTGTGATGGCAAAGCTGAATTTTGACCACAGTCTTCAGTGTCACATGGTGCTTCAGAAATCATTCTGAAAGGCTTATGAATTATTATTGGTGCTCAGTAATTAATAATGGTTCTTATCATCAGTAGTCTTTGTTGCCTTTTTTTTGTGGAAACCATGTTTTTTCAGGATTCTTTGAATAGAAAGTTAAAAAATTTATATTAGTAACATTAGTATATTAGTGTATTAGTAACAAACTTTTGTAACATTATAAATGTCTTTACTGATCAATTTAATGCATGCTTGCTTAAAGTATTGTTTTCTTGTTGTAAAAGAAATCTTACTTATATTTTAAATGGTTGTGTATCATACATTCCACAAAAATATTAGACAACACAAATGTTTTTAACATTGATAACAATAAGAAATGATTCTTGAGCTGCAAATCATCATATTAGAATAATATATGACAATGTATGTAGTTTTTCAGGTTTAGTAACAAACCATCTTTTTAGATTAAAAAATGTTCTTGACGTTACATTATAGGTTCTTGAGATTCTGCAACATGAAATCAAAATTGATTTTAGTTTTTGTTCAAAATATAATAATTTCTGCTTTCTCTGAAACATATTTCTTATTCCTCTGACGTCACACAGGCAGTACAGGCTTATGGATAATATTAACTGGTCACACTTTAGTTTGGGGACCAATTCTCACTATTAACTATTAACTATGACGTTGGCCTTAATAAACTTCTAATTTGCTGCTTATTAATAGTTAGTAAGGCAGTTGTTTAGTTTAGGTATGTGGATTTAGGGATCTAAAATATGGTCAGAATAAGCAGAATAAGGCATTAATATGTACTTTATAAGTATAAATACACAATTAATGTGCTAGTAATATGCATGCCAGCAGGCAACTAGTTAATAGTGAGAATTGGTCCCTAAACTAAAGTGTTACCAATTAACCAATAGTCTCAGCCTCAGACATCACTCCCACAGACTGTCTACAACATGTATGCATATTGCAAATAAAAGTGCTTTTCATCAGCTGCACGTCCTCTCACATCTATAATGGAAGATCAAGTAAAGTACCTCACTGAAAAGATAACATACTGTATGCAGGTAAATATGAAAGTGACATAGCAACCATTTAGTCTTGTATTCGGATCACCCAAATTGCTGGTGGACACTAAAAAGTGGAGAGACGTACTCCAATGGGATGTGTAACTTAGTACTTACCATGTAAATAATCTGTGCTTCTTTGTTTTAGAAGGGTTAAAATTATGACATCTCAGACTAATTTCTTATGTGTTTCATTTAAATTGTTTAAATTTAAATGTTTAAATGTTGCCATTATCTGACTTTTTTGATAAAATAGCCAACAGAGCCTTTTAGGCTTATAACAGACGTATAAAACCACAATCGACTTTTTTTAATGCTAATTGTGGTATTGGGGGAGGGGCATCCTCATTCTAGGGTGCATTTGATTGGACAAATTTGAGTACACGCCCCTGCGATCAAGATGAGTCATGAATATTTTTGATCTATTTTCCCTGATGAAAAGGCCTATAAATTTTAAACATTTACTACTAAAAGTTTTTTTTTTTTGTAGTAGTAGTAGTAGTAGTAGTAGTACACTAGCATGTAATTGTTTTTTTTTTTTCTTTCGTTTTTTTTTATAGGAGTACACTAGCATGTAAAATCCCTCAATGCTAATGCTTCTTTGAAAATTTTTCGGTCCTTAAAATTAATAATATTAATAATATAAGTGTTTTAATAAGTTAAGTTATTAAAAGTTAATTTTTAATAAGTTATTATTAATTATTACTTATTATTAATAAGTAATATCAATAATATAAGTGTTTATTTCACAGACCAGTGTTGGTTCAATGATCAAGGCCGTCTTTTTTCAGTAACAATGGGCGTAAGTGATATTGACACTGGTGTTTTGCTGGTGTTTCGGTGCGCACATTTCTTTAAATTTAGTTGACGCTAATCTCTCCCACACGGCCAAAGAGCACACATTGTGTTGCTCTCCATCTTTAACCATAAAACTGTGCTAATGTTTTGACAGTTACGCACCATATAGTGATTTCTTGGCTCAGTGTTGATCCACTGACTCAACAGTCGTAAAATCAATGTTTGTTCAATGTTGTATCAGCATTCTCTCGCTCAGATTTGAGGCACTAACGTGCTTGTGTGTTTTCAATGGCTGTAAGAATGTGGGTGTGAGCTGAGTCGGCTGTCGTATATGTGTGTGTGAGTGTTTATAAAGCTGTTTTGGGATGCCAACGATTCCAGCTTCATTGGTGACCTTGATCCGAAGCCCCCCTCAGACAGCTGCAGCGAGTATGTGTGCATCTGTCCGTCTGTGTCTATTTTTCCAGTACTGACATGATGAACTTTGGAAAACTGGAACTTTATTGTGTTGTGCGATCATAATTCAGCATCTGTATGGATGTGTGCGCGCGGTTCTCCTTCAGGTCAGAGTGTGATGAGAGGGGAGTGTGTTTTGAGAAACCTTCCTGACAGACATCCGGGGAATTGTGTGGAGGGGCGTACTCGAAACGCCGGCATTCCAGGAGGGTTTATTTTTGTGGGAAACGGCGACGAGAGTAGAGGAGGGGAAGGGAGGGAAAGACTGCACGTGTTCTGAGAAGGGGCGGCGGTCCGCAATAAATCAAAAAAGCAAATAAGACCCAGACACTGGATACCGTGAGCCTAACCCATCACACCTGCCCCTGCCACACACGCTTTGACCTCTGACCTCCATCCCCAACGTCTAGGTAGAAGTCGGTGCTCTTTCTGAGGAAGAACTTTCTCTGTTGGATCATTAAGCGGTTAATGTGTGCTGTGTTTATTTGTGTGACCGCTTTGGATGGGAATTTGCAGACGAAAAATCCCCCAGCAGTGTCGTGTTCGGCTGAGAGCGAGCGAGAGAGAGATGCTCCTCCCGGCGCACAGTGGGAATCTCTGTTTGGATAGTTTTTCCTTTCACTCTACTTGTCTTAACTGACTCCAAGAATGGTTGAACTCTCGCTCTCTCTATCTCCCTCTTCCTCCTTCCCTGTCCACAGATTCTCATTCTGATCTCATTTCTTTCTTTAGTCATCTGTGTATATCTCTGTCTTCAGCTGTCCCCTCTAATGGTGGCTTGTATCTCACGGATGTTTGTTCATGCATTGGTGTCACCGTTTGGATTTTGATTCATCTCATTGACTCAAATCTTTTGAGTCTATTCACCAAAAGATTTGTTCACTGATTCATTCAGTGGCCCTTTCTGCAGGTGACATTGTTATTCCAGTTGAAGTGACAAATGAGCTTTGTTATTTACAATTAAGTAACAGTGAATTGTAGTTCAAATTACATTAAATGCAGTTATCTAGCTGAACTTAGAATGCTTTTTGACCCACTTAAGGAGGACTTACAGTATATGTAATTTCAATTCTATTGCCTTCGAAATATGGGTAAAGTGTACTGCTGAATGTACTGACAAGCATGTATAGTAAACTTAAATATACTTTAATGTCATTTCTATTGAAATTTGTATGTGCAACTTGTATTTAAACACAACCCGAATTCCGGAAATGTTGGGACATTTTTTAAAATTTGAATAAAATGAAAACTAAAAGAATTTCAAATCACATGAGCCAATATTTTATTCACAATAGAACATAGATAACATAAATGTTTAAACTGAGAAATTTTACAATTTTATGCACAAAATGAGCACATTTCAAATTTGATGCCTGCTACAGATCTCAAAATAGTTGGGACGGGGGCATGTTTACCATGGTGTATCATCTTCCCTTCTTTTCAAAACAGTTTGAAGACGTCTGGGCATCGAGGTTATGAGTTTCTGGAGTTTTGGTGTTGGAATTTGGTCCCATTCTTGCCTGATATAGATTTCCAGCTGCTGAAGAGTTTGTGGTCGTCATTGATGTATTTTTCGTTTAATGATGCGCCAACTGTTCTCTATAGGTGAAAGATCTGAACTGCAGGCAGGCCAATTCAGCACCTGGACTCTTCTACTACGAAGCCATGCTGTTGTAATAGCTGCAGTATGTGGTTTTGCTTTGTCCTGCTGAAATACACAAGGCCTTCCCTGAAATAGACGTCATCTGGAGGGGAGCATTGCTCTAAAACCTTTATATACCTTTCAGAATTCATAGTGCCTTCCAAAACATGCAAGCTGCCCATACCGTATGCACTTATCTACGCCCATACCATCAGAGATGCTGGCTTTTGAACTGAACGCTGATAACACGCTGGAAGGTCTCCCTCCTCTTTAGCCCGGAGGACACGGCGTCCATGATTTCTAAAAAGAATGTCAGATTTGGACTCGTCTGACAATAGAACACTTTTCCACTTTGAAACAGTCCGTTTTAAATGAGCCTTGCCCTCACTGGACACGATGGCGCTTCTGGACCATGTTCACATATGGCTTCCTTTTTGTATGATAGAGTTTTAGTTGGAATCTGCAGATAGCATGGCGGATTGTGTTTACCGACAGTGGTTTCTGGAAGTATCCCTGGGCCCATTTAGTAATGTCAATGACAGAATCATGCCGATAAGTGATGCAGTGTCGTCTGAGGGCCCGAAAACCACAGGCATCCAACAAAGGTCTTCGGCCTTGTCCCTTACGCACAGAGATTTCTCCAGTTTCTCTGAATCTTTTGATGATGTTATGCACTGTAGATGATGAGATTTGCAAAGCCTTTGCAATTTGATGTTGATGAACGTTTTTTTTTAAAGTATTCCACAATCTTTTTACGCACTTTTTCACAGATTGGAGAGCCTCTGCCCATCTTTACTTCTGAGAGACTCTGCCTCTCTAAGACATCCCTTTTATAGCTAATCATGTTACAGACCTGATGTCAATTAACTTAATTAGTTGCTAGATGTTCTTCCAGTTGAATCTTTTCAAAATTTCTTACTTTTTCAGACCTTTGTTGCCCCCGTGCCAACTTTTTTGAGACCTGTATCAGGCATCAAATTTGAAATGAGCTCATGTAGTGGATAAAAATGTGATCCTGGACCACAAAACCAGTCTTAAGTGTCAAATTTTGAAATTGAGATTTATACAGCATCTGAATAAATAAGCTTTCCATTGATGTATGGTTTGTTAGGATCGGACAATATTTGGCCAAGATACAACTGTTTGAAATTCTGGAATCTGAGGGTGCAAAAAAAATCTAAATATTGAGAAAATCGCCTTTAAAGTTGTCCAAATGAAGTTCTTAGCAATGCATATTACTAATCAAAAATGAAGTTTTTATACAGTTACTGTAAGAAATTTACAAAATATCTTCATGGAACATGATCTTTACTTAATATCCTAATGATTTTTGACATAAAAGAAAAATTTATAATTTTGACCCATACAATGTATTTTTGGCTATTGCTACAAATATACTCCAGCGACTTAAGACTGGTTTTGTGGTCCAGGGTCACAAATGTAAAATTTTTCCGTTTAAACATTTGTTATGTTATCTGTCACAAATCGCACCTCTGTGGCTCTCTCCGATCGCCACCGGATGGCACCCTCACCCGAATACTAACTCTGTCAGAACTGCATTTCCCACACACCCCGTGCCCAGGGCTAATTTCCAGCCCAGGTGATCCTCATCACCCTTCTCCATATATCATCACATGTTCTCCTCCTGATCAGACGCTAAGTCTTGTTTGCCCCGGCACATTTCTGAGCATTTATATATTACTCTGTTGATTTCCCGTGTTTGACCTAGGACTGTTCTCTGTTCTCTGTTCTCCGATTGTCTGCCTCCTGCCCATTGACCTCTTGCCTGTTTATTCTCGTCTCTGCTCCTTAGCCGCCCACCTCGATCTATGCCTGGTATCTGTCTCTGATTTTGTCTAGTCTCTGATTGCCCTGTTTGCCATTGTATTTATTCTGCCAGTTTGACTATGATTAAAGTGTACCGCAAATGGATCCAACTACTTCTGACGATTCATCACAGAAGACTTCGCCACCACAGGATCCAGCGGCCATGTATCATCTCATTTCCGAGGTATCCTCACAAGCTAACACGCTGGCTGCCCACCAGCAACAATTCCTCAAGCTGACCTCGCTAACTGAGGAACTCAGGAGGACCATGCAAGCACTTACGCCAGCTGCCGCTCAGCTGAGCCTCAGTATGACGCAATCCCTAAACAATCCCCGTCTCAGCCTGCCAGAGAAATTTGACGGTACCACAACTAAATGTAAGGGATTCTTATTACAATGCTCACTGTTTATTAATCAACAGCCCCATCTCTACTCCACAGATGACAGTAAAGTTGCATTCATGTGTTCAATGTTAACTGGGAAAGCGCTGGACTGGGTCACGGCTATGTGGGAGGGAGGACTTATGACATTCCCCTCATATAATGATTTCCTCTGTCAATTTTGCGAAGTGTTTGAACATTCAGCTGGAGGGAAGGAACCGGGCGAACAACTACTGAGTTTACATCAGGGCAGAGATACAGCAGCTGAGTATACATTAAACTTTCGCACGCTGGCAGCACAGACTGGTTGGAGGGGGGATCCACTTAAACTACTGTATCGCAAGGGACTTACCGCGGATCTACAAACTGAAATGGCTTGCCGCGACGAGGGAAAGTCCTTAGAGCAGTTCATGGAGGCCACCATCTGTATAGACAACCTGATGCGTGCTCGAAGAGGTAATCATACCAACCATCCCAGTGTGACTCTCCCTCTCAGCCCCGACTCCGAACTCATAGCTTCACTCATCTCAACCCTGAAGAGAGAGAGAGAAGGATGCGGAACCGCTTCTGTCTGTACTGCGGACAACCCGGACACCTCCGAGCTTCCTGTCCTTCCAGACCTGCACGCCAAGATTCTGCTTCGGTGAGTTCTTTACCTTTTGGGGAATTTCTTGAATTACCAGTTCGTATTAAGATCAAGGAGAGATGGGTCGATGCCAGGGCAATCATTGACTCAGGGGCAGCGGGAAATTTTATTGATGAATCGTTCGCTAAAACACATAATCTTCCTCTCATTGCATGTGAATCCCGGGTGGCAGTGGCAGCACTAGAAGGAACGTCCTCTAGGACCTGGGAGAATAACATTCATCACCCAGGACCTAACTCTGCAGACCAGTACCCTGCATACTGAATCCATCCGTCTGTTTGCTATTGAATCACCACAACACTCAATAATCCTCGGCCTTCCGTGGCTGGAAAAACACAACCCCACCATTTCCTGGACAGATCGACAAATTACTCAGTGATCTGCTAACTGTCAACGCCTATGCCTAAAACCCCTCGCCAAGGATCTTTCACTAGTCACCGGCCCCAGTGATTCACGCCTTCCCGGTTTACCTGAAGAATATCAAGACCTTGCTCTCGCCTTCAGTGAGAAGAATGCCACACAATTGCCTCCCCATCGAACACATGACTGTGCCATTGATCTAATCCCGGGTACCATGCCCACCAGAGGCAGAATTTTCCCCCTATCACAGCCCGAGTCTGAATCCATGAACACTTACATTGAAGAGGAAATATCCAAGGGATTCATCCGACCCTCTACTTCACCTGCCTCTGATGTGGGCCTCCGTCCATGCATTGATTATCGTAGTCTCAACGACATCACTGTGAAATATCGTTATCCTCTGCCTCTGGGCCCGGCGGCTCTCGAACAACTTCGCAAGGCCAAGTATTTCACCAAATTGGATCTTCGAAGTGCTTACAACCTGATCAGAATTCAAGAAGGAGATGAGTGGAAGACGGCCTTCTCCACTACCACCGGGCACTATGAATATCTTGTGATGCCGTTCGGGCTAGCCAACAGTCCTTCTGTGTTCCAGGCATTCATAAACGAGGTGTTCCGAGACATGTTGGGCAGATATCTCATCGTCTACATCGACGACATTCTAATACATTCCAAAACTTATGATTCCCATGTACAACAGGTCAGAGCTGTTCTCCAACGCTTAATTGAACATCAGTTGTATGCCAAACTGCAGAAATGTGAATTCCATCAGACATGGATAGCCTTCCTAGGCTATATCATCAGTTCCGAGGGAGTCACCATGGATGATCGCAAGGTTCAATCAGTTGTCAACTGGCCACAACCCACCACAGTGAAAGAGCAACAGCGTTTCCTAGGCTTTGCCAATTTCTATCGATGATTTATTCGTAACTTCAGTATCACTGCAGCCCCTCTTACCTCTCTGGTCAACAAGAACACATACCGCCTCCAGTGGACTCCAGAGAGCATCAAAGCCTTCCACCTGCTAGAGGGAAAATTCACAACCGCACCCATCCTCCATCACCCTGATCCTGACCAAGAATTCATAGTTGAAGTGGATGCCTCTAATACCGGCATCGGGGCTGTATTGTCACAACGGCACGGTAATCTGGCTAAGTTATTCCCCTGTGCCTATTTTTCCCGCAAACTGAATGCTGCAGAGCAAAATTATGATGTTGGGGACAGAGAACTCCTGGCTATGAAAGTCGCTCTTGAGGAATGGCGGCACTGGTTGGAGGGGGCGAAATTACCATTTGTAGTGCTGACTGATCACCGCAACCTAGAATAGCTCCAATCCGCTAAACGACTGAATTCCAGGCAGGCCCGATGGTCACTGTTCTTTACCCATTTCATTTTCAAAGTCACCTATCGACCGGGCTCCAAGAATGGAAAGGCAGACGCACTATCCAGACAGTTCGATCAAACTCAAAGAAATCCCAGCCACGATCTGGTATTTCCACCCACCATAATCATCGCTCCTGTACAATGGGACATCATGACAGAAATTTCAGGAGCTCAAATCACCGATCCCACTCCACCAACCTGTCCAGCAGATCGCACTTACGTGCCTCAGCCACTTCGCACTCGTGTGCTTCACTGGATTCATGACACCCCCAGCGCCAGCCATCCCGGGATCACACCAACCATCCAACTCGCAACCAATTGCTTCTGGTGGCCCACGCTACAAACCGATGTCATCGGCTTTGTTCAACAATGTCCAACTTGCAACATTTCCAAATCATCGCATCAAAAACCGGCTGGATTACTACAACCTCTACCCATCCCACAACGCCCATGGTCACACATTGCCATAGACTTTGTAACCGACCTGCCTATGTCACAAAACTATACCACTATCCTGACCGTGATTGATCGCTTCTCTAAAGCTTGTCATTTTGTGCCCCTAACCAAACTCCCCACTGCTTGGGAAACTGCCAGAGTGTTAATGGAACAAGTCTTTCGGTTCTATGGCCTGCCTGAGGATATTGTGTCTGATAGGGGTCCTCAGTTCACCTCCCGAGTATGGCAGGCCTTTTGCAATCATCTCAACATTAACATGAGTCTAACTTCCGGATACCATCCTCAAGCCAACGGGCAAGCCGAACGACTGAACCAAGAACTCACACGATTTCTCCGCTCATACTGTCATCAAAACCAGCAGGACTGGAGTCAATTTCCCATATGGGCTGAATATGCTCAAAATTCCTTGCGAAAGCCTTCCACCGGCCTCACCCCGTTTCAATGTGTTCTGGGTTATCAGCCACCAATGTTTCCGTAGTCCGGCGAGCCGTCAGATCTACCTACGGTGAACACCTGGCTTCAAAGGAGTGATCAAGTGTGGAATTCGGCTCATGTTCACCTACAACGGGCTGTACGAAGGGTCAGAGAACAAGCGGATCGTCACAGGAGGGGAGGCCCCGAATACACACCTGGGCAATAGGTCTGGCTGTCATCCCGAGATCTTCGTCTTCGACTACCCTGCAAGAAGCTAAGTCCTAGGTACGTGGGTCCTTTTAAGATTCTCAGACAAATAACCCCAGTCTCTTACCGTTTGGAGTTGCCTTCTAACTATCGTATTTCTCCCACATTCCATGTTTCCCTGCTCAAACCCACCGGTGGTCCGAGAGGAGAGAGGGACCAGGATGAGGCTGCGGAGAGCAACACCCTTCCCTTGATAATCGACGGCGAGGTGGCCTATCGAGTACAGGAGATTCTCGACTCGCGACGCCGAGGCAGGGAACTACACTACCTTATCGACTGGGAGGGATACGGTCCCGAGGAAAGATCCTGGGTCAGCTCACAAGATATTCTGGACCCCACACTCATTTCTGATTTACACCGGGACCATCCGGATAGACCAGCTCCCAGACCCCGTGGAAGACCTCGGCGTCAAAATGTTCCTCGCTCTGTCACAAATCGCACCTCTGTGGCTCTCTCCGATCGCCAATGGAGGGCACCCTCACCCGAATACTAACTCTGTCAGAACTGCATTTCCCACATACCCCGTGCCTAGGGCTAATTTCCAGCCCAGGTGATCCTCATCACCCTTCTCCAAATAAACTGTGTTCTCCTCCTGATCAGACGCGAAGTCTTGTTTGCCCCGGCACATTTCTGAGCATTTATATATTACTCTGTTGATTTCCCGTGTTTGACCTAGAACTGTTCTCTGTTCTCCGATTGTATGCCTCCTGCCCATTGACCTCTTGCCTGTTTATTCTCGTCTCTACTCCTTAGGCGCCCGCCTCGATCTCTGCCTGGTATCTGTCTCTGATTTTGTCTTGTCTGATTGCCCTGTTTGCCATTGTATTTATTCTGCCTGTTTGACTACGATTAAAGTTTACTGCAAATGGATCCAGCTGCTTCTGACGATTCATCACATTATCTATGTTCTATTGTGAATAAAATATTGTCTCTTGTGATTTGAAAGTCTTTTAGTTTTCATTTTATTCAAATTTAAAAAAAATGTCCCAACATTTCCGGAATTCGGGTTGTATATATCGCACATATGTAACAAAGTTTAATTTTAGTGCATTTAGAATATATTAACTTTAAATGTATTATCATATAACACACTACAGTTAAAATGATAATCAAATATTTTACATCTGCTTTACTCTGTCAGTAGGGCTGCATGATTAATCAAAATTAAATTGCATTCACGATTAGGCAAAAGCTGCGATTTTCATGTGCAGCTTGTCAGTGAAGCACGGTTCTGTGATCAGTAGTACTGCTCCATCTGAAGAATTTATTTCAAACACTCGACTGATGTTATGAAGTGAGTTTGGAGTAAAAACCTGTTATTAAATGTGGCATTTACTATTGATCACAGAGCCATATTTCACTGACAAGCTGTGCATGACAGCTTTCATAATCGCAGACCGATTGCATAATCGTGCTAAACCAGACAATTCATAGCGATTTTGACCCGATTTCAATTATTCGTGCAGCCCTATTGTCAGCCAACACATCAAACTAACTAAGTGTACTTCTTTAAAGCATGAAAACATAATGAAAACATGATTGTGAAAACATAATGATTTAATTGTACTTTAAAGTAAAAATTTGACATTATTACAAAGATAATTTTTTTAAAGTGTACTAACACTGTGTCTACACTGGACGTGACAATTGTTGCGCCGCGCCGCAACAGCTAAAGTCTGTCTACACTGGACGCGACAAAGAGACCGTTGAAAATCATTTGAAATTTGTATCAACACGTCATAAATAGAACGCGGCAGCAGTTTACTGTCGGGGATTTGTCGTGTCGTGCCGCTTCCAGTGTAGGCAGCATCACTGATTATAATGAGTTCTATTGTACTTTGTCGCACCATGCCGCACCGCTCGCGTCCGGTGTAGACACGGTGTTAGGTGTGTTTAGAAATAGTCAGTAAAGTGTACTTTCTTTAAGTACACTTAAGTGATCCTTTCTTTCATTAATATTTTAGTTTCTACAAGTACGATTTTTTTAAATATACATGTAAGATTTGAAGCACACTTCTTTGTCACAGCAAGATTGTTCAGCATCTCTTACGGGTTCAAAACACCAGTTCATTATTTATTCAGTATGTCAGTATATCAGAGCTTGCAGATGAATGCCATTGGCTTGTTCCATAGTCACTTTTGATTGCAGGAAAGCAGTCTGTGTATGTGTCAAATAAGAGACTGATAAATTGAGAATAATTTGTTCGCTTCAATAATCAGTTCCGAAAAAACAAAACACCACTATACATAGAACTGTAAGTATGAATGTGAAAGTGATTTACTTTAAATAATCAGTAATTCTGGTAGTAACTAGCAGTAAACAACAGTAAAAATTTACCACAATGTTTTGAGAGAACATTTTGTGGCTGTATATTGTGTGGTGCTTCAAATTCTTTGTACTCCAATTGTTATTAAAGGAATATTCTTTATTACTATAATGGCTGTCAAAATGCATTAGCACAAGAAATTAAAAATGTTAAATGTCAAATTTTTTTATTATTATTTATGAGAATTTAAATGCAATTTTGACATTTTTTCTTAAAAGCACCATATCTGTATGGCAATACGTAAAAACTGCAACAGGGCCTTTAATTATTGTTTTATATTATTGCAAAGTCACAAATATTAAATATCACCAATGAGTGAAACAAAAACAATTGAGAAAGTCATGAGAATGGAAGATTAAATCCATAAAGTTTCAATTATTGCAGATTTGTATTGAGGAATGCATAATCTTTGTACAGTTATGAGGATCTTCACTTAAGTCTTCACATAAGACTTCACAGTGGTTAGGACGAAACATGTGGACAGAAATCAAGTGTCATCAGAATGTCCTGTTGCTTTTCTGGCTGTTGATAGAGTTTATTTAATCATATTTAACCCAGAATATTCATTTTAGCACACACATCTTTTCTCTTACATAGTTTATTCACTCCAATGCACAAAAACACACCACAGAGGAGCAATTGTTTGTTGTCCTCCACTTGACCAGTGACCTGTACATAATCATAAGCAAAAGTCCAGGTCATTTGTGTTTACAATGAGCTCGTCCAGAATCCAAACCAACTTCATCTTGTTATCTGGGTCAGAACTTGAACACACACTAACACACAAACGCCATACAGACCGGTTCCCAAGAGTACAGCGCTTTTTCATCTGCGATATGACTGCGATGGTGGTCTTGCGTGGTTAAAATTGTTTAGAAATATTTGCGCATTCCAAAGACAGCGATTAAGATTCACTATACAGTACTACTTAAGTAGCTAGTAGCATTTCTAATAGCCTGTCGGTCAACCGATCCATGCATGTTGCTCTATTTACAAATGCACTCTGTCTTTTTATGGTTACTTATGGTGATATTTTGTACTCTGCAGTGGCCTGCATGGACGGGGTTTATGCACATATGTATTTTCTGTTATAATGAGTGTGTGTGTGTGTGTGTGTGTGTGTGTGTGCGTGTGTGTGTTTGTGTGTACGAGAAGGGCGTTCATGGCCACAGTTCCCAAAAATAGTGCATCATCTTCTTCTCCATAATTAGAGAGTGTTTATAAAACCCAGATTTTAATTTTAGGATGTAGAAAAGCCCAACATATGCACACAAACACACACACACACACACACACACACACACACGTGTCCCAAACACAGTCTGTAATTTTAAAGCAAGCAGCAGCTTGTGGACCGCTGGGTTTTCTGACCATCAAGGGTCACTCTTTAACACACACTCACTCTCACAAACAGATATTTAACGTCTTCGTTCTGTCTGCAATTCCCAGAAGTATTGAAAGTGAAGACTGTTTTCTCTTCTTTGATTGTGAGATATTTGAGATCTTTATTGGAGTGGCAAATGAGAGGCAAAACTGGTCAATATTATTCATTTAATAATATATTTTGTGGCTATTAAAGGGATACTCCACCCCAAAATGAAAATTTTGTCATTAATCACTTACCCCCATGTCGTTCCAAACCCGTAAAAACTTCATCATCCTTGGAACACAATTTAAGGTATTTTGGATGAAAACTGGGAGGCTTATGACTGTCCCATTGACTGCCAAGTAAATTACACTGTCAAAGCACAGAAAAGTATAAAAAAACATCATCAGAATAGTCCATCTGCCATCAGTGGTTCAATCTGAATTTTATGAAGTGACGAGAATACTTTTTGTACGCAAAGAAAATAAAAATAACGACATTTATTCAACAATTCGTCTCCTCTCTGCCTCTCTGTGTCAGCGTAGCACCATTTCGGAGAGTATCCAATGGACGCAAAGTGCGTACGCTATTCTCTGTCATCAGTAACGCATGGATACATATTGTACGTTTATTTACGCTTTGATTTGAATGGAAACCACGTATCCATGCATTACTGATGACAGAGAATAGCGTATGCACTTTGCGTCCATCGGATGCTTTATCTGACACAGAGTAAAATGCTTTATGTGTCCATATCTGAGAAGGATTTCTGATCATCTTATGATTCTGCGTAACTCAATCAGCAAGCAGTTGCTGTACAATTACATGCATCCACTTAACCGCTGACAGACTCAGAGATGGATGGGGTGGACTTGGCAAAATCTGTCTTTCTCTCTCTTTGTCTCTTTGTCTCTCTCTTCCTGCAGGCTGGCTGCACAAAGACATGCATTCACATCTCAAGATGCATTTAAGTACTAAGTGCTCATTGTGCTCCAGGCTTTCAGACAAACTGTATGTGTGTGTGAGACAAGGTTATTATCATACTAAAACTAAACCTAAGATGAAAACTAATGATTCAGCAAAGTAAAATAAAATATTTAAGCCTGCCAATCAATTCAAATTTTATGTGCAATTATTGGGTTCAGCAATTTGTGAGAATAACAGCAAGAATACGGTATGTGCAAATGTAAAAGACAGAGATCGATTTGAGATCTTTACTTGCCTCTTTTGCTCTAAAGCAAAGATTATACATTCCTCAATAGAAATCTGCAATAATTAAAATTTCATGGACTTCCATTCTTCAAGCTTCCATTCTCATGCCCTTCTCTTTTGTTTTTGTTTTGCTTATGGGTGATATTTAATACTTGTAACTTATAACATAACTTATGTACTGCCCCACAGATACAGTATCACTGAAATTAGTGCTGTGAGAAAACATGTCAAATTGCATTTAAATAAATAAATATATATAATATTATCATAAATAAATAAATTAAATGGCATTAAAAAATTTTAATTGCTTGTGCTAAAATAAATCATTATTTTCAAAGTCATTCTATCTTCAATTGGTGGAATAGTAGATGATGATTCAGCATGTGATGCAATATTATGTCGATTTATAACCCCTTTTTATTTAGTCTTTTGTGTACTAATTGATGTGTATGTGCTGTCAAGATGAAATATCAATCATAATGGTCATAGCATGTAATGAATGTAAACAACAAAAATCTGAGATCCGTCTTTACAGCTTAACTATAATAAAAGTAACTAAACTGACAATACAAACTAAAACTAACTGCAAGTAAAAGTACATTTAAAAATGTTTCATTTGAAAAAAGGTCTGTAGAAATAAAAAATTATGTAGGATTGAATTTTCACTCATAAATTTATTGTAAATTTCACAAATGATTACAAAGAAGTGGCAAGCAAAATTAAATTAAACATGAAATTTTAAAGGCAAAAACAGTATTTTCTTGTAAAACTTACTCTAATAATCTTGTTTTTAAAGTGTACATTAACTTTGTTGCATAACGGTAAAAGTGCATCTCAGTCTTATGTAGGTTGTGTATCAAGCTTTTAGTGGATGCTGTTGGATACTTTTTTCCTAATCTGAGTATTATTGTAAATTGTTCACTGTTTACATTGAGTTGAGCAGCTACACACTCATATGTACACATAGACACATATATTTGACCTTCCACATTGAGGACGGATACAAGGCTCTCAGGCACACATTGCTACTTTTCTTGAGTGGCTTTTTGTTGCAAAGTGCTTCTCCAGACAGCCAGCCTCCAGCAGCACTCAAGCCCCAGCGTGGCCGAGGGGATCCGGGCTGGACGCTGGAGCGGGATGGGGGTCGGCTGGAGCTTCGGAGGCAGTGAACTGTCAGGCAGCAGCCGTGGTACTTGAAGAACTCGAGAGAGAATAGCTGCCCTTTAACAAAGAGCAGAGCGGCCCAGTTTCTATTCACACACACAAATACACACACACAGTCTTACACTGACACACACTCTACCGGACTTTACAAACACGTTAGAATGAGTTTAAAAGACATGTGCGTGAATAAGCAGAAACAAACACCGAAAAAACACATTCATCTAAACAAATTTATACACACAAAGAGGCATGTATGCATACACACTGACAAAAGCGTCTACACACACACACACACACACACACACACACACACACACACAAACACACACACACACACACACACACTCTCTCTCTCTCTCTCTCTCTCTCTCTCCTGGCTGTTCCTGCTGTTAAGGCTGTGTAATTGGGCTCTTAGGCTTCATTAGTGGCAAAGCTGAAGGGACCTCTCTCTCTCTCTCTCTCTCTCTCTCTCTCTCTCTCTCTCTCTCTCTCTTTCTCTGTCATAGATGGATTTTCCCTGTTCTGGCTGGTACTCCTCTGTCTCTTTTCTCACCTCCTCTCATTTTCTAAGAAGCTGTCTGAATTCTCCACCAACCATTTGAATAATTTTGAATTCGCAGAAGTTCATGTCTCTGATAAATCCCATCTTTTTATATTTCTCAGATTGTTCTTTCGTTACCTTCAACTTCTCATTTATGTTTCATTTCTGTATCAATACACAGGCGTTAAGGCCCATTCAAACCAAGAATGATATCTGTGTTAGCGTCCAAGCCAACACATGATAATTCTAAGTTTATTATAAGTGTATGCTGCAGTTATGTCGTCTACTGCTTTAAATGCTCAAGCTCTTTAAAGCAGGATGGATTGTGATTGGCTGTCAGTGATTTTATTATTCATCAGCAGAAAAAAACAAACAAAAAAAAAAACAGGTTTTGAAAATTATTCCAATGATATAATTTCTGTGTGCTGTTATTGCTGCTGTTTTGGTGGAAACTACTACTATTCTTTTAAATTTAGAATGATTTTTAAAACCATATCTTTATTGTTATCGTTATCATTATCGTTATCGTCCTTGTTGTGAATGGGCCTTTACACCAAGAATTACTTGTGTTTGTGTCATTTTTGCTCAACTAGTGTGACCAAATGGAATTGCAAAAACATTTATTCTAGCAATATCTAATTGATGAACAGATAATTCTTTTGAGTTAATTAGTTAAACCGAGTTCATATAACAGTGTGACCATTTTGTTTACAGATTACAGTTATTATTGTTAACTACAAACTAAAACATTATTTTTGTTAATTGAAATAAAGCTGAAATTAAAATAAGAAAATTAGAAATGTTGCCCTGGCAACTAATTGAAATAAGTTTAATTTAAAGCCCTGAAATTACTAAATAGAAATAAAATCTGAAGTTGAAATACAAAATAAATTAAACTTAAATAGTAATATATATATATATATATATATATATATATATATATATATATATATATATATATATATATATATATAAATAAATAATACAACTGTCAAAAGCACACAGATAAATACTAAATAGTACACTAAAATTACAAGGAAAAATGTGAAAATATACAAATCAAAGCTAATTCAAAATATTAATAAAAACTAATCTCTTTTAGGAACAAAAAGCATCACTTTTAGATTTTGTTACGATACATATGCAGTGCTATGAATTGATAGTAATAGTGTTTGGAGTGAAATAAGTTACTTTAATAGACAATAGATAATGAGAAAATTAGCAAAACAGCATCTTTTATTTTTTATTTTTTTATTTTTTGAAAATTCATTGCTGGCTTCAAGGGCACATTATTCACTTTTGTAACATCGTAATGTTGTTTTTTCATCACTGTTTTCCCTCCTTTCTCCAATTAAATAGGGTGTTTTTGCTACTGTACCTTTAAGACTTTCTCAGGAGATGACTGGAAAGATACAGATTATAAAACTGATAGTTCTGACGCTGAAATCAGATTGAATGAGTCACATTTGCAGCTATTATAAAAGATCCTGCGACCACATCAGAATAATTTACTGTGGTTATTAACAATAAATGTAGCTATTTATTGAGCCTTGGTGTGATTTATCACATTGCTGTTTTATAAAAGCCACAAGAAGCCTTTCAGTAATTTTACCACAATTAAGGGGGTTTTAGGCACCCTTACTGATTTAATAATTAATGACACAGAGAATATTTTCTGTCTGGTAGTTCTAATAACATTGAACTGTTGATTACAAAGTTGGTATATGATGTCCACAGTCAGTACAGTTGCTGAATGAGGCTGTTTTGATCTGAGAGCATTACAGCAGGAGGACGTGGGGGAGACAGAAGGTTCTTTGAGGTTAAGGGTATTTCAGCATGCCACATTTGCGAGACAGAGTACTTTCTTTTACTGATAACCTCCACTTCAGTGTGGGGCCTGCGATAGGACACACACACACACACACACACACACACACACAGTGCAGAGACTAGTGGCCCCACTTGAGCTTAGAAACCCTCAGTCAGACAAGAGAGACGCAGGTTCTCTATCATCCCCCTCAACTCTCTCTCTCTTTCTCTATTCGCGCTCATCTGTCTGCACCGCTTCATCACTCCTCACCTCCTCAGGCCTCCTCTCCCCTTTCTTCTGATGCTGCATAATCTTTTATAATTTGCACATTCATTCTAATGTACACAGCATGGTTTTGGAGATCAGTATTAGCTCTCATCATTGTCATCGTATGGCAAGAGAAAATACTGGTGTTTAGGCTGTTTGTTAGCCACAGATTTGTAGTTTTAGGAAGCAGCAGCATCTCTGGGCATGTGACCAAAGGCACAAATCTTATTGGTTGGCTAGTTTTCTTCACAGTACTATGGAAAAGAGATTTGAACAGCTCGATAACAGCCATTCATTCAAATTAAAATGTTTACCAAACTGAATTTTGACACTGAATATTCGTCTTGGAATGAACTGACTAATAAAGGGACAGTTCATCCAAAAATGAAAATTCTATAATTTACTCACCCTCATGTTGTTCCAAACCTGTATGAGTTTCTTTAAATTTTAAACTGAAAACCATGTAAACAGCAAATTAATCTGAAACATGAATTTATATTGAACTAAATACTATTTTCAAAAATAGTGAACCAAAAAATAATTTATTACATATGATGTATAACCTTAAGATAGTAGAACATTTGTGTCAAATTAAACATGGCGTCTCCTCTAAGGTCTATAGCGGTAGTTAGTAATGTGCTGTAGGCGTCCTGGGCAAAGTGGATGTCTTTAATGGGAGCTTGTTGGCTAAACTCAGAGCAGTATTATTAAATTTAAATCCCACTGTGTGACTCCCATCCAGACTGCGGTTCTTCTGTTTGGCTCCAGAAGGAGAGAAAATGAAGTCACATTATGAGCCGGAACCAGAATGACGCTGAAGTACGGTTAAACTCAACTCCTGTACTGAGAATCACAAAGTCCTCAGCTCTCACGTAAACTTATAAAGGCATGACGAATGTTGAGCTTGCTGCTAATGTCCTTAATTACTGTCCGGTGGGGAAGAATCTTGGTTAATTTAGTTGGTGACTTTTCATAAGGAAGAAATAGAGGACATTCTGGGTCTCTTGTGAAAAAGAAGTGCACTTAACTTTGTTGAGTATGCACTTGAAGTGTACTTCAGATCTTATAAGTATATATTTTTAAAAACTGTACTTGCAGATAATATAATTTTAATTAAATAAAAGATCACTTAAGTGTATGTAAAGAGAGACACTTTAATGACTGTTTCTTAACATGGTCCAATTAAAACTTTTACTGTACTTTTTAAATCATTGATTTAAAGGGATAGTTCACCCAAAAATGAAAATTCTGTCGTTAATTACCCACCCTCATGTCGTTCCAAACCTGTAAGACCTTCGTTCATCTTCAGAACACAAATTATGGTATTTTTGATGCATTCCAAGAGCTCTCTGAACCTCTCATAAACAGCAAGGATCCTAACATGATCAAGGTTCAGAAACATGGCAAGGAGATCGTTAAATAATCCATGTGACATCAGTGGTTCAACCGTAATTTTACGAAGCTACGAGAATACATTTTCTGCTCAAAGAAAACAATAATAACAACTATTCATCAATTCAACAATTCGTCACCCTATAGCGCCATTTTGGAGAGTATCAGATACGTAAACAACGTATGCAATGTAGGTATGCAGCTACATTGTTTACGTTCAGATCAAAGCGTAAATGACGTAAATAGCATATCCGCATACGGTGCTGCTGACACAGAACAGCATACGTTGTTTACGTATGTGATACTCTCCAAAATGGCACTACAGGGTGAAGACGAATTGTTGAATAAAGTCGTTATTTTTGTTTTCTTTGCGCACAAAATGTATTCTCGTAGCTTCGTAAAATTACGGTTGAGCCACTGATGTCACATGGATTATTTTAACAATCTCCTTGCTACGTTTCTGAGCCTTGATCGTGTTAGGATCCTTGCTGTCTATGGGAGGGTCAGAGAGCTCTCGGAATTCATCAAAAATTTCGTAATTTGTGTTCCGAAGATGAACGAAGGTCTTATGGGTTTGGAACGACATGAGGGTGAGTAATTAATGACAGAATTTTCATTTTTGGGTGAACTATCCCTTTAATTTTTGTCATGTATTAAAGAAATAAATATTTAGATATATTAAAATGCATCTCAAATACTTTGTTATATACAGTAATTTGAACTGTAATGTTATTCAGTTTTACCTTTAAAGTCAATATATTTTAAATGCATTAAATTGCAACTTCATCATTACAGCTGTGTAATTGCAATAATTTAAATACATGTCAGTACATTCCACAGTAAACTTTAATCGTATATAAAAGACAATGGATATATAAAGTAGTTATGAAATTATATATGAAGATTACTTAAGTCCTACTGAAACACTCTTAAGTTCAACTAACTTCATTTTTAAAAATATTAATAACGCAATGGTGTTATGTGTCGACACACTGCCCACTAGGCTATCGCACCAACGACTAACTTCATTTTAGCTATAATACATTTTCATTAATTGCAATTAACATGCATTAAAATGCCCGAAAACATTACATTCAATTCACACTTGAGTATATTTTTTCTCTTTTTAGAAGTATGCTAAAGTGCACTTCTTTTTCACAAGTGGTAACATTGTGCCAAATGACCTCTTGGCATTTTTTGTAATTTTTTTGTAATGTTCAGATTGTCCCAAAATAAATTGTTTTCCTAAGTATGAGTGGCAGAAGTGAAGGCCGTTTAGCTGTCCGAGGGACAAACTGATATGGTCTGTTGTTTGGTCTCAGAGGCCTTGCGGTTTGAGGAGACAAATTGAGCCAAACCGCTCCAGCGAGTGGCAAAGAACAGGGAGGAACTGCTGTCACCGAGGAAACACTCGTCCTTGCCAGACTGTGTCACATTGTGCTGCCACACCACAACAGCAGGGTGTACTCTCCAGTTATAGGTACATTTTAGTAGTATTCGAGCGTGCCTTTCAAACTCATCTGGATTCTCGGTTTCACTCACGATGACACTTGACATGACTCACATGGCCTCTCATAATGTATGAAGGGACGCATGAAGATGCTTTTGTCCCTGATGGAGTAATTACTATAATAATTAATAAGGCACACTGAGTAGGATCAGTGCTCTGATGACTGATGTTGTATGTCTTTCATGTCACTGCTGATTTTGTTTTTAAGTTTGACACATTCAGTTAAGGAGCTTTAGACTGTGGTCTGGTTTACGTAGATTAGCTGTTTCTCTGAGGCCTGCTGTTTGAAAGACAGAGCCGCTACTGAAAACGGCCAGTTAATGTGTGTCTGCTTTTTGTCACATTTCTCTCCCCCACTTTGTCTTACTTTAATGATTCATTTCTTTCTTTTTGAATTCTTTTATATTGTTCATTTTTAATAGTAGCAACATAGTCAACATTCTCTCTTATTATATTTCAATTGCAATAGTTTTTTTGTGCAGCTCTACACAAAAATATTCATTCTATCATAATGTACTCACCCTCATGAGGAACTAAACCCATGTGATATTATGTTTTTTATTACTCAACAATAATGAGTTATTTTGTTATTATTTTCCCATAAGGGAATACGATCTAGGGCTGTCAAGCTCAAAAATGGACCATAAAATATTGGACCCCATTGTCTTTAATTTTATGGACAAAAAAGACAAAAAAAAATAAAATAAAAAAACATTTCCCCCCCCTTTTTTTCAAAATATGTATATTTTTGTGTGTTCTACATGCAGACGAAAGAAAATCATAAAGGTTTGAAACAACTTAAAAGTGAGTAACTAATGACACAATTTTTATTTTTGTTTGAACCATTCTTTTTTTTTTTTTGTAAGACTAGTTAAATACTGTATTTCTTTTTTGTTTATATATATATATATATATATATATATATATATATTATAAACAAAAACAAAAAAAAATACAGTATCCAATATGCTAATTTGCAGGATGTTTTCATTCACTTAGAGCTGTGTTACACACTGCATGAAAGGTCATTTTCAAAAATCCATAATAGGGGCACTTTAAGTAGCAATAGTCATGTTTTTTTTTTTTTTTTTTTAACTATTCCCACTTTAATTTCCCCTTTCTTTTCTCGCTCTTTTTATATATAATTCTCATCCTTTAACTGGATTCCTGTCCTGTTTTCCTCTTTTCCTTGCTAACTTTTATCTTTCTCTTGTCGTTTTGTCCTTATCTCTTCCCCTCATTCTGTCGTCCACCTGCTCTTGCTCTCTGCCCTGTCCATCACACAGCAGAACAGGAAGCGCTCTGGGGTTGACCTCTGACCTCAGTCAGCCAAGCTCTGTATAAACAGCTCATTTTCTCCGCTTCCTGTTTAGCTGAACAGGAGCACCGCCTGTTTTAGTTTGTTTACAGAGCGGGCCGCTTCAAGTTCTGGTGTGCGTGTGTGTAAGCAGCATGTTTTTCAGTGTGTATTTTCGTATGCGGGTGTCAGTGTGTGCTGATGCCTACCTGCTGTTATGTTGAGAACAATACAGTTTGTTTCCTTATATAAGACCCTATGGAAGTCCTTTTCCGCCTCAAAGTAGAAAAAAAAAAAAGTATTTTAAAAAAGTAATTGGGACTTCAAATCTTCCTATTGTGACATTATTTCTCCCAATTGCAGCTTTAAAACTCACAGTATGACTTAATGTCATACAATTGCAAATTTATAGCTCACAATCGTGACTTTTTACATGACTTCATATTTCATAATTGACTATATATCATGACATTTGGTACTTTATATCACACAATTGTGACATAACTTACAATATGACAACATACTGTATCTTACAACTGTGACATTATTTCTCACAATTCTGGCATTATATTTTGCTACTGCAATTTTATATCTTAGATCACTTATATCATAATTGCAACTTAATAACTCACAATATGACCATATCTTACTATTGCAACTTCATGTTTCACAGTTGCAACATTATAACTCACTGTAAGATGTTATATCTTACAAGTGCAACTTTTTATCACTTGTCTCATAATTGCAGCTTTATTGCTCATACATAGTATGACTTAATATCTCACAAATATCTTTATAGCGCACAATTGCGACTTAATACCTCACAATTTGACGTCATGTCTTACATTTGCAACATTACATCTCACAATTGCAAGTTTATATCGCACAGTTGCGACATTATAACTCACAACATGACTTTACATCTCACAATTGTAATCATATCTCATAATTAGTTGTAACTCACAAGATGACTTCATATCTCACATTTACAGTTATATCCCACTTACAGCTTTATAATTCACAATATTACATCTTATCTCACAATCGTAACGTAGTATCTCACAATTATGACTTCATATCTCACAATTGTGATTATATCTCAATTGCGGCTTTATAATTTAGCTTCATATCTCAAAATTTTGACTTTAAAATTCATATTCATAGTACATTATAAAATGACTTTATCACAAGTGCTACTTTATATCACACAGTCTGACTTTATATCACACAAATGCAACTTTGTATCATACTATGTTTTGCAGTGTGACTTCATTTTTTGTAATTTCGACATTATGTATACACAGTGTTGGGGAGTAACTAGTTACACGTTACGGAATTACGGAATTTAATTACAAAATAAATGTAACTGTAATAGGTTACAATTACTGAGAAAAAATGTGTAATTAAATTACAGTTACTTATGAAAATGTTAACAATTTCAAAGGGGGTTACATCTGAATATTTTCCACACACATACAGATTTGATTGATTTCAGATTACAAATTTAGAAAAGTAATCAAAAAGTAATCAAATGTAATCAGTTATGTTACTTTAAATAAAGTAATTGAAATAGTTACAATACTTATTACATTTTAAATAGGGTAATTTATAATCTGTAACCTACTACATTTCTAAAGTAACCTTCCCAACACTGTATTTTACTTTATTACTTGTTTAGCTTCACCTCACAGTGACCGTTTTATTTATTACTCTGAGACAGAAACAGCTTCTGTAAGAGCCACCTTTTGGAAATGGGCTTCACACAACAAAAGTTTAGTATGACTACATGTAAAAATGTAGCCATGTACTGTATATATCATATAATTCTGTATTAATGATACTCTGACATATACATACACACTCACTCAAGCCAAGACCTTACGTGACACCTAACCTCCACACACACTCGCTTTCTAAATGGTTTCTGACTCATTACTATCTATAGCTCTATAGTCTCTGTGTCCAATTAACCGGTTTGTGTTTTTGCCAGTGATATCTCTCAGTCTCTCTCTGTATTAAATTATGCAGTAGATCTGTCTGGTTTTCAGCTTTTATCTTGTGTCTGGCTTCAGTTAGCTGACGGTTCATGTGCCCGACCAGAGCATCAGGCGGGGTAGCTCAGGGTCAAAGAGCTATTTGAAGATCTCTTTGGCTGGCCGTGTCCCAGTACTATGTGTCCTGATCCTCCCTACATCCTGCAACAGTAGGATGACTGCAGTGGGTTAGTGGTTTGGAGTAGTCACCCTCAGTAATGACCTGACAAAGTCAAGATGTCATTTTCATTCATTTTGAGCCAAAACACAGAGACTCACTTTTAGGGAACTTGTGTTGGTTCTGAAATGTCCTCTTTAATTTTCTTTAATTAGATGGCAGGATGTAGTTTAGCTGTGTGTGTTTGTCCACATGTGTGCACAGATGCGGGAAGTCAGTAACAGGGTGGCTAGCGTTAGCATTAGTCATACAAAAACAGCTGTCAAAATCTGTTGATATGCTTTGGGTGTAGCACAGTTTTATGCAGTAAATAGAGCATTTTGTGAACAAAGCACAATCTGTACTGCCCTACAAAGGTCACAAACTTATTAACTACTCCAACATTGACAAAAATGACAAGTATTTTGATTGATTTGAGATGAGTTTTCACAGTCTTCACCAAAAAATGAAAATTCTGTTATTAATTCCTTACCCTGCATTGTGGTACTGTCGTGAATGATGGCGGAGACTGACTAGAAGAGAAGAAATTGTTGAATGATGTTATTTTTGTTTTCTTTGCGCACAAAAAGTATTCTTGTGGCTTCATAACATTAAGGTTTAACTACTTATGTCACATGGGCTATTTTAACGACATCCTTACTACCTTTCAGATACATTCGCGATGGCGCCGCAGATGGCAGCCACTGTGCTTAGCTCTCCAGTTGTTTTAGTGTTTTTGTTAGTTTTTCCTGTTTTTTGTTTTGCAAACACGATCAGTTTTACCAGGGAAGAACTGCTGAACATTCAGCAGAACACACCACAAAATCTTCTACCGGTTTTCGAGTATTCGGACGTTTTGGTGAACGTTATAGTTGGCGGAGCAGCGGCGCTGATCAAACGCTTCAGGACGCGCAGACGGGGGAAGCGAGCCGGCTCGCTCGTGAAGCTCAGACGGCGCGGATTTAGAACGGCGTTGCCTAGCATCCATCTGGCGAATCTCCGCTCTCTACCCAACAAAACGGACGAACTCCTTCTGCTCTCCCGGACAAACAGGGACTTTTCAAACTCTGCTGCTCTGTGTTTCACGGAAACCTGGCTGAACGACGCCATTCCGGACAGCGTGCTACATCTTCCAAGCTTTCAGCTGTTTAGAGCGGATCGCGAGGCAGAATCAACGGGGAAATCGCGCGGCGGCGGGACATGCTTTTACATCAATGAGAGGTGGTGTACAGATGTAACTGTGTTAAAGAAGATGTGCTGTTCTGATCTAGAAACGCTCTTCATTAACTGCAAGCCTTTCTACTCGCCGCGGGAGATTCACTCGTTCATTCTCGTGAGTGTTTACATTCCACCGCAAGCGCACGTGAGCTCAGCTTTACAGAAACTCGCTGATCTGATCACAGAGACAGAACAACAACACCCGGACTCTGTTTTAATCATTCTTGGGGACTTTAATAAAGCCAATCTCTCCCGTAAACTGCCCAAATACAGACAGCACATCACATGTCCCACCAGAGACAGTAATATACTGGATCACTGTTATACAGCGATAAAGGAGGCATATCACTCTGTTCCACGAGCAGCTTTAGGACTCTTTGATCACTGTTTAGTTCATCTCATACCGACCTACAAGCAGAAACTTAAATCTGTTAAACCTGTAGTAAAGACTGTAAAGAGATGGACCAAAGAAACAGAGCAGGTTTTACAAGCCTGTTTCTATTCGACTGATTGGAGTGTTTTTGAAACTGCCGCCACCGATCTGGACGAGCTCACAGAGACTGTAACTTCATATATCAGTTACTGTGAGGATATATGCATTCCTACCAGGACTTATTTAACATTCAACAATGACAAGCCATGGTTTACAGCAAAACTCAGACATCTTCGTCAAGCCAAAGAGGATGCCTACAGAAATGGGGATAGAGCCTTGTACAATCAGGCCAGGAACACACTGAACAAGGAGATTAAAGTGGCTAAAAGGACCTATGCAAAAAGGTTAGAAGATCAGTTCACTTTGGATAACCCAGCTTCAGTGTGGAAAGGTCTGAAAGCCATCACCAACTACAAGACACCATCCCCCAGCACTGAGGCGAATCAACAGCTTGCTGAAGACTTGAATGAGTTCTATTGTAGATTCGAAACCCCCCACACCCATTCTGACCATCTCTCTACACAACCGTTAACACCTCCAGCAACCCCCCTCTCCCCCCCTCCTCCACTGCAGATCAGTGAAGATGATGTGCGCCAGGTCTTCAGAAAGAATAAAAGAAGAAAAGCACCAGGCCCAGACGGTGTGACACCAGCCTGTCTGAAAACCTCTGCCGACGAGCTGGCCCCCATCTTTTCACAAATCTTCAATAGATCTCTGGAGTTGTGTGAAGTCCCTGTCTGCTTCAAACGCTCCACCATCATCCCCGTCCCAAAGAGCCCCAAGATAACAGGACTTAACGACTACAGACCTGTGGCACTAACGTCGGTCGTCATGAAGTCGTTTGAAAAACTGGTTCTGGCTTATCTGAAGGACATCACAGGACCCCTACTGGACCCCCTGCAGTTTGCTTACCGAGCAAACAGGTCCGTGGATGATGCAGTCAACATGGGACTGCATTACCTCCTGCAACACCTGGACAAATCAGGGACTTATGTGAGGATCCTGTTTGTGGACTTCAGCTCGGCCTTCAACACCATCATTCCAACACTCCTCCAGACCAAACTAACCCATCTCTCTGTTCCTAGCTCTATCTGTCAATGGATCACCAGCTTTCTGACAGATAGGCAACAGCTAGTGAGAATGGGGAAATTCATGTCAAACAGCCGCATCATCAGCACTGGCGCCCCTCAGGGATGTGTTCTCTCCCCACTGCTCTTCTCCCTCTACACCAACGACTGCACCTCTAGAGACCCCTCTGTCAAGCTCCTGAAGTTTGCAGATGACACCACACTCATCGGCCTCATCCAGGACGGTGATGAGTCTGCTTACAGACAGGAGGTTGAGCAGCTGGCTGTCTGGTGCAGTCTAAACAACCTGGAGCTCAACACACTCAAAACTGTAGAGATGATAGTGGACTTCAGGAGGAACCCCCCTGCTCTCTCCCCACTCACCATCATGAACAGCACTGTGGCAGCAGTGGAGACATTCAAGTTCCTAGGGTCCATCATCTCCCAGGACCTGAAGTGGGACACTCACATTGACTCCACTGTAAAAAAGGCCCAACAAAGGTTGTACTTCCTTCGCCAACTGAGGAAGTTTAACCTGCCACAGGAGCTGCTGAAACGGTTCTACTCAGCCGTCATCGAGTCTGTTCTGTGCACATCAATAACTGTCTGGTTTGGCTCAGCTACAAAATCGGACACCAGAAGATTACAGAGAACGATTCGGACTGCCGAAAGGATTATTGGTGCTCCCCTGCCCACCCTTCAAGAACTGTATACATCCAGAGTGAGGAAAAGAGCTCAGAAAATCACTCTGGATCCCACACATCCATGCCATCCCCTCTTTGAACTCTTGCCATCTGGTCGGCGCTACAGAGCACCGAATACCAGGACAGCCAGGCACAAGAACAGTTTCTTCCCCCAGGCAATCTATTTAATGAACAGTTAAATGTTCCTCCCCATTATGCAATAACAATATGCAATACTCTAAAATACCTGTTACCACCTCCATCTTACCACATCCCTGCTTTTCATTCTATTCTATTCCATTTTATCATCTATAGCACAACTGTACATACCACTTATTTATCTCTCAATTTATTTTTTTCAAATTTTTATTTATATTTACGTGTAATTCTTTTTTTTTTCTCTCTTTTTTATTTTTTTATTCTCATTATATTTTATTGTCTGTGTGCTGTTGTTGTCTCTGTGTACTGGAAGTTTATGACACAAAAACAAATTCCTTGTATGCACAAGCATACTTGGCAATAAAGCTCATTCTGATTCTGATTCTGATTTCTGAGCCTTGAACGTGTCAGTTGCATTACTGTCTACGCAGGGTCAGAGAGCTCCCGGATTTCGTCAAAAATACTGTATCTTAATTTGTGTTCCGAAGATGAACGAAGGTCTTACAGGTTTGGAACGACATGAGGGTGAGTAATTAATGACAGAATTTTCATTTTTGGATGAACTATCCCTTTAATGTTGTTCTGACAAAATGTATTCAGAGCTCAACATTTAGCCTTGTGCTTCTCCTTTGGACAACTAAACTGGTCATTCACTTTTCCAGGTAAAAATGTTGCTTGTCCAGAAAGAAAAACTGCGTAAATGTAATCTAGTGTGAAGCAATATTTTCATGTTCTATCAGCTCTTACTTATATTTGTATGTTTGTGAGACTGATTTCCAGGGCATTTTTTTGCTATTACAAAAGGCAATTTTTTCCTAGCTATAGTTTTTCTTAACTAAACCGCCAGAAGGTGGCAGCATGTGACTGTCTTAATGAGTGAGTCACTGAATCATTTATTCATCCGATTTGTTGAAACTGTTGATTCATTCACAAATGAAGCAAATGACTTTATGAATGGGGCACTGAATCATTGACCCGATTTGTTCAAAAACCCTGAATCATTCAGTAACGGAAGACCGCTGTTCGTTGCTCTGGGATGAACAAATGTTTGTTGTGATCTTTGTTTGGAGTTATTTTCATCTCTCAGTATTCTCTCTAAAATGTAAGTCACTTCATATTAACTGCTTGTTTATTAAACTGTTGTTGTATAAAATCAATGTCACATTTCCAATCGTGCTGGTGTTTGGGAATTGTCAAATTCTGAACATTTTTTTGACATTGTACTGTATTGTGAATTTATTTATTTACATTACACACTTTAATCTAAAGCATCTTATTTGTATATAAGGTGTATATTTTTTATGTTCATGCATTCATTCCCTGGGAATCAAACCGATTATGTTAGCGTTGCTAGGGTCATGCTATATTGGATTTTACATAAAAGGTGTATTTGCACTGAAAACAATGACTGGCTGTTTTGATTAACTCTGCTCATTAACTTTTGTGACAAGGCAGGAAATAAGATGAACCAGCTGCTGGTTTGCAAATGGAAGCAGACACACACACACACACACACACACACACACACACACACACACACACACACACACACACACACACACACACACACACACACTCGCATACTGCAAACATGTTCTTTAGTCCTGATTGGTAACACTCTTCCTGCCAATAAGTGGATATACAGCCAGTTACGCTCTATTAGGCTGTGTGACACACTGAAGCAGACGAAAGGGTGACATGAGTCACAAACGCACACTTTAGAAAGTACCAGGAATTACATGCAGATAAAAAATGGATAATTACAGCTCTAAAATCTGATTGGATAAAGCCAGGTGTGGACTTAAGGATGTTTAAAGTCCTTTATGATTGTTGCAAGTCAGATTGTATGATATGAACACAGTGACATCTTGGGTAGCAGCAGACTGTTTTTTAGACTGAAGACAGACGTCTGTGATTTCTGTGTGATGTTGACTTTGCATTTTATATCATCACTCAGGTCACTCTGAGTCAGATGTGGGCAAGCATAAGAGGGAATTTATGCACTGATGTGATATTGTGATCCTATTGTGAAGGGAACATTAATTAATAATCATTATTTTACAAAAAGTGGTACCAAAATTTCAGTAGTCAGTAGCAGTACCAGTAAAATTCTAAGATTCTTAGTATATATATATATATATATTATAATAATAAATGTTATTATAATAATAATTATAAAGTCATAATATACATAATAATTTCAGTATTTGAACTATGTGAAAAATATTAAATAAAATTAATTATTAATGTTGTCTTTATCATGTTACTGTGGCTGCTATTTTATAAAAACTTACCTAGACCTAAAACTCTAAACTGTGGGAAAATCACTGTAACGTATGGCCTCTTGTGATGTATTGCTTCTATATATGCTTTAGGGATAGACAGAAATAGATCTGACATATACATAACAGCTCAGTTTACTGGCATTTGTGTGTTTTTATTTGTCCATATCAGCCACAAACCTAAGCCAAACCTGTTTTCCTCTTGAGCTTTACCCATACCACCATCCAAAGCCCTCTCTCTCTTCCTCTTCTCTTTCCTCTCTTCCTTCTGATAAGACTCTCTCTGGTCTCAGGCCCATTAGCCAATGGCAAAAGGGATAATTGTCGTGGAAAGAGCCGGGTGTTTGTTTGATGTGGACATCGACTTCCTTTTGATGTAAAAATGTATCCACTGTGATTATCAAGATTATGGCTTCCTCCCCCTCCTCTTCCTCATTCCCTCGCCCTTTCCATCCTTCCATTAAGCCGTGAAGATTAATTGGAAACAGCCTGGTCTGATGGCTGAAGTTGATGCCGCTGTCTTCGTGGCTATCAGGTCGCTGAACTCATGTTTGGGCAGCATCCTTTCTCACACACTCTCCCTCCTCCTCTCTTCTGCTGCTGAAACACCAGATCTCAATAGATACTCAGAGCACATCTTGTATCAGTGTTTCTATGGGCACTTTTTTAAGTTAAACAAATTAGTACTTTTTTTCAGAATGGATGGATGTAGTATTGATATGTAATGCAGGATGCCTTACATATCAAAAATGGCAGTAAAAGATGTCTTTAAAAAGTGGTGTTCTTTTCAAAGAATCATGAAAAAAGGGTTATTATTGGGTATATGTATATACAGTAGTCTGGATTGTATTTTCTTTCACCTTGTGTAGTTTTGTTCATTACTTCTTTCAAGGATGAGGGCTTTTTATGGAACCTATCATGTGGGCATCTGTCTAATTAAACTGTTTCTACCAAATAACAGATGATTTTGTAATGAATTGAATTTTACAGGGGTGTAAAATGTACCCAAAATTATACTTGTGCAAAGTGCAGTTACTGAGCCAAAATTTGACTCATTTAAAAGTAGAAATATCTGGCTTGAGTGAAACTAAACAAGTACAACTTTAAATTGTACTTAAGTATTAAAGAAGTAACCTAGTAAAAATGAAAACAAGAGAGGTTGTTTCATCATTTCAAATAATCTTTTCAATACAAGGTGATATAAAATTAATAAAATGTTTTGTCAGATTTGGTTAAAGTGGAAAAACAAAACAAAACAAAACACAATGGCACAGGTCAAAAAACATCTAGTCAAGTGCGTACAATAACAATTCAAATGCAGCACAGTGGAACACTGCTCCATGCTTTACTTCATTCTTTACACCCTTATGCCATGCCATATGTATACGACTTTCTTTCTTTAGATGAACCCAAACAAAGAGTTTCTGAACAAATAAATCATTTGAAGCCAGAAATTTCTGTGATGAAAGTTATGATTGAAGCTGAATTGCGTGTGCTCGATGCACGAAAACAAACATCACTGGTTCTTTGCACGTCACGCATGCATGTTTGAGCTTTTGTTTACCATATTTCATGTGCGTAAGATGGAAGAAAATAAAATGTTTTTTTAAGTTGAAATAAAAATTTAAAAAGTAAAAAGTACAGTTTTTTCTTCAGAAATGTAATCAAGTAAAAGTACAAGGCATTGGTTTAAATTGCAAAATAATACTTAAGTACAATTATCAAGTAAAATTACTCAAGCATTTTACACTCCATTTATGTCAATAACAAAAGATTTGGGAAGCATTTTCGTCTGTCTTATAAAACTTGATAAGCCAATTGATTTTGCTGTCTCAAATACTCAATGTATAACTACATTCACCACAAATTTTCCTCTATTTTTCCTAAATCTTTGCTGTCCACAGCCCTGTTGAATGGATCTGTGGTTGATTTTGTTGGGTACGGATCAGTTAAGAGCCTCTAGTTTAATGCACTGACTGAACTATATTTTAATAAAGTACATATATCATGAAATAAGTCATGAACAAAACTACACAAGGTAAATGAAAATACAACCCAGACTACTGTATATGCATGTACCCAATCATAACTTATTTTTTCAGGGTTCTTTGATGAATAGAAATTTTAAAAGAACACCATTTGCCCTTGCACACTACTCAAACTTGCATTGTTAGAAATTTTTTTACCAATGTTTGCTCAATTCATTAACTCATTAAGAGTATTTACAACTCAAAATAATGACAAAGGCCATACATTCAATTATGTAGTCAATACAGAATTTGTATTACCTGTTACAAATATTTAAAAAAAATAATAATTCTACACCCAAATGAACAATAATACTAATTCACTACCATTACGTTTAAGCAGTAAATCATTAAATACATTTATAAAAAGTAAAAAAAAAAAAAAAAAAAGTTTTCCATGATATCTCCCCTTGTGTCTTATGTTTTTGTTTCTGTTTGCTAGAAATGAAAGTGTTGAAGTGAACCACAGGTGATTTTTACAGTCAGACTACGGTCTTTGTTGTATACAGCAGAATCTAATGCAGCGGTCATGGTGTTTGTAGGCAGCAAATGAAGAATATGTGTGAGAGTTGGCGAGTGTGTGTGTCTGAGATGCCTGGCCGTATAAACACGCTTGTGTCAGGGTGTTTACTGTACATGCGTGTTTTTGTTGGACATGCGCGTGTGTGTTTTGGTTCAGCGTGTGTTGGCGAGGGCGTCTATGACAGAGTGTGTGAGTGAGGCCTGTTTTCATTGGATGCATGGGTGGATTTTATTTTACATGGCTGTCTGTGAATGTGTGATTAGTGACCGTTATCACAATGATTCATTTCATCTCTGCTTTTGCATTTCTTCACAGAAATCTGAGCAACAATCGCATCCGCGTCCTGAAAAATGGCTCTTTCGCTGGCTTGTATTCCCTCGAGAAGCTGTAAGTAAACCTCTTTCTCATCGTCATCATCTTCATCACCATTGCAAGGCTTAGTGGTTTCTTTGATGAGTGTCTAGGGTTGGGCTTTTTGATTCACTGTGGAGTCAAATGCTAAAACATTAAAATAAATTATCAGTTGCTCAATGAATAACATAACATCACCAAAAACGGATTCAAAATAAGGTAATAATAACATAAAAACACAAGTTTCATAGAAATAAATACTTTAATTCAGCAAGGATGCAAAGAATAAATTGATCAAAAGTGACAATAATGATATGTTACAAACAATTTCTATGTCAAATAAATGCTGTTCTTTCAAATTTTTTGTTCATCGGAATCCACAAAAATATTAAGCAGCACAACTATTTTTAACATTGATAATAATAAGAAAGGCTAAAGACTGGAGTAATGGCTGTTGAAATTTCAGCTTTGCCATCAGAAATTAATTGCATTTTATAGAATATTAAAACATACTAAAATTAAAATTTTAAATCACAATAATATTTCACAATATACTGTTTTTATTGTATTTTTGACAAAGTAAATCCAGCCTTTGCGAGTAAAAATATTTTTCCCAAATCGACTTTTGAACAGTAGTGTAGAAAAATGCACAAACGTAAAGCCTATCGCTATTTTAATTTTTCATATGCCTGTTCATCTAAGTATTTTGGGTTATTTTTAAACTAATATATGCTTAATAAATGTTTCAAATAAAATTTAGCGCATTGATATCATATGTGACAGAATCATTTACCAAGTCTGTTTTGTATATGCAAAATTATATCCAGTGCTTCATGTCAAATTGTTTTTTCACTTGTTTTTGATCGTAAAGTATTGACTGCGTGGATTTTAGCATAAAATTACATCATTGATGCATAAACAAAAGTACACCTGATTAGAAATGTAGTCCCACTTCTAAAAGACAGTTTAGACATTAACAGATCAAGTTTTTTGTTCGTTTTTAAACCAAAAGGTTGCATACTTCAGCTTTAAATGCAATGATCAAGTTCAAATATGTTCCAAATCAACAACATTTTACTCTATTATGGAAATAATCCAGAATCTTTCTTTGATTTCATACTGAATACTGAAGTTACCGCTGGCAGGGAGCTGTTTGCTGCTGTCTGTGAGTGTGATGCTACAGTAGGGAGGATGAGCCGGTACGCGGGACTATCACAGAAAGAGTCTCATTACACCTCCATATATCACTCTGTGAAGAACTGCTCAGATAATAGAGGAGGAGGAGAGGAGGCTGCCAGGGACTGAAGGAGGAAGAAATATGTTGTGTTGCTGATTGACCTGCAATATTGGTGTATGATACTGACAGCTACAGTAGGCCATATTATTTTCTAATAAAACTGTTTTATAGCTCCTTTGTAGCATGCATATATAAATGCTAACATGGCACCATATCTAAAAAAAGAAACATAATAACAAAATATTACTTTTAATGGACTAAAACATATTTTCTAATTGTAAATGTTGTTTATTGTGAGTGTGTGTGGCAGCATGTGTGTTTGATGTGTGTGAGGTCATTATTGTGTGCACGTGTGTGCGCTCGTGCTCATGTGTGCACGTGTGTGCACATGTGCAGTGATTAGCCGTGTGTGTGTAAGACAGGGCTGCTCTCTGTATGTAGGTGTTTGTTTGGGGTAAAAGGATCTGATTTGCTTGTTTTTGCAAGTGCAGACAAGACCCCCAGGGAGCTGCGGAGGTCAAAGATCAGAGAAACTGGAGCCGTGCCCGCAAACAGCCGCTCGTACCTGGGATTGTAGTTAAACCGGGCTAGGATGAGGGGGAAGGGCTGTTTCGATAGATATAAAACTATAGATGTTAACTCTCTATTAGTACCACATGATTTCCTTTGTCAGCTTGCATAAATTCAGAAAACAAAACAAAACAAAACAAGAAAATGCACTTTTATTAAAAAGAGGAAAAGAAACCAGTTGCATTTAGCTGTACATTTCATTTTTTCTCCAAAACTCTCTTTCCTTGTATCCCATACTAAAGGATTTTTTTTTAATATTTCTAATACCTCCATTTTTTGCTACATCTTTGGCTAGTAAATTAGATGTTGTTGTTCCTAGATCATCTTTTCCTAATTTTGTTTTTTTAGATTATATTAACGTGGCAATTTTGTACTGTTACAGTAATGCAATTTCATTATTGGCCTTTTTTGTGACATATTGATGACGCAATTAATTTATTTGGAAGAATTTGTAATAGTATAGAATTATAATATATACCGTAGTATACTAATATAGTTTTAAAACTATATTTATGTGTAAATAATAGTGCTGTCAAATGATTAATCGCGATTAAACACATCCAAAATAAAAGTTTTTTGTTTACATAATATGTGTGTGTACTGTGTATATTTATTATGTATATATAAACACACACACACACACACACACACACACACACACATACAGTATATATTTTTGAAAATATTTACATGTATATATTTATATTCATTTAATTTATATTATATATAAATATAGGTAATATATAAACAACATATTTTTCTTAAACATGCATGTGTGTGTATTTATATAAACAAAATAAATATACACATGTATATTATGTAAACAAAAACTTTTATTCTGGATGTGATTAATCGCAATTATTTGTTTGACAGTACTAGTAAATAAAACAATTATGATGTGATCTGGAGAAATGCACACAGAAGAAAACAGGTTTGAAAAGGATTAAAAAGTCAGGATAACCTTGGATTATAAGAATAATTTTGTAGGACAAGTTATGATGATACACTCTTCGGGGTTTGTAGAGTTTGTAGGAGCTCCAAGTGTATAAATGTATATGTTCAAAAAAGACAAAATGAAATTAATCAGAGGATAGAATGATACTTTTTCCAGAAAAAGCTACTACTCTAGATAGTTCAAAGTGAGTAAGGAATAGGTATGCACACATTTGAACCATGTACTTATAATATTTGTATCCACAAAACTGAAAACACATTCCTTATGCAGTAGGTCTGTAATAAAAATGACACAAAATGGTATGGCACGGTACGTTAAGAAAACCATGTAGCTTTACGGCTCTTTGGGACTCCTTTTTAGGAAGCCCAAAATATCCTTGGCTACTACAGTTCTAATGCTGCATTCCAATCGACGTCAGATGTGGGATATTCTTTCCTCGTAGATAGACGTTCCATTGCCAGACATTCTGAAGATGATTTATAAAGAAACAAATTGCAGTGCAAGCATTTGCTTTGGAAATATCTCCAAGCAACTAAATTGCAGAGTATAAACAATGGTATGCAGCGACAGCATTTGTTTCTCAGGTGTATGATTATGAGCATAATAATTCATTTACTGGGTTTTACTCTCTTGTCTTTGAATCATCTTATCACGTAGTAGTGTGACATCACACAACCATAATCACATTTCTGAATGAGAAAAACTGGACTTTCCAAGTTGATTTCCAAATCTGATTTCAATAGAATTTTATTGCACTTTTCCAGGTGGTAAGTTCTGACTTTTAGAGTTGATTGGAATGCAGCATGATAATAGAGGAGTAAAAAGATGATAAATATATATCATATCTTAATCCATTGTGGAAAAAAGTGTGCTCAATAGTATTGAATGTGCTCTTGTCTTGTGCGTAAAATCTTAAACCTCCTTTTGCATTTGGGTCAGTTTTGAAATGTGTTTTACATAAAAAAAGAAATGTGTTTTACATTAAAAAAATAAAAAAATAAAAAATCCACAGTTTTTAGTACAGAAAAAAAGTTTTGATGTTGATTTGTTAGAAAAAAATATGTAAATTGCGAAAGATTGAACTGTTTTTTTTTTTTTTTTTTTTGGCAGTTTAAAAAATTTAATTAAATTCTATTCATTACAATACGGTCAAACTTTATTTTCAGGTCCAGTTCTCACTATTAACTAACTATTAACTACAAATTTTGCCTCAATAAACTCCTAATTTGTTGCTTATTAATAGTTAGTAAAATCGTTGTTTGGGGTAGAATTAAGGGATCTAATTCATGCAGAATAAGGCAATAATAAGTACTTTATAAGTACTAATAAACAGCCAATGTGATAGTAATATGCATGCTAATAAGCAATTACTTAATATTGAGAATCGGTCCCTAAACTAAAGTGTTACCGTATACTGGTAATTATCAGTTTATATGTTCTTACAAATTTCATATAATGATATATTAAAATAAAATTTCTTATTAATGTTGAAAATATTTTTTATAGATAGTAATATTTTAATATAGTAAAACATGGTAACATTCAAAACTTTGAAACATTTTCTCATTAATGAGGCGTTACTGATCAGATACAATATGGATTTAGTTGAAAAAATATGAAGTTATGGTGTTTATATTCAAAACTCGAACTCGAAAGGTTTCTTTTTAATGTGGTTGGAGGATTATTAACTATATATATTTTTTTTTAAAAACCACACTTTCAAATAATATAATATTAATGAAATAAAAGGCCACTTAAGTGTACTTAAAAAGAGAAAACTTTCATGACTATGTATCTTAACACACTTAAGTACACTTTTAAAAGTGTTTAAAAAGTTACATTTTAAATCATTGGTTCAATAATCTTTTATCATGCTACAAAATAAGAAGTACACTTATTTTGATGTGTTGGTTGACATACTAAAGCACTGAAGTATTTAACTGTAGTGTGTTTTTCACTATTACTTTTAAAATATATTTTAAATGTACATTTTTGTAACCTCATCATTACAAATGTGTATTTACAAATGTATTTAAATACATGACATGACATCAAAGTATATTTTAGTTTATCATAAATGTTTGTCAATACATTCGGCTGTACACTTTAACCACATTTCACAGACAATAGAAATAATTATAAAATTACATATAAAGATTTACATAAGTCCTTATTATATGTGATTCTCTAGCACAATAAAGTTCGGATAATTGCATTTATTTAAAAAAAATAAAATAAAATCTACAATACTTTATTTAACAGCCAGATAAATTTTCAAAAACTTTGCATTCAGTTCGCATTTAAGTATATTCCTTGTTTCCGTAATAAGTAATCTTTTTTTAAGAGGACTTCTTTTTCACAAGGGATGTAAAGTTTGAAGTACTGATAAATTAGTTTAGTTTGCTCATGAGAACTTGATTATAGTCGATTGTATAATTCGTTCATAACAAACAAATTTCCCAGAATGCCCTGGGCCTCAACCTCTTGCGGAGTGACAGGTCTGTGTGTTGTGTGTATGTATACTCCTCTATTGTTACTCTGTTTATTCTTGTTTTAATACAACGGTTCAGTGTGTGTGCACACATATCTCTGTTAATTGTTTCCAGCTTGTGTGTGTGTGTGTAGCGTAACATGCTGCTGAAGTTTATCTTATCTGTGCAGTCTGTGCAGCAGTCATCTCAGGACAGGGTGATCTTTTCACTCTCTATAGCCCAAAAACTGCTGCCTATGTCAAATTCATGTCTAGGAGTGTTATTATATTAATATCAATCACAGATCTGAGTGCTGACATATTTACTGCAACATTCTTTTTTTTCCCTGTCCCTCAATTCAAAGGCTGTGTTATCAGCGAAGCAATATTTCACTGAAGTGATGTCAAAGCATTCTTTATCATGACACATATGTTATCGATATGACACGAAAGAAAACTGCAGCACTCTGTCTTTTTATCTGGCTGTGTTTTTCTCATCCCATGTGTTGTGTGCTGTGCATCCTATTATGGAAATCTCTCTCAAATTGTTCTGGCGTCGCTTCAAGGCTCTAAATATTCTCTAAACAGCCGTCTTCTCCTTCTCTCACTTTTTCTCTGTATACTGTATGTATATACTCTTAAGATGGGTGTTCCTGTGAAATCACACATAGCAGACTGAAATAATGGAAGAGAATCCTCCAGATTATTTAATTTCATTTGGAAGCGTCAAACTCATTTTAGGTCACAGGCCAGATTTTATTTGTTAAACCTTAGTGAACCGATGGAGAACACGTGCACAAATGCATTCTCCAGTAGAGCTTATGACGTCCTGTGTCAACTGTTGTTTTAATATATTGTATAAAACATTGTATATGGTAAAACAACAGGGAAGCACAATGAATAATTTCTCTCATATGCCTTTAGATTGCTATATATGGAATTGATAATTATGAATAGGCTTTTGCATATTTTTTCCATATGTGCCTGTCAGATTTTTTAACTCAAGTGAATTTTGAAGACAACTTTCAGTTTTCCAAAAGAAGAATTCTATCTTTGTTATTAGTAAAAAATGGTAGAAATAACACATTTACTAGATAGTAGTCATAGTTTCTGCAGATGATTTGCTTTCAACTGAAGATTTTTCTGTACAAACATTATTATCATTTCCTATACACTGAAAATACATAATCATAACTGGCTATTAAGTTTATTTTTAGGGTCGGTAAGATTTTGTTGTTGTTAAGAATTCTCTTATTCTCGCCAAGGTTGCATTTATTTCATAAAGAAAAACAAAAACAAAAAAAAACGTAATATTGTGACATTACAATTTGCACTGTTTTTTATTTATTCAATTTTTGGATTTTCAGCATCATTACTCCAGTCTTCAGTGTCACATGATGTTTCAGAAATCATTCCACTATTAGAATGATTAGAATTAGAAGGATCTGATTTGCTGCTCAAGAAACATTTCTGGTTATTATCATATATTATTTTGTAGTATTATCATACAGTACATTATGTTGAAAATAGTTGCGCTGCTTAATATTTTTGTGGATATGCTGATACATTTTTTTCATGATCCATTTGTGAATATAAATGAATTTAATATAAATGAATTTAAACAAATTTAAAAGAACAACACTTATTTCAAATAGCACTAACATAAAAGTCTTTAATGTATTTTCACTTTTAAACAAATTTAATGCATTCTTGCGGAATAAAAGTATTAATTTATTTTAAAAACAAATTTAATGCATTCTTGCTGAACAAAAGTATTAATTTATTTTAAAAACAAATTTAATGCATTCTTGCTGAACAAAAGTATTAATTTATTTTAAAAAAATCCTACTGACCACAAACGTTTAAACAGTTGCAAAACAAATGCAAAGCTCCTTCCCAATCTTTCCTGACCTTTAAGTAAGCTGTAAAAAAAAAGCATGTTTATATATCAATGCTGCACCTTGATTAACATTATAAATGAACTTGAGGTAAAAATAACAATAATGAAAATAAATTTATTATTGTTGTTATTGAGTCTCCTTCATCATAATCCATCTTGACCTTCAACCGCACATCCCACAGGTGTGACACAACTAGCATGTTCTCTCTATTCATGAGTTTTCACACTCTTAGACATTATGAAACAAATTCCCTTTAGTATGCTCCTCTATAAGGACAGCAGTATTACTGTAGTGCCAGAGGGCAGGAGGAGAGGCCGGCGTTGGTTCTCTGGTAGCTCCTCACACAGTCCTCCCTTTCATTAAAGCAGACCTCCTCAAAGAAAAGAAGTCCTTCATAGCTCGCCAAACCACCCAACGAGAGCGATGTTTAGCCATGTTTGTTTTATACCCTTATAGAACACAGCGGGCTGCTGTAGGATGTCGTGAAGGCCACATGTTAGTGTGTGTGTGTGTAAGTCTGTCTTTGTGTTGTCTTGGCTCTCTTTCACATACTCGCAAGCATGTTATATGAAAAGAGCAATTTTCACCTGAACCCATATATACACACTCAGCCAAACCCTTGGCCAAAACCTTTTTTCCCTTGATCTACTAAATTAAATTTTCCACCCAGTGCCGTCCCTTAAAACGGCACACAGCCACATAGACACGTACACATACACATCCTGTAATGAGGCTGGCCCCTGCTAACGAGCGGCGACCCTAACGAGTGTGTGAACAGATCACAGCGGCCTGTCCAGCACTGATTTGAGCAGAGCTAATGAGAATAATGAGAGAGAGAGAATGAAGATTTACAAGCTGATAGAGTGAACAAGATGAGGAAAAAGTAAGAGCAAAATCTGGTTTCATAAAGAGAGGAGAGAAAGAGAGAGACCTTGACCCTGTAGTGTCTTTTCTGTCTTTTATAACGTAAAAGACATATTCGAAATTAGACAATAGATAGATGGATGGATGGATGGATGGATGGATGGATGGATGGATAGATAGATAGATAGATAGATAGATAGATAGATAGATAGATAGATAGATAGATAGATAGATAGATAGATAGATGGATAGATACATATATCTATATAACCACATACAATATGGTTATTTCTGTCAGTGATGTATTTTAAAGTCAAAGATTGATCACAACCAATTTTACTTCTATAATCTAACATACCCTTGTGAAAAAAAGTGTGCTTAATTGTCCACTTGTAGAGTTGTTCAGATCTTAAAAATAGAATAAAAAAACAGACAGACATATACGATACAATATGATATTTATAATATGATATGATATGACAGACAGACAGAAAGACAGACAAACACAATATGATAAGACAGACAAACGTACAGAAAGACACAAAATGATAGACAGATATGATACGATACAATAGACAGACAGACAGATACGATACAATAGACAGATGGACAGATACGATACGATACAATAGACAGACAGGCAGACAGACACGCTATGATACTGTAAATATATAGATAGACAGGCAGACAGACAGATAGAGTGATACAATATACGATACAATAGACAGACAGAAAGACAGATACGCTATGATAGATATATAGATAGACAGACAGACAGATAGAGCGATACAATACAATACAACAGACAGACAGATACGCTATGATAGATATATAGATAGACAGACAGACAGATAGAGTGATACAATACAATACAATAGACAGACAGACAGACAGATATGCTATGATAGATATATAGATAGACAGACAGATAGAGCGATACAATACAATAGACAGACAGACAGATACGATACAATAGACAGACAGACAGACAGATACGTTATGATAGATATACAAATGGTCAGACAGACAGACAGACAGACAGATAGAGTGATACAATATGATACAATAGACAGACAGACAGATACGATACAATAGACAGACAGACAGACAGATAGAGCGATACAATATGATACAATAGACAGACAGACAGATACGATACAATAGACAGACAGACAGACAGATACGTTATGATAGATATACAGATGGTCAGACAGACAGACAGACAGACAGATAGAGTGATACAATATGATACAATAGACAGACAGATATGGTACGATACAATAGACAGACAGACAGACAGATACAATACGATGCGTTATGATACAATTGACAGACAGACAGATACGATACGATTTGATGCAATACGATATGATACAATAGGCAGACAGACAGATACGATACAATAGACAGACGGATAGATACGATACGATACAATAGACAGACAGGCAGACAGATACGCTATGATAGATATATATATATATATAGATAGACAGACAGACAGACAGATACGATACGATACAATAGACAGACAGACAGACATACAGATACGATACGATTTGATGCAATACGATATGATACAATAGGCAGACAGACAGATACGATACAATAGACAGACAGGCAGACAGATACACTATGATATATATATATATATATATATATATATATTAGGGGTGTCAACGTTAACGCGTTAACGCATGCGATTAATCTAAAATCTTTAACGCGTTAATATTTTTTTAACGCAAATTAATCATGTGATAATGCTTGACCCCAACTTCTTCCCGTCATCGCAGCGCAGAAGGTTATCTATCATTGTGTGATGAGGGTACAGCGAGCCAGTGTTGCTATGGTAGCGGTACAAGTGGGTTATTTTGAAAATACAGTCGCGGGAAAAATTACAGAGCCGCGGGTTGCATTTTTTTGGGCTATTTTTTTAATGTACCGCGGCCGCCCAAAGTGTATATAGACAAATGAAAATTAAAACAGATCCTTTTACTAATGTGTATTATAGTTGGAATGTATCCCTGGCAACTTAAGAACAGAGAGGCGGCTGTAACATCACAAACAACGTGAGTTTCAGCCAGAACACACGTTAAGGCTTTTACACAGCAGAAATAAACATGACAACAGCCACTATAGATTATACAAGATAATAAACACACGATTATGATAGGATATTTGTATGTGATTTTCTTGAGATGAATGTGTACATCTATGCTAATTTGTGTAGTGATATAAAAGGCTATAAAGAGCATATTTTAACAACAGTAAACAACCAAATTCCACATGTGATCGCAAAAGGAAGTTATTAGAAACACTCGATGGTGGTTTAAAGTGAGTTCTGAGTAAAAGTGTACTATTAATCTCATAAATTGTCTTATGAAGCATGATGCTAATCTTAGCTCTAATGCACCTGCAGAACAGGTCCAATTCTTCTTCTTAATGCATTTTGTCATAATACTTCACGTAAGGTCTCAAGAAAATGTTTTGTTGTATTTATTTAGAAATACTTTTGATAATAGTTGGGTAAATGTAAACTGGGATTGAAGCGATGTGGCTTGGTAAACGTTTTATTGGCAGTATAAAGGCTGATAATGGCTGAATAAAAACAAATGCATAATGATAAAAGAATAATAAGGATTATGTCTCATACCTGGCGGAAGTGTGAAAGGTTCTGTTTCCTTAAACTAGTTTGTCATGCATTTCATTTCAACACATTTACAGGTAAATCCTAGTATTTTAAATGTGCGATTAATCATGATTAATCACAGTCCATGACTGTGATTAACGCGATTAAATTTTTTAATCGATTGACAGCACTAATATATATATATATATAGATAGACAGATACGATACGATACAATTGACAGACAGACAGACAGATACGATACGATTTGATGCAATACGATATGATACAATAGGCAGACAGACAGATACGATACAATAGACAGACAGGCAGACAGATACGCTATGATAGATATATATATATAGATAGACAGACAGACAGACAGATACGATACGATACAACAGACAGACAGACAGACAGATACGATACGATTTGATGCAATACGATATGATACAATAGGCAGACAGACAGATACGATACAATAGACAGACGGACAGACAGATACGCTATGATAGATATATATATATATATATATATAGATAGACAGATAGACAGATACGTTACGATACAATAGACAGACAGACAGACAGATACAATACGATTTGATGCAATACGATATGATACAATAGGCAGACAGACAGATACGATACAATAGACAGACGGACAGATACGATACGATACAATAGACAGACAGGCAGACAGATACGCTATTATATATATATATATATATATATATATATATATAGATAGACAGACAGACAGATACGATACGATTTGATGCAATACGATATGATACAATAAACAAACAGACAGATACGATACAATAGACAGACAGGCAGACAGATACGCTATGATAGATATATATATATAGATAGACAGACAGACAGACAGATACGATACGATACAACAGACAGACAGACAGACAGACAGATACGATATGATACAATAGACAGACAGATAGATATGCTATGATAGATATATAGATAGACAGACAGACAAACAGATAGAGTGATACAATACGATACAATAGACAGACAGATACGAAACAATAGACAGACATGCAGACAGATACGCTATGATAGACAAATAGACAGATAGACAGATAGACAGATAGATAGATAGATAGATAGATAGATAGATAGATAGATAGACAGATAGACAGATGCTCAAGACCAGCCCACCACCTATCCCCATCCACCCCCCTCCCACCGTGGTGGAATCTGGATAAATGAAGTGACAGATCTGTTCTTGCTATCCTGTTATATTTATTTTTGACGTTTCAATAAAAAATATGAATAATGTAAATATGGCCATAAATATCAATAACAAATCACATACTGAGTTTTCTGCAACAAAGAGTCCACCTGTTACATTATGAAAAAATGGTTTGCATTCAAACAAAAATAAAGTAGTGCAGTAAGAAATATACTTTTTGCATTATTGTTTTTTTTTTTTATATGTCAGTGTAATAAATAAAATAATGAAATAAATTATATGAAACATTTCTGCTACAAAACATACAACTGTAACATTATATTAAAAAAGTTCAATTCAAAATTGAAAGCTGCCAAGCAGTCATCAATAACTAAATGGAAAATCAGTAAGCATCTCGAAAGAAAGAAAGAAAGAAAGAAAGAAAGAAAGAAAGAAAGAAAGAAAGAAAGAAAGAAAGAAAGAAAAAGAAAGGCCTTCTACCATTCTTCACAAGTTTTGGTTTACACTCAGAACTGAAAATGGCAAAGCCTTACAGCATCAACAACCGCCTAAGCAGTGCACTGGTTTCTAAACTGAATTTAAAAATTCCTTCAATGTAAGTCACTTTGGATAAAAGCGTTTTCTAAATGCATAACTGTAAATGTTGCTAGTCACTGTACTTTGAGTCGCCAGTTCACGTGTGCTCGTTTGTCTTCTTGAAAAAATATTTGTCAGTTTGGCACATTTGGCTGCGTCATCCTCCAATACCTTTCTTTTTTTTAACCTGGCTTTTTCAGCTCCTCCAGGCATCTTTTTCTTTTTTTTTACTATCCATTTTATTCTTCCCTCGATTAGCGCACTCTCGCTAACTCACACCACAGCATTAATGGTTTCGGTTTGTCTCCATGGCAACGACCTGGGACAAGCGCTTGAGTAGAGGAAGAGAGAGAGCGCGCGCACGCTCTGACAACAGAAAATGTCACATTTTAATGTTAAATTCAAATCTAGTGTTATTAGCTTAGTTATCAGTCACACAGTAACTTAAACATATATACGTTGTTCTGTGGATGTAAAAAAATGCAAATAAATTTAAAAAAGCAGGCGAGTCTGCCGGCCCAATTTATGAGCGGGGGCAGAGCGGCCCACCGGGAATTCTCCCGGTTCTCCCGATGGCCACTCCGGGCCTGCGATACGATACAATAGACAGACAGATAGATATGCTATGATAGATATATAGATAGACAGACAGACAAACAGATAGAGCGATACAATACGATACAATAGACAAACAGACAGATACGAAACAATAGACAGACATGCAGACAGATACGCTATGATAGACAGATAGATAGATAGATAGATAGATAGATAGATAGATAGATAGATAGATAGATAGATAGATAGATAGATAGATAGATGGATGGATGGATGGATGGATGGATGGATGGATGGATGGATGGATGGATGGATAGACATGGTACAATACGATACCATAAACACAGACAGAAAGACGGATACGATACAGTAGCCAGACAGACAGATACGATACGATGCAATATGATACAATAGACAGACAGAAACGATACAATACAATAGACAGACATGCAGACAGACACACTGCGATACATAGATAGATAGACAGACAGACAGACAGACAGACTGATACAATACAATATGATAGACATGACAGAAAGACAGATACGATACAATAAGATGCAGTAGATAGTCAAACAGACAGATAGACAGGCAGATACGTTACAATATGATAGATAGATAGATAGATAGATAGATAGATAGATAGATGATAGATAGATAGATAGATAGATAGATAGATAGATAGATAGATAGATAGATAGATAGATAGATGATAGATAGATAGATAGATAGATAGATAGATAGATAGATAGATAGATAGATAGATAGATAGATGGATGGATGGATGGATGGATGGATGGATGGATGGATGGATGGATAGACATGGTACAATACGATACCATAAACACAGACAGAAAGACGGATACGATACAGTAGCCAGACAGACAGATACGATACGATGCAATATGTTACAATAGACAGACAGAAACGATACAATACAATAGACAGACATGCAGACAGACACACTGCGATACATAGATAGATAGACAGACAGACAGACAGACAGACTGATACAATACAATATGATAGACATGACAGAAAGACAGATACGATACAATAAGATGCAGTAGATAGTCGGACAGACAGATAGACAGGCAGATACGTTACAATATGATAGATAGATAGATAGATAGATAGATAGATAGATAGATAGATAGATAGATAGATAGATAGATAGATAGATAGATAGATAGATAGATAGATGGAAAACCACCTTAATGAGAACAGATTTCTTGCGAGCACAACCTGCTATACAAAGTTAAGAAAATATGCTTGTTTATTGAGAGTGTCCCAACCCTCTCCTTCTAATTTAATGTGGGTTCATTATGCTGTGTTTGGAATTAAGATTAACATTGTTTCCAATGTAGGTAAGGATATGACCTTATCCAGAGTGGGAGTGTGGTGTGTGTATGTGTGCTGGTCACTGCTAAGCTCACGGCCTTCTCATAAAATCTGAAGGGTAGTGGCAGTGGCAGTGAATTTAACCATCTTTCACAAATAAACAAAGCTAGAGAAAGACAGATGTGGATTCAATCAGCTTCTTATGTGATTAAAAATCCAACAATCCTGCATTGATTAACTCGAGAGTAATACTTTAAATACTTTATATATATATATATATATATATATATATATATATATATATATATATATATATATATATATATATACATTGAAATAAAAGGACACTTAAGTTTTCTTAAAGAATACCCCTTTTATGACCATGAAATGTAATTTCATATTTTTACATTTTGTTTCTTTAGGTTAATTTATAAAGTTTTTTTGCATCAAAAAAGGTGCAAAATTTATAAAAATGATCATCACTCTCTGTGAAACAATTTCTTCTGCACTACTTTCAACAAGTGGCTAACCAACTTGCAAAAATAATGATTGTTTTGATTGTTTCATGAACTCTCCCCTCATCTTTCACTGGTCAGCCAAACAGAAAGCCCCACCCCAAAACTCACCCCATTGGTTGAGCTGTTGCTGTGTCAGACTGTTCAGGATGCTCAAACAAACAGAACAATGTTTTGAAAGCGCCACAGTTTTTACACTTTTCAGAGAAATCTTGTCTCTCTATATCAAACTGAAAAAAAGAATGTTTCTTAAAACTGAAAAAATTGCACACCTCAGCTGTAATATCATAATACAAGTTTGACAGAAGTTTGACTAGACATGGTTTGACCGGACTAGATTACCTCGGCCTCACTGTTTACACAAATACTCCTCAAAACTCCTCCGCAACACAACAACAGTCCAAGTTCTTCTTCCAGAGTTCATTTCAAGTTCTTGTTGAGATGTTGAGCCAATGAACACGCCTAACAGCAGGGACTGAATATTCAGTTGCTGGACTTGTCTCAGGCTTCATATCCAGTAGCGACGTGGTGAAGAAAGTGTTAAAGGAACGGGACAGAGCAGGACCAGAGGAGTGTGTGAGGAAGAAGAAGGGGGGCAGACCGCTGGAGTTGATAGACTCCAGATGTGACTATTAGATAAACTCAAAGCAAGGGGTGTGTTTGTGAGTGTGTGTATGTGTGCTAGTGTGGGTGTGTTTATGTTGCTAGCAGGACCCGATAGCGTCTGGGCTTTTCACGAAATGCAAAAGCAGGATTGAGTGACAGAGTGTACATTCACACTGAGAAATCGCTGAAAGAGCAGATGAGGGTAGTTTTGAGAGGACATTTTTACCGTGTCTGTGAAATGCACAGCTGAACTGAATTTACAACTTTCTGTATTTGTTCTCTGTGTTTCCTATTTTCATGTCCACAAGAAATCCTTTTCATTTTGCCCTCCTAAAGTCCAGACTGACTGGATCTCAAAGTCCACCCACATGCAGCAGTGTTCACACATAGCCTGTCATTGTCCTGTGTTCATTCACTCATAATGTGCTCTGTGCTGTCAGACAGCTGTTTCTTTGTACTCTTGCTGGCCTAGTGACAGCGCTTCAGTGCTCTACTCTTAAAGTACTATGTGCCGGCCCAACATGCAGGACTTTTGATTGTTAATTGCTTTTTTCCAACATATTAATAGTTGGACTTATGCAAATTGCTGCAGAATACCTGTAATTGTGTACAAGAGTTAGGTTGCATAAGTGAAAATCCAGATAATTTTCTCCATAGAGGAACTGAGTGAAAACTTTTGAACAGAATGAAGATGATACATTTTTCTTATTTTGTTTAACCCTTTTTTTCATGTAGTACTGCCCTTCAGAAGCAACAGAAGACACTTACGTATTTCCCAGAAGACAAAATAAGTTCAATTTACCCTTGTCTTCAAATTCAGAAGGTTTTCACCGCCAACTCTTACTGCATCGTGTTTCCTTCTGGAGCATCAGTGAACGTTTGAACCTTTTGTGTAACTGTTGCGAATGAGTCCCTCAGTTGTCATCAGTGTGAAAAGATGGCTTTCAAAATCATACAGTCTCTAATGGTAAGGGTTCAGATATGCAAAAGATGCTGGAAAACAGAGGATTTTTGAAATAACAGTTGCCAGTTTAACTGTTCAGGACAAACAAGAAACAACCATCACAAAAAAAATACAAAACAGTGGTGGATCATAGATAATGACACACAGTATTAGGAATTAAGCATAAGTAAACTGACTGGCCACTCCCATGAAGCACTGCAAATGAATGGGGGATGAAAACTTTTGAACGGGATGAAGATGTGTAAGTTTTTCTTATTTTGTTTAATCATTGCATTTTTTTTCCATTGCTCTTCAGAAGCAACAGAAGATACTAACATGTTTTCCAGAAGACAAAATAAGTACAATTTACCCTTATCTTCAAATTCAAAGTTTAATGCGTCGTGTTTCCTTTTAGAGCATCAGTGACCATTTGAACCTTTTGCAGTAGTTGCGTATGAGTCCCTCAGTTGTCCTCAGTGTGAAAAGATGGATCTCAAAATCATACAGTCCCTGCTGGTTAGGGATCTGGAGGACTTTCCTAAAGAAAGTGGGCAGTTAACTGCTCAGGACAAACAAGGGACTCATGAACAACCATCACAAAAAATACAAAACAGTCGTGGATCATCTTACACAGTATTAAGAGTTAAGCATATTTAAACTTTTGAACAGGTCTGCTAAAAAGTGGCATTAGTTTTCATCTACATTTGGGAGCAAACCTCCTTCCAAAGTCCAACTGAAGCAACATCCCAAAAGCAAATGGTCATTTTTTAATACCTGTACCTAATTTATTTCTGGAAGTGCACATGCTCCAAGCACAAGGCTGAGCAATTTTTCACAATTCCGGTCCCAACATTTATCTTGGCATAGAACCTTCCTTCTGCCATTGAACAAATATATAATCAACATTAACCACAGAAATGCAACTCTTCAAAAGTGCACTTCTTCTTCATGAGTTTACTGAAAAAAATGATAAAGGAAATGGTCTGGACTTCACATTGCATGTGCATTTAATTCAAGCTCTTGAAATATGTTAGATATTTCAGTCTAAACGGGTCAGTCCTGAAGTAGAATACATATTGGTTCCATTTATCTGATTATTAAAATAATGACATTGACATTTTACACATATATTCTAAGATTATTTTCCTTATGTGTGCATTGAGTTTCAAAAGGATGATCATTTGCAATAATTTTAATACAAATAAAAGTGAAATGTTGCCTTTGACTCAGGATAGTCTGGAGAGAGGAAAACTATTCCAATAATCTGAGGAAGGAGAGGAAAAGCAGGAAATGAGCTGGAAAAATAAGAAGCAGGCAGATCCAGATTTCCTGTTTGGGTAGGACTGGGTCAATGTAAATTTCAAGGCAGCGTTATAAGGACCCCATTGTGTAACATGTCCGATGTGTGTGTTAGTGGCCATTACACGGGGTCACGTCTGCTCCCCCCACTCAGGACTCCAGTGCTATGGGAAAAACAATGTTTAAAAAAATAGAGAGGGAAAGGAAACAGTAAAAATAAATGAGAAACAACCTCTGTGCAGGGACAGGAAATGACATGCGGCACCAAAATGGCTTCCGCTATTTGCACTTAAATCTACGAAGCAACACACCTCACCATATTCCTTCCTCTATTAATATAGCAAATTGCTACATTGCCTGGCAACAGGGCTACATAAACAGTAATTAACTATTTAACTTGATATTAGAAATGGAGAAATTATATATTTTTTTCATCCTATGTGGTTATGAAAAACAGCACAAGTCATCATGTCATCATCATATTCATGGTAGTCTCTGCTCTCAGCATGCAACTGTCCAAAAAATTGTGAAGGAGACCCACAATTATTATTATTATTATTATCATTGTTGTTGTTGTTGTTTCCAACAAAACTTTCCACTGAGGCAAAATTAATTTATTTATTTTATTTTATTAAGTCAGAGTATCATTCTTGCAATTTGCCTTAAGCCGCGTGTTATGTCGCAGTTTCTTTTTAAAATTAGTTTACAGTTACTTGCCAAAGGCAATTTTCAATTACATTAAATCTCATTTGCCGAAATTCTAAATAGAGCATATAGAGTTTAACATTCTGGATCCAGAAGTAAAAAATACAGTTAAACAATTGATTTATAAACATTTCAAGACAGATCAACCTTGAGCTCTGAGGTTGTTAAGTGAAGCCACAAATTAGTGTAATTTTAATTTAAGAAAAATCTGCAAAATAGTCAAAATCCTGTCATAGAAGTCACCATTACCATGTGAATTAAAGCAGCTACTTATACTTTTGTACAATTTGTTTTTTGCATATTTTGAAATAAACTTGCATTGCTTAATGGGATGAGCAGTTCATTCTCTCATCAAAGAAAATGCACGGTCTTGTCTTTTTTTCCTTTAACTTTTGTATACATTTTTGGCTTCAAATCAAAGTTTTTAATACTGTGAATTAATCTCAGAGCTGCTTTATTTAGTTTATTGAAGAATATTTTAAAATCCCAGCACTAATGCTGAGCTAAGTTCAAAGTGATCTCATGAAAAGAAGAAAAAAATAAAAATAAATAAATAAATAAAATAAAAACCCAGAGGTGGGGATTTCATATGCATTTGTGTATGTAATTTAATTTTATTTGTACAGAAATGTACAATTATTAGAAAGAAAGTAACCACAAAGTAAACCATCAGTGGACAGATCATATAAAAAATGAATGAGATTGTACAAATTAATATCTAACAATTTGCTAAAATAGTTATGAATTGCCATGAAAGTGTGTTGCCATGTCTCTCTACAGCTGCATATATCAAATATGCTCTAACCGGCTGTGATTTTGTCACTTTGTACAGCTTCACTTTCAGTATGTATAGAAATATACTTTACAGGAAACTCAACACATCACAGCTGGTAGGACAGTGTCCCATATAACCCCCAAATCTCCATCAAGAGTTAAAATACTACAAAATGCTGTTTCAGGTCAGTGATTGAAGTGTGTCATAGCGTTCCCGTCCAGACATCTGCATGTTTGAATACTTTTCATCATGTTCTTACATAAGGTCTTACAAAAAAAATCATAAACTATGTGCTGGGGAAATTATTCAGCAGACTTTGGCTTGAATTATAAGTGATTTAAAGACACGGATCAAAAAATGTTCTTTATAAATCCTTTTGTGAAGTTCACGAAGGTTCGTGGATCCCAACTGTGTGTAACTGCTCCAGAGTTATAGAGACCCTGTGAAAGCACTTAATGAGTGCAGTTTTCTGTCTTCTGTGGACGCATTTCCTGTAGAAACATGAAGTTGGGCCTGGATATATTCAATAGCTTTTGCCTTTTTATACAAAGCCAATGGCATTTAGTTTACATCAAAGACATGAACATGCTGTGAAACAAGTACATGAGAATATACTTAAGTGTGAATGTACTTGAACTGCATTTGAATTACACTTAATTGGATGTTATTTACAATCAAAAGAAATTATATTGTAATTTAAAATGTATAGTTAAACACATTCAGCTAAACTTCTGGGTATTTTTGACCCACTTAAGTTGGATTTAAGTAAATCTTTATATGTAATTTCCTGATTACTTCTACCGTCTTTGAAATATGGTTAAAATGACCAGCATTTATGGTAAACTAAAATATACTTCAGTGTAATTTATATTGGATATATTAAATATATTTGTAATTACAGATTTGTAATGATAAATTTGTATATATGTATATATTAAAATATATTACGTTTAAACGTAACATCAAATAACGTGCTACAGTTAAAATTATTCATGTGCTACATATTTTAGTCAACACATCAAAATAACTGCATTTATTTAAAACATGACAAAAGATTATTAAAACAAGGATTTATAATTATTATTGCAAGTTTAGTTTTTTTATTTTAAAATTTGAAGTACACTACAAGTGCAGATTTAATGCAATTAAGCACGCTTTTTTTCACAATTAACAATAAAAATTACAGTCAAGTTCTTTAGTATGGTAGTCAACACATCAAAATAAGTGCACTTATTTAAAAAAATCTAAAAGATTATTAAAACATAGTGTTTTATAATGTATTTTAGTACAAAATTTGATTAATTTGACGTTATTACAAAGTCAAGATTTTAAAGTTTTTTTTTTTTTTTTTTTTTTTTTTTTTAATATACTACAAGTGCACATTCAATGCAATTAAGCATGCTTCTTTTTCACAATTAACAATAAAAAATATAGTCAAGTTCTTTAGTATGGTAGTCAACACATCAAACAAGTGTACAGTATGTCTGAGTCAGCAATATTTTTATCAAAAAAAAAAAAAAGACAGTAAATTCTAAGTATATAAATGTGCTAAAAGATCATTTTGTAAGCTTTAGGAATATACTGCCATACTGACAAACAGATTAAGAGCCATAAAACTCCAGATTTCATGAGTCTTTAATCACTCCAGCCGTGCTGACATTGTGGTTCTGCAGTGTGTGTGTGTGTGTGAGCGCTCCAGACTTTAGGAAGAGAACTCTCCCCGTTCCACATTCCCCATCTGAGCGATAAGAGAGTGTCTGTGAGCCGTTGTGTTGATCTTCACACACAGTGAGCACACTTTGCTCTGACCTTTACTCTAGCGGTGTGTGTGTGAGGAAACAGTGGGTAGAGTCTCTCTTTTCATCACAGTACTAATGAGGGTTAGGACACGCTAGCCAGGAAACAGCTATTGTTCCTCGTCCAAGAGCACGGCTACTGGCACACACACACATTTGTGAGGAGGTTCATTCAACAATTCACATTCATAGACTGAAATTCTCTACAACATGTCCTATTTACCCTGCTGTCGCACTCTTTTGTAGTCACGGGAATTCAAACACGTGTATTTAATAGCGCATAACTTTCTCCTGCGGTCACTTTCTCACCTTCTTCCCCCCTGCTTCTCTCCGTATATTGGGTCTGATAGCTATTAATGTGTCAATCATGCAGCACTCAGTAGGCCATACAGATGTGACAGGTCAGTGCTTTACTGCATTCTGTCATGCCGGTGTTAATATCTTGGTTCCCTGCAAATATATACAGCGTATCTGTTATCAAGCTGTGTAATGTTCATGTTTATATTAAGCACATGATATCATGCTGCGGCGTTGTTTGTTGTAGTTTCAGCACTGATAGAGCTTTATGGATGAAGGACATTAGGAAAGAGAGGATGATTGATTGGTGGATTGCTTGTTTTGGTTCAATATTAGCCACATAATCAATTCAGTACATTTAGTAAAAAGGCTACAACCTAAATTATAATAATACATATACATATGAAAATTGATGCATATAATGTGTATATATAAATGATACATATACTTATATTGTTACGTTTGCATGCTATATAAAGTGTTGCATTAGAATACAAAATACTTTTTACATGCAATACATGCAAAATGAAATTTATTTTAATTTAATGTGAATTCTAATATATGTATTATTATTATTATTATTATTATTATTATATACAGATATTATTTGTAATAATATTAATATTAATGGCAATATTCATTTTTAATAATATTGAAATAATTATGTAATTTTTATTTAAAAGTAGCTTACTAAATAAAGCATACAACACGCTTTATAATGCATAGAAAATTATATTTAATTAATATAAAATGTAATTATTCATATATATATATATATATTATTTACACACACACAAATACTAAATAAATTAATGCATATTAATGTTTAAAATATATTTTTATTTAAATGTTAGCATACTGTATAAAGCACACTATACTTTATAATAAATATAAAATGCTATTTATTTTATGTAAAACGTATTGAATTTAATGTACTGTCTAAACTTAATGTAATGTAATCAAAATTAATGAATAAATCTAAGAACAGTGATGGGGAACTGCAGGGAATAAGTATTTTATATGTTTTGATTTAAATATTGCGTGAAATTAAAATTGATCTTTTTAACGCACAGTTTTTAATGTAACTTTTAAAGATGATGTAATCTCTAAAAAAGAGATTTGAGGATGCTGAAACAATTTTGAGCCATTATGAAACTTGAGTTGACCCTTATCATCCTCAAAATTCCCTTATGGCCAGTAAAAAAAACATGCAAGAGTTTCAGAGGTTAATTTGTCAGTATTAAGTGTATGAATCCATATTTTGATGACTATGCTGATAAGTGCTTAAACACATGGACAAAAGCAAACACAGAGATCCGGGCCAGGACAGAGGCGGCATGAAACACTACCTTCAAAGCTAGTACTGGAAATTAATATTTACGGTTTGACTCATGAAGGTGTAACTTCACTGTGGGAAGAATCACTTTAAAAGCTTCCACTGTTTAAAGAGAGCATCTCCACTGTCTCCTGTGATGTGTGTCTGTTTTCTCTGCTTGGGGGACCTGCCTCCGTTTTGAGCCCGAGGACTAGGTGTGGTTTGAGGTATGGTTTAAAAAATGCAGGAAATCTCGTTCTTTCTCAAACAGAGACAGGACAAAGTAAACTATGTTTAAGGCAGGGAAAGGGTCTTGTGGTCAACGACGTATAAAATGTGTTTCATATTTTATTTCATGTTATTTTATGTTGATATGAACTGGTTGTTTTTGGACTCCAGTAATGGTCAGCATACACAAACATGTAACTTCCTTTTCTTTCAAAGCACATGTACATATGTGTTCATCTATTTTAGTATATTAAGTACAGTAAACGAAGGCAAAAATAGCATTTATTGCTAAAATGTAGAAAAAAGGGTTGCTTTTTAAACTAACACAGAAAAGTGTAATCCATGGGAAATCTAGTCAAATATAACAGTACATGTAAGTCGATCTGCTCAAAGGTCTCTGTGTTTGTCTGTTTCTCAGGGATCTCAGGAATAACTTGATCAGCACCATCATGCCTGGAGCATTTCTGGGTCTCACAGCTCTTCGAAAACTGTAAGTACTCCTTAAAATCATAATCAGTTATTATAACAGGACACCAGTTACACACTTTACCAATAATGTGGCAGTAATTGCATTAACTTTAACTTACAAAAATGTTGAACTGTTAGGGGCCGTTCACACAGAACGCGTTTTTCCATTCCAATGTGCTGCTTTTCCATTGTTTTTCAATGTAAGCACACGCTAGACGGACATGTAAGACCGTTGTGTTTGCATCTTTTGCAGCGTCTCACACATGAGCCCTGCGTTTTTAAGACTTTTTAAGAGAGTCAAGTTAAAAAAATTTCTGCTCATCCGTGTCAGTTCCAGAACCGTGAACCAATCAGAAAACCCTGAAGGCGGGGCAAACGTTGTGAATTTTTGTTTACAGTAGCATTTTGGCATTGCAATTGTTTTATTTGACGGCAGTATGGTGGAGGAGGCATTCTGCACTGCGCTTTTTTAAAAAAACATTCCTGAGTGCTGCGTCTCGTGTTTTTAGATGCAAATACGTGTTCTGTGTGAACAGCCCCTTAAACAGTTTTCTTTTTTTCGAAGTGAGTGTCAATTTATAAAGTGTGATTTGGTGTAAATGTAAAACTGGACTGGGACATTGAAATGAAACATATATTTATATAAGTATTAATGCTGTCGAATGATTAATCGTGAATAATCGCATCCAAAATAAAAGTTTTTGTTTACATAATATATGTGTGTGTACTGTGTATATTTATTATGTATATAAAAATACTAACACATACAGTATATATTTTGAAAATATTTACATGTATATACATTTATATCCTTATATTTTATATTATATATAAATATATTTGATATATAAACAACATATTTCTTCTTAAATATATGCATGCATGTGTTTATATTTATACATAATAAATATACACAGTATACACACATATTATGTAAACAAAACTTTTATTTTGGATGCGATCAGTCGTGATTAATCGTTTGACAGCACTAATAAGTAGCGATTTTACAAACTTAACTGCATTTTTCAGTAGAGTGACAGTAGCTCAGTTGTTCATAATGCAAAGTAATTTTCCCTTTAAATCAAAGCTCATTTTTCCAACACGTACAGTTGCTTCAAAACATGTAGACACTTAATCTGCAATTAAAGTGTGAATGTGTTTTCAATAGCAACATTTATTTTTAACAGTACAAATATACTTTTTAAGCAGAACGCAGCGCATTTGGTTTAACATAACAATTAATTTAAATAAACACATGACTCGGTAGTGGAGCATGTTATAGTACCTATTATAGTATCTTTTCTATTCTTCAACATATTGAAACAAATTGAGTAAAAGTAAAAAATATTTAAAGGTTTTGTAAATCAAATCAATCAATCAATCAATCAGTCATACTAGCAGTCAAAATGTAAAATAAATGTTTTTAATGTGTTTGAAAGAAGTGTCTTATGCTCACCAAGGCTATATTTAGTGAGTGAAAACAATTTTCAGCAATGATAATAATAGGAAATGTTTTTTAAGCAGCAAATCAGCATATTAGAATGATTTCTGAAGGATCATGTGACACTGAAGACTGGAGTAATGATGCTGAAAATTCAGCTTTGCATCACAGGAATAAATTACATTTTTAAATATATTACAATAGAAAACAGTTATATTACATTTTAATAATATTTTGCAATATTACTGTTTTTACTGTATTTTTCATCCAATAAATATAGCCTTGGTGAGCATAATGTATATTTATAGCCTGTGGTGTATAGCTGGTGTATAGTACCTTGACTGTAATTGAACTAATATAGGTAGTTTGAAAAGCTAGTTTTGAAGTTTGAATCAATAATCACTGCATAATGATTGCTGCATGATGAAGTATTTTCCGAAGTTCTGAAGCCCAGATCCATATGTTTGCTAGAACTGGAACACAGAATAACAATGCATCTGATTTACTGTAATCTGTGCAGTGACCTATCCAGTAACCGAATTGGCTGCCTGACCTCAGAAGTGTTCCAGGGACTTACCAACCTCACAAAATTGTAAGTCATTATTTCTGAAACAAATATTTATTGGAATACAAAAACACAGAAAATCAGTATCGCTCTTGAAAGTGTTGCTGTGCTGAACAGAATAACATATGTTTGATAATGATACACACAGCATCTGGTGCAAATGATGCATTTTATAATGTTCTTGTCATATTTAAGAACTGCAAAATATTTCATTTGTGTTCTTATATTATAGAAACATCTCTGGAAACATCTTTTCCTCTCTGGATCCACATTTGTTTATGGAGTTGCACTCTCTAAAGCTGGTGTGAGTTAAAGTGAATGTTCTCATGGTGCACATGCTCATTTTTTTGTATAGAAAGATACATTTTTTTGTATATTTCTAGCATGCCAATTGTCAGTGATTTTTTTTTTGAATCATTTTATAATGCACTAAACTAAGATTGTGCATATAATTCACAACTATATTCCCTAGAAATGGTTTAACTGCTATTAAATGAAGTCTATTCTTTATCAAGTATGACAGGATAATCCTGTAATGCAGCTTTGATGAATATTTCTGATCTTACCCTGTTCCCGTCACCATTAGGGTCATGATTAACGCTTTAACATGACATAAAGTAGACCTAAAAAGTATTTCAACCCTGAAGTCACACTTAAAATGTGTAAATATCTTTGTATTAATTAAGTACAATTTCTTAATTCATTCCGTTGAGATTGAGGAAGAACTAAATGTGTTTAATTACACAAATAAATGGACAGTCTTCTTCTGAACAACAAGCTTTATGTAATTCTTACCTCCAATTGTGTGCTCATTAGGAACTTTCATTCTGAGTTCCTGTCATGTGACTGCGGTCTGCGCTGGGTCCCAGGCTTTTTCCGCAGCAGTTCTGCTCGGCTTGGGGACGAAACACTGTGTGCTTATCCCAGAAGACTTCAAAACAAACCCCTGCGACTCCTGAGAGAGGCTGACCTCAGCTGTGGTGAGCAAAATCAATATCAATCTTATACAATATCATGTTCAATTATTTACATACAATATGCACATCTGAATGGAATTTACGGCAACATATTTACTTATAAATAAAGATATGCTCTCAAACCATTGTTTTGGACAGAAAAAGTTAAAATATATTATTATTATTAAATATATTATTATTATTATTATTGTTATTATTGTCATTATTATTATTATTATTATTATTAAGATGATTTTATTAGACTCAAACTTATAGTTAATATAACCCTTGTGGCAACTTCCTGATGGAATTTCTAGTATTTATTTTTTAAATTCAGCTATAGCTTTGTTTTGAACAAAAAATATATTAAAAATATTTTATTTACATGTGACAATTTGAATATGACTATTTTAATTTTACTGCGGAGGACATAAATTATTATTATTATCACATTATTTATTGTAATATTAACAATGATTCTTTACGGTTTTTATTATTATTATTATTATTAATAATAATAATTATTATTATTTTTAATAAAAGGGTTTTATTGGACTTTTGACTCAAACCCTTATTATGATGTAGCCCTTGTGACAACTTCCCGAAACAAAAGTATTCAGTATTGAAACCTGCATAATTTATCAGTGACAACACCTTCTTAGTCTTTGATCAGTTTTGGTATTTTGGCTGAATTGCAATGTTGCTCAATCCTTGTTTTTTTAGCCAGCTAAGATCAAGTATATTTGCTTAAAAATTCCCTATTTCTCTGACTTTTGCCACAGAGGTCTGATTGTATTTCTCAGTGACTTTCTGTTAAACCTCATCTCATCTTTCTGGTAGACATACGCTGCATTTTTCCGAGTCTTGGGCCTCAAACCGGGGCTCCTGTTACTGTTTTAATATCAGCTCATTTCGCCATCTCTTCCTCTGCTGCCCTTAAACATATTTATGTTGGCCAGAAGCACATAGCTGTGACCAACTAGGAAAGATCCCTCTGTGGGATCCACCCAGGCTGTTTCACAAGCAAAGCTGATTTTGAATGATAACATGTCAACAAAATACACAAAGAGCTTTCTTACACCTCCTGCTACTTGTGTGCGACAAAGAATACGATTGAATTTGCTTCAGTTATTAACAGAGGAGATGTCTAGCAGTGCAGTCTATTAGGACTAAAGATAAAAACAGATGAAAACACAGAAATAATTTCTGATTCATAGAAAACTGAAGGCCTAATCTCCTTACACATAATGCCCACAACAAAAAGGGCCAGAATAAGAACAGCAGGAGACTGTGTGAGAATCCACAAGCAATACTATCTATAATCTATATCTGTCTATAATTTATATACTTATATATTAAAACGTCTCATACTCACCAAGGCTGCATTAATTCGACCTAAAATTCAGTAAAAACAATAATATTATGAAATATTACGATAAAAAAAATTTCTTTTTGAATATATTTGAATATATTATATATTTGATTGCTATATATATATATATATATATATATATATATATTTGAATATAATTAATTTTATTTTTGTGATGGCAAAGCTGAATTTTCAGCAGCCATTATTCCAGTCTTCAGTGATCCTTCAGAAATCCTGAGAAAAAAATGTGATACTTTTTTTTTCAGGATTCTTTGATAAATTTGAATGTTTAAAAGAACAGCATCAATTTTAAATAGAAATCTTTTGTAACATACTGCCACTTTTATTGGACTAAGATTTGTTTTAGTAGTAAAGATTTTTTTTTTCCCCCTGTGAATCTGTTGTTTATCATTTCAATGATTTTGCTCCTCAGAGGGTCTGCTGGAGCTGCACACGCTGTCTCTTTTACCCTCGCTGCGGCAGGTCGTGTTTAAGGGGGACAGGCTGCCTTTCCATTGCACTGCTTCACTAGTGGACAAAGTCACTGCTCTTCACTGGCGACACAACGGACAGCCTGTCACCACTGACCCTACCAATGGAGTTCATCTGGAAGAGAGTGTACAGCATGACTGCACCTTCATCACCAGGTAACACATACAGAGACTAACCAGTTATATATTTATGTACACTGCTGGTCTTGAATAATTAAGATTGTTTTATATTTGTGAAAGACGTCTCTTTTTCACCAATGCATTTAGCCTATTTGATTAAAAATATAGTAATGTTGTGAAATATTATTGCAATTTAAATAACTTTTCTATTTGAATATATTTTAAAATATAATTTATTTCTATGATGCAAAGCTGAATTTTCAGCATCATTACTCCAGTCTTCAATGTCACATGATCCTTCAGAAATCATTATAATATGCTGATTTGATGCTCAAGAAACACTTCTTATTATCAATGCTGAAAACAGTTGTACTGCTTAATATTTTTTTGCGCAAAAAGTGTATGCGCAAGGGAAGAGAATAAGCCAATATTATGGGAAGCAATAAGATGTGAAAAGAAGAGATGAAACTAAATTAAACAGGATGGACTGAGAGATTTAAAAAGGGTAAAATGGGGTAAAAATAATAAAAAATAACTACGAAAATAATGAGCAATGCCACTGAACTAAAAAAAGGATAGAAAGAACAGGTTAACATTATTGAGTCCGAAAAATCACTCTTCTACAGTACGTTTTATTACCGGTATACCGTTCTGTTCATTTTTAGTGAGCTGATCCTGTCAAACGTCCACGTCGAGGCGAGTGGTGAGTGGGAGTGTGTGGTGTCCACGGGCCGTGGGAACGCCTCACGCAGTGTGGAGATAGTGGTCCTGGAGAACAGCGCCTCCTTCTGTCCAGAGCAGAGAGTGACTAACAATCGAGGGGAGTTCAGGTAAGAGATTTGTCCTACGGCTTTACCTGTGGCTTATTAATGCGTATCTAGAAAAGTCTGGCAATATGTCATCTGTTTAACCTCTTTGGCTTCAGGTGGCCTAGAACTCTGGCTGGCATCACCTCCTACCAGTACTGTCTGCAGCTGCGCTACCCTTCCTTAACCATAGGGGACGGCGTGGAGCAGAAGAAGGCTTCGCGTAACTGTGACCGCTCTGGACGCTGGGAGGAGGGAGACTACTCTCAGTGCCTCTATACTAATGACATCACACGGGTCCTGCATACCTTCATACTGGTTAGTCACATTCTAGCTAGAGTCTTGTTTTTTTTAAAAGTTTTTTTTTTCAAGTGTGGTGCAGATTACTAATATGTAAGGCATTTAAAGCTCCCCCTTGTGAAAAAGAAGTAAACTTTAGCAAGAATGTACTTAAGTGTAATGTTAATGCTGACTGCATGTGCATTGCAATTAAATAAAAAAATCTTTATAGTTTAATTTTATATTGAATGCAACTGGGTTTAAAAGTGTTTACTAACCCATTTAAGTAGGACTGAAGTTAGATGTAATAAATAATTATTACTTATATTGTTTTTGAAATGTGGCTAAAGTGTACTGACAGGTATGTAAACTAAAATGCTTAAAATATTTTAATGTCATTTCTATTTAAACTTATATGTTATGTATTCAAAATTATTTCTAATTACACATTTAAAAATGATGAAATTTCAATTTAGTACATTTATAATATATTGGTTTTGAATCAAATAAAACACTACACTTAAATATCAAGTAGTTTACTGTATCAACACATCAAAATAAGTGTACTTTAAAGCACAACAAACAATTATTAAAACATAATGATTTAAAATGCATGTACGTTTTAAATTTGACATTATTACAAAATGAACTTTTTAAAAGTATGTTAAGAAACATACTGTAGTATACTTAAGTGGCCTTTTATTTAATTAATATTACAAGTGAAAATTCAATACTATCAAGCACACTTGTTTTTTTTTTTTTGTTGTTTTTCCTCAGAAGGGTCAGTTGGCAAGACAATTATACATCCTAGTTGTTCCTCAGTGAAACAAGAAAAGAAAGATTACAAAAATATATATATATTTTTAGTTGAATTTTTGCTCAATATTTCACAATAAAAATAAGATTTTATGATGTTTTTGAAATAAGTCTTTTATGCTTATTAAGGCTGCATTTATTAGATAAAAATACAGTGAGAACAGTAAAATTATTATTTATTTATTTATTTATTTTTTTTTTACAATTTAAAGAACTATTTTCTATTTGAATATATTTTGAAATGTAATTTATTCCTGTGATGGCCATCTGAATTTTCAGTTTCATTACGCCAGTCTTCAGTGTCACATGATCCATCAGAAATCATTTTAATATGTTTTTATTAATTCCATTTTCATAGTTAATTCTCTACTTCTCACTCAGATGCCCATCAACGCCTCCAACGCGGTGACTCTGGCACACCAGGTGCGATCATACACTCTAGAGGCCGCTGGTTTCACAGACACAGTGGATGTTCTTTATGTGGCTCAGATGATGCACAAATTCATGGACTACGTGACAGAACTGCGTGAGGTTTGTAGAACACTGTATTCAGCAGTGTATATATTGCAGTGCATTTGTTTCCTTACATAAACGTGCACTCCTTCATTCCAGCTGTCCGAGGTGCTGGTGGAAATGGGCAGTAACCTGATGCAGGTAGATGATCAGATTCTGGCTCGAGCCCAGAGAGAGGAAAGAGCCTGCAGTTCAGTCGTCTACACACTGGAGACTCTCGCCTGGCCTCAGCTGCACTCTCATGCACAGGACTTCTCCAAAGTAAGCATTTAGTCATGGCAGCTTCACATTAGTGCACATATATATCATACTTTTATTCAGCTAGGATGCATTACATTGATCAAAAGTGTCAGTAATGGCATTTACATTGTTCTATTTTGAATAAATGTGGCTCTTCTGAACTTTCTAATACCAAAGAATCCTAAAATAAGCATCATGGCTTCCACAAAAATATGAAGCAGCACAACTGTTTTCAACATTGATAATAATAAGAAATGACATCTCAGCAACAAATCAGCATATTTCCTCTCCTTCTTAGAGTTCTCGTAACATCGTGATGGAGGCTCACATGATTCGTCCTGCTCATTTTACTGGCATGAGCTGCACAGTCTATCAGAGACGAGAGGGGGCAGGAGGGAGCCAGGGGCATGATGGGATTGAATCATCGCTTGAGCAGCAACTGCGATTTCGCTGCACCACAGGAACACACAACACCTCGCTGAATGCTTTTCATCTCAAGGTTTGTCATTTTTGTGTGTGCAAATGTACACTTGTGTATATATTTGCAGTAATATATATATATAAGTCTGCTAAATTGGAACAACTAATTTTGTACTTTAATTGTGAGGAAGCAGTGTTAAAGTCTAACTAAAGATATACTGAAGTATATTTAAATGCGCTAAAGTGGAATTATTGCAAGTATACTTTAGGTACACTTTAAATATCGTGCATTTAAAGACCGATATTATGTAAAGATCATACAATCCTCATCAATAGTGACATTAAACACATTTTAGGCTGAATATTAAGAAATGAGCATTGTGCACAAGTAGTACTCCAAATAAAGTTTAATTATAATTTTTATATCAGTAAGTCGCCAGCAATATGTCAATAATTATGTTAATAGATTTGAACTATTAATGTATTTAAATAAATGTGTTTTAAATATATTACTTTTTTTACTAGGGCAGTTTAGGGCCTGAAATCATTACATTCATTTTGCACTTAAGTAAAATATATGGGATCCATAATAAGTACTTCTTTTAAAAATATGCTAAAGTGTGCTGCTTTTTCACAAATTGAAGCTTTTTGTGTTACTAAGGGAAAAAAATGTGTTTTTGTGTTGCCTAAAACTCGTGTACTGTCATAATTATTGGTGTCTATCATATTGCTGCTACTGCTGTTTTATAGATGTAAAAACAAGCCATTTAGCCATGGTCAAATCACTGAAACGTACCGCGTTTGGTTGGCCCTTATTTTATCTTATGTTTCTCTCTCTAGAATGCAGTGGCTCTTGCTTCAGTGTCTCTCCCTGCGTCTCTTTTTCCACCGAACGCTCCTCCTGACTGTAAGCTGCAGTTTGTGGCATTCCGCAATGGAAGATTCTTCCCATTTACCACCAATTTCACAGGACATTCGGACCTTGCCCGCAGACGTGGTGTCAACACTCCAGTTATCTACGTTGGCCTTGGTGGGTTTCCTTCAGCTCGAACATTCAAGGGATTGAAAACATTCATCAAATTTTTACAATGTTCTGGATTGTATACTGATGTAGTGCAGGCATTTTGGGAGAAGACCAACACGATTCATTCTTGGACTCATAAAATATTCAAATCAGTACAGTAAATCCATTCATTTTCAGAAAGAACTTTTACCAGAGCACAGATGTAAACTTTCCTGCTTTCTCTCTCTCCTTCTTTTTCAGATGGTTGTAGCATGTGGAATCAGTCCGATCCCATTATTGTGTCACTACGACACACGTCACCTGGAAATGACCCTGTTGCTGCCCACTGGAGCTTGCAGGCGCTGGAGCATCATGGGAGTTGGAGTCTGGATGGCTGTCAGCTGGCCCATAGTGATGCGTCCACCTCTACACTGCGCTGCTCTGTGCTGAGCAATTACGCTGTACTTCAGGTAACACCTTTATAAAATACAAACATGACCTATGGGTATTGTAATTTTGATGCCTCCTAAGATATATTTTTTCAGGCCAAAATCTCACATATATTTCATATAGGATCTCAAAATGCATTGCGCTGAGCTATGCGAAAAACTACATCTATAGTAAGATGTCCAACAATGCAAGAGAAATGTCAATTGTATATTTCAAATCATAATATTATATTTCAGTCAGACCTCAAAAATGTTAAATCAATCAAAATGGATGATAACACAACACACCCACTGTATTCAATCATGAGTCCAGTCTTCTGCACAAATCACTAAATGAGCGATATGTTGGGTTGCTTGTTATGTCAAGTCAAGTATGAGGTTTTATGACCGTTATGATGTAGCCTTGAAATGTAGGAAGTAAACATCAAGGCAGCTCAATAGGTTTTGGAACACTGCCACTGATACAATGAAATGGAAAATCTAAAATATATCAGTGTTATTTGTGATTATTTATCCATTCATTTGCATAATTGCTAACCAAGTGTGAAGTATGTCAGCTTGATTAATAGCCTGGTTGTGGTTGGTTTTATCTGGCTAATAAGATAACCTTCCCTGCCTACACTTAGTAGAGAGATACTGTATAGTCAGTCCTTTACTTGAAGAAGATAGGTCTCCTGTTACAAACTGATATTTTATGCAACATTTCTTCATCATGACATGCGTCAAAGGATTGTAATGTTCAGTTAGGTCCAACACAATTTTTGTTATTGAGGTAATTTGGTAATAGATGGGCTGTCTTGGCCATTGGTTGAAACCTCTAGGCACCGAAGAACCCATAATTCACAGTACTGGCATTAGAGCAATTTCTCTGAACACTTTTATGAGAAAAATGGCTATATTTAAATAGCTATTTATCCATTTTTCTGCACAAAAATGTTCCATTTGGTTAAATGTTTCATTCCATTTGTTACTATCGGTATTAACAGTATTGGCCTAGAAGATGGCATCTAAACCAAAAAAAGTGGCATACATCTATTCTTTTTTTAGGTGTCCTAGAGTTATAGCTCGGCTATGAAGTGATATGTATGAATTTTTAAGTTTATTTTCATTTTCCCTGTCAATATTTCAGGAGATGCCAGATTTCCCGGGTTCACCTTTGATTCCAGTGGAAGTGCTCCATCCAGTGATCTACACCTGTACTGCAGTGCTGCTCCTCTGTCTCTTCACCATCATCATCACCTATATACTGCATCACAGGTATTTGTCTCACTTTGTTCAAATGTGACAATTCTGAGACTGAAAACATACACTACATGGCCAAATGTATGTCAATACACCCAAAAACACAACTTCTATGTCATTGTATGATTTGTCATTACTTTGAATAGCCAAACATGTTAAATTAGAAGCGGACATCCATATGAAATTCACTGTTTTTTGTTTGTTTGTTTTTTTCCCCTGCCATCAGCTCTATCAGAATCACAAGGAAGAGTTGGCACACCCTCCTGAACACTAGTTTCCACATCGCAATGACGTCTGCAGTATTTGCTGGAGGCATCACTCTGACAGGCTACCCAGTTGTATGCCAGGCAGTAAGTCCCCATTTCTCTTACATACTAATAATGTTTTATTTTATTAAAATGAAAATGACATAAATGAAAATTTTGTCATATACTCTACTTTAATTGGTTTCAAACCTGTATAACTTGCTTTTTGTTAAATACAAAAAAGATATTTTGAAGGATGTTCGCAAACAAACAGTTACTGGTAGCCACTGACTTGCATAGAATGGAAAAAAAATACTATTGAAGTCAATGGCTACCGTCAACTGTTTGGTAACCTACATTCTTTAAAATATCTTCTTTTATTAACAGAAGAAAGCAAGTCATAAAGGTTCAGAACAACTTGAGGGTGAATAAATGAATTAATTAAAGAATTTTACACAGACTTTTCTTTTCATTTATTTTTTTGTTTATTTATTTGCGGTGAACTATCCCTTTAAGTGCCTTTCCAAGCTTTTCAAGGTCGTTTCACAAATAAACAAAGAGTGCAATAATGTACAAAATATAAATACAAAGCAGTAAAGAAAAATAATTAAAATTAAAAGTGTTAATAAAGACAAAATCCATAAACTAAATTTGATTTAATATTGTTATAAAAAAAATACATTAGCTACAGATTCAAATATTAACTGATATTTTCTTTTCTATGCACTAATGTATTGTTACTCTACTTGTGTTACTTGTTTTACTCATGTATTTATGTTTGTATCAGGTAGGGATTGCTCTTCACTACTCTTCTCTGTCCACTTTGTTATGGATCGGAGTCAGTGCCAGAGTCATCTATAAAGAAGCCTTATTAAGGACTCCACAGCAACTAGAAGGAGAGTCTGCTGTACAACCAACCCAGCGGCCCATGCTCAGGTCAGTGAAGTTATCATGGAGGGCTGGGAGCATTAGATGGTTAATAACAGGTTGTTTTCAAAATGTATCTTTCACAAGCAGACTCAAACTCTATAAGATACCTATTTTTTTCTCTATAATATGGCCCCAGTGCCCATAAAACCCTCACAGAACAAAAATACTTTGTAATCCAATCAATAGGCCTATTTGGACCATATTTGTTTTACATAGGAACATGATTGGATTAGCTGGATTAGCTAAATTTAATAAACACCACTGCAGTCAGGAGTTTCACTTATCTTTCGATTAGCAATTAACAGTTTAGGATACTAGCTTGGTATAGTGCTAAGTGGTTAAAAAAAGTTCTTTCAATTAGCTAGATATCACTAACACACTACATTTGGATCAGTCTTTGAGAAAGGTGGATATGATTCAGTGGGGGATGGGATCTTGAAACTGGTTTCGTCACACAACATAATCCCTTGTCCTTGCATCTGAATATGTGCGTTTTATAACAGGCCGGTCATGCAAATATCTCTTAAATTCATTCTTAAGAAACAGTACAGTTTCAAAGTCTATCATTTGTAATGGTGTGAACACATTTGACGATGACATTAAAAGATTCTTGTCATCATCTTAAAAGGAAGCATATGGTTTTCATCAGAAATTTTTTAGTATTCAGAGCAGCTGTCATATCTCATATCGGTCCTGAAACATTGACAGTTTTATGGCAGACGTCGTATAGAATTAGCACTTCCTGAGTAGAAACTATTGATAGGCGTGTACAGGAGCAAAATGTGCTTTTGAGAGAAACTGAATGGACCACCATGATGTAAAAACTAATCAAAGACCTCCATTGTCCAGCTAAAAGCTGATTCCCATCTGCTGTTATGGAGAATCAGACAGAGGAAAAAGAGAGCAAATGGGTGGAATGGAAAAAAATAAAAGTGGACAGAGAAGTTGTAAATCAAAGGAGGGATAGGACTAGTTAAAGCTAACTTTCACATGTCCTCAGAGACATGCATGCAAATATATTCATTCCCTCTAGTCTGTGTTCTCTGTTTTTACCCTAGACCTCCGTGCTCTCCACATCCCCTGGGGAGGTCTGGCCAGATCCCACGCCTGCCTCCTGGGATAAATCCTGTTATGTTTCCCCTCTCTCCTACACTGTCTGGAGCCCAGACTTGGCTCTCCATTGACAGACAGTGACACAGAACTGCCTAATGTATAGACCACACAATTTTTTTTACGCCAAGCGAAGGGCAAAGGCCAAAGAGAACATCTGTAGGAAATATAACACAGTAGCATTACGCACATTAAAATTTTTGAGCAATTTTTTGTATCTCTTGTTTTTTATGTATAAATTGTATCCACCTTGACAACACAATATTAAAAGGATAGGCTATCCATTATTTCTATCTTTGCAGTACTTTTTAATATGATTAAAATGTTAACGTGGCTAGCACTTGACCACTAACAGTTTTCTTTTCTCTAACTCTGTTTCCCTCAATAGGTTTTATTTGATAGCTGGTGGGGTCCCACTCATCATATGTGGTATCACTGCAGCTGTAAACATCAATAACTATGGAGACAACATTCCTTAGTGAGTATTGAGTTTTAAAACATTAGGAAAACTAGTTTGCTCTTGTCTTGCTTTAAATCTTTATATTATCAACAACCTACATTTTCTAATATTGGTTTTCCGTTTTAACATGCTTTAAAATATAATTTATTTCTGTGATGCAAATCAAGGAATCCTGAAAAAGTATCACAGGTTCCAAAAAAAAAAAAATATTAAGCAGCACAACTGTTTTCACCAATGATAATAAATCAGTGTATTAGAATGATTTCTGAAGGATCGTGTGACACTGAAGACTGACACTGATGCTGAAAATTCAGTTTTGCTTCACAGGAATAAATTATATTTTTAAGTATATTAAAATAGAAACTGTTACACACACACACACACACACACACACATATATATATATATATATATATATATATATATATATACACACACACACACACACACACACACTTATATAAATATTTGCTATTATAGTGCATATATTGACATGCATTCTGACTTGTTGAAACATAATGAGTGATAAGCAAAACATGTATTTCATGACAAACATGTTGAAAAGATGAACCCAAATCCCCCAAAAAGATTTAATTTCAGTGTTTGTCATTTATGAGTCAGTACTGCAAATGATACAGTAATTAGGCCTTTCACAATGAGATTGTTGTTAGAAATTTTATGGTGTTTTGTCACATTACAGTCTTACAGATAGACTGGCGACACTTAATATAAAATAAAATTGTCTGAGCTCATACTTTGAGTTTTTTATTAGCTTCTGTTCTTTCACTAACTGTCTGATACTTGTTGCAGATTTATTACACATGTTGGGCCGCTCCCTTACAGGCTCTTTAAAAGTGTCCATTTTGTACAGAGCTTGCTTTGTGTTTCTGTTATTTGACTAATTACCGCCTTTGCCCTCTCTGACCTTTTTCACTGCTCTTGACCTTTCGGCAGCTGCTGGTTGGTATGGCAACCCAGTTTCGGAGCTTTCTACATTCCAGCTGGACTGATCATTCTTGTGACCTGGATCTACTTCCTGTGCACTGTTTTCTGCCTGAGGCGCCGAAACTTCCAGGAGTCCAAAGATCCTCCTTGTTCTGCCTCAGACCCCTCAACCTTGCCTGAGAGCCAACCGCCAATCAGCGGCAGCACCAGCCTGCTCTCGACGGACTCTGTGGTGGGCCCAGTGCATGCTGGGACGACGGTGGAGGACCAGTACTCATTGAAGGTCCAGTGTTTGGCGCTGGTGGCGACGCAGTTTGTGTTTATGGGGCTGTGGTGCTGCGGCGCTATGGCTGTTTGGCATGTGGATAGAGAGCGGAAACTCTTCAGCTGCCTGTATGGAGGAACGGCTACCGGATTAGGGATTTTCTTGGTGCTCCATCACTGTTTCAAGCGTTTGGATGTCCAGGCGGCATGGCTAAGTTGTTGGCCCGGGTACCGTCGCTCCCAACCCATGCCAGCTTATTCTCACCCCTGCACTGCCACCGTAGGCGTCCAGAGTGCCTCGGAAAGGGGCTCCCAACTTTTTGTAGGATGCCATCCGCCGACGGACACCAACAATTACTCTTCTTCTGCCAGGTCGTCTTCTACTCAAAGTGGGACGATGAGCATTGCCGTCGGGCCTTGCAAACTCACCAACCTCCTTCAAGTGACACAGGAGAACGTGAATAACGCCGCCCGAGCGCCAACAGGAACTAATACCAACACAAGCACGAGCACGGAGAACAACAAACCGGCTAACAATCTGCTGCCCAGTCTACTGCCTATCCAGCAGCCTCAAAGAAGGAAGGCTTGTAGTAGAACAAGGGGTGGCAATACGCAATACCATCACCGAGGGGACGGGAGAGGGCACTACCGCCTCAAAGCTCTCAGAGCGGGTGCTGGAGGTAGCATGGGCGCTTTAGGACCTTCTGGGACAGAGCAATCAAACATCCACCATCTACACAAACACGCTTCCAGTGAGAATGGAAGTCTACGGAATAGCCATTCAGAGGGTCAGAACGGCCTTCTGACCAATGGGCGGCACAGAGGGGAGGGACTAGCGACAAGCCCTTCGGAAGGTAGCGATGGAGGTAGCAGCGGAAGTAGAAAACCTTTTCCCCTGTTGCCTTCGGTGGCAAGCAGGTCCGCCACGCAGCAGAACACTCAACGGCGCAGCGCTAGCAAAGACAATCTTAAACTGGCCGCCGCGGCTGAGAGAGAGTCCAAGCGGAGCTCGTTCCCTCTAAACGTGGCATCAAATGTCACTGCGACGGCCTCGTTGACGACAGTTTCAGCGCCAAATGGAACACTAAAGGGATCCGTGGTGGAACTGGACACTAGCGGAACTGACCAATCACAGGGTTCGGTTGGTATGAAGAGCAGGGTATGGAAGAGCGAGACGACTGTATAATAGTTGAAAGACTTTGAAGGTTTCTTGAAGGTGTGATCTGTATGCCAGGAGCTAATGCATGGATTTCTTTCTCCACAACCCTGCTGAAAAACTAGTTTAAACCAGTCTAAGATGGTTTGAGGGCTTAGTTGGTCTGTGGGCTGGTTTTGGACACTTTTCAGCAAAGCTAAACATCAGCTTGGCTTGGCTGGGAGACCGGCTAAACCGGCTAAGACCAGGGAACCAGTCTAGCAGTGTTGTAGAACTTAAGACTGGACGACTGCCTTCATATTTTTTTATGGTCTTTCTTCGGATTCCGGTCTCAATTACTACTGTACATGAGTTGCTAACACTGCAGATATATTTTGTAGTCTCTGCCGACTTGTGCATATCCACTCTGCCTCTGTACTGGAGCACAAGTTTCACACGACACTTGTGAAACCTTGCTTCGTTCAAGACCCTCTTCAGGTCACAGTCTTGACTCGGACTAAGACTCGAGACAGAGTCCTGTTTCCTCCAGTTTCAGGTATTACAACACCGGAGCTTAGGCTGGTTCAAGAGGGGTTTTTTTCAGCAGGGAAGAGAAACATATGGCTTCTTTTATGATGAACCACCTATACTTGTTTTGAACCGTCCAACATGCTAAGAGCTAATGCTCAGCATGTTAATAAGGAGAAGTTGCGTGAGGCTGTTTTATATGAAGAAAAATAAGGAGTGTGTATGCAAAACCTGACTCCTTTAAAGACAATTGTGGAGGAGTTGGTTTGACAAAATATGCAAAATCATTTTGAGTGCTTTTGTTTTCCTGTAATTACACTTAACCTAACAAACTGTTTGAACGTAATGAATCTTTTAATATCGAATACACCAAGGGATCTGAACCTAAAGTTTAGCCATTTAGCTGTGTTGATCTTTGTTTCCGACTATGCATATTGATCAGGATGGAGGACCGTCTGCTAGTTACCTAAGTTTTCTTGTTCAGTCCCTTTGTGTCTTTGTCTCTTGTGTGTTCATATGTTTTTATTTACACTATTTCATTTACATGTCTGTAAGAATGTACATTGTGTTATGTATGCATTGTTTGACCATTACAGTATTAATTCAACTCTCTGGCACTAATAAGCAGCTTTTGACATCGGTCCCACACAGATATAGAAAACAAAGACTTGCCATTGATCCATCCATCTCCAACAATTCCATCCAATGTTAGCTGGTGCTGGGAATGCTGTTCTTATTCTTCTGATGTCGTTCAGCAGAAAGTGAACAATCGCATGCAGTTTTTAGTGAATAGGAACCATTTGGAAAATGTTGCTTAACAGTGCCCTCTATTGGGCCATTCCTGCCATTGATCAAATGCACTGATAATGAATGCTGTTGATGGACAAATGATATCAACAAAGTGACAGCTGCTTCGGATGTCACTCCAGATTTACTAAGGGATTTGATAATGAAGGGCAAGTGTTTGTCCATACATGTTCTGTTGTAGCACCATGTGTAACATGGGCTTCTTTAGCACTTGGTTCAGGTTATGAAGAGAGCATTTGGCATATTCTTATAAATAATAATAGCGTATTTATATTATACATATCAGTATTAATATTGATGTAATTGTAATTATGCAATTTTATGATATCAGTATTTTACAGAGGATTGGCCTAATCAGTTTTATAAACTCTCTGTTTTTAGTCTAAAAACACACTAGCAATCAAAGCTAGACCTCCTATGCTTTTTATCTTCAGATTATTACCATACATAGATCAGGTTTTGTTTATTGCAAAGCACTGTTCATCCCACAAATGGTTAGCAAGAAGAACTACTAATACCTGGAATTGTTAGTACTCCTTCTTAAGCTTATGCAAAGTTCTGAGGAACAAAGGAATTGGTGATAGCAAATACTTATTTTCAATAGGTCTTTTGTTTTTCAAGAGTGTCAGAATGTCTCTTTCTCACGAAAGCAAAGAATGGACAATCCCAACCAAAAGCAAAAGGGGAATTCAGATCTTTGCACTGTTTTTTCCAAGGCCCACAAGCTATCAGATACTGACTGTAGTGCCATTATTATTAGATCACATCATGACGAAGTCACAAGCGTTGCCTGTCTTTAGCTTTAGCTACACTTTTATTAAAATAAAATTATTTTAATGTGTGTTCAGGGAAATTTGTATGCCAAAGAAGCTCGAGCTTATTTGATATTGTGTAGTGTCCCATTTGTCGTTTACCCCTTCAAGCCAGAAGTCTCCCTTAAAGATTCAAAGACCACATACGGCTAAAGAACCAGTCCTCCCTTTTCCCAAATCAAAAAGCATTTAACGGCATCATGACCAATGTGATCATTTTGTGATTGATGTAAGTTAAACTATCGCTTATGAAGGCTTATAATCATCATCGTGTCATTACAGATTACATATTCTATATAATTTTGGTTGTATACGATTTCAGTAGTTTTTGGTGCAAAGTGTCATTTGAAACTACAACAACAAAGAATGTAGTCCAATAATACATGGAATTTGTGGCCTGCTCAAAGTTTGCCATCTGTATGTAATACTTTTTTTTTCCCTTTAAAAAAGATTGAAATTTTAAATGGCTTGTTTGTGCATAATGCTTTCATGTGACATTGTGATATTTGCATGAACAATTTTCTTTGCCTCTGGGTAGGCCTAGAGCTTCTGAGGGTCAGTATAAATTCAGTGTTATCCTAAATAATGTTTTGCTTGTCATCTCGAAATTTAAAAGGGAGATTTCAATAATTACATGAATATTTATATTTTTGTCACTCACTTCAATATGAAAATGATAGCAACATTTTTGTATCGATTTCAGTAATATATTTCCTATAGATGTTAAAACTGTGCCTTATCAATGACCTGATGCAAAATAAAGGTTTGGAAAAATGCCATAAAATCAAAGTTACTTTACTCGTATTTGTATGTTTCCTAGATGTGATTTAATGAGAAATATCCCCGCCCGTTTTGCATTAGGCAATTACGTAACTTCTGTTCCTATGTAATATGTAAATCGACATCCTCCACAAGAAATAAAGCCAATCAAAAGTGAGCCTTGGATTATGGACACACGCGTTATCCAATCAGAGAGCGGAACTCTAGAGATTGGGCGGGACAAACACGGAAACGCTCACTGAGAACAAAGGAATGAACATCACGCTAGTAAGCTGCTGATAACACTGACCTCGGTACCGTAGTGGAGCCGGTTTATAACCAAATAAACGAATACAGTGATTTACAGATAGCAGGAGACCGAGTCAATCTGAAAGATGACTAATCGGCTTCAAAACAACTAACGTTACTCATACTGGCGTTTTCTATTTTGGTCCTACTGAATAGCCTTTATCTGCGCTTTACAGTGATTCACTTTACCGTAATAAAGTCTGAGGAAGTAAATTGAGGAAACGCTAACGAGGAAATTCTTCAACAAATATATTCTGAGAATAGTTTTTTTTTAATCTCCATCAAGGTAAACTGAACTCAGACGTGAAGGTTTCTGTGACTACAAACGCATGAATATTTAATAAGGTAATCGCTGAGTCAGTTTCTGATTGGTTGTTCGTTGCTAAACAACTCGCTGATACATTTTAGCAACCACGTCCTTTACTGTACACCTTTAGCGTATTAAATTCGGGGTTAAATTAAAGGTTAAAAGCGGTGCGAACGCATTGGTGGCCTTATAAAGACGTTATCACAGGGTTAGAAGTATACTATCAAAAGATCTTCCTTAAATAGTTTAACGCAAGAATGAAGTGATACCTGCATCACCTGAGCGACGGGTACACCGTGTACGTCACGTGCGAGGGGCGGGGCTTATGATATCTCCCAAACAGTTACACTCAGGAGCCAGAGCGACTCACGACAAACATCCAGCGGGCTTCAACCGACCAACCGACTAACGAACGTTTGTCCCGGTTGATTTAACTGAGAATGTCTTTGGGTGACCAGCAGTGGTATCCCACTAGCGTTCAGGTAACGGTGCTCAAAGCACGAAACCTGCGAATCAAGGGCAAACATGGCACGAACGACGCCTATGCCATCATGCAGGTGGGCAAGGACAAGTTTTCCACCTCTGTGGCGGAGAAATGCGTCTCGCCGGAGTGGAAGGAGGAGGCGAGCTTTGATCTGCCGCCGAACTCTCAGCGGGACGCGGAGCGGTGCACGCTGTACATCATCGCCATGCACAGAGCCCTGGTGGGGCTGGACAAGTTTTTGGGACAGGCTGTCATCAACTTAGTGGACCTCCACGCCAACAGATCACGCAAAAAGACCGAGTGAGTGTCATTTTGTTCTGTGGGGAAAGAAGTTTGTTTTGTGGGTGTTCGAGTTGTGTCATAATAACATTCCATCATGACTCTAAAGTGATATAAGCTACCAAACAGTTAATCATAGCAATGTATGTTTTGGTCTCTTTTGCATGGGCTGGTTTCAGTACTCCGCCCTTGTAAAACAATATTAGGCAAGCAAAAGTACACTTCGCCTCCTGGGAGTTCCTATAAACATTATATAATAATTATTCACTTCATAAAACGAGTGATCGCTGATAGTGTTTAGTAAAAACTGATGGGGGAAAAGTATAAAGGAGTTGTTTTTAATTAAGCTGTTCCACAAGTTCAAAGTTATGTTTGGGTACAGGCTAATTTATGTATTTGAGTGATTGTTTATCTGTTAGTTTCCTCCCTTTTTTTTTATTTTTTTATTATTATTTATTTTTTTTACAAAAAGGTTTTAACACTCAGTATGAGTCAACAAGACATGGATTGAATGAATTGATGTGAATGAATTAATGAACACTACAGGATGGTTCCAAACATAGGCTATTTTTATTGAATTACAAATATTAATATTATTGTTTTTGACCTTGTATAGAAATTTTCTAAAAACAAACAATTAATTTACAATATCAGTGACATAGTTGTTGTGATGAAATAAATGACAATTTCGATAAGATTTATTTTGATAAATAAATTAATGGCAGTGAAAGTCATGAAATGTTTTGTCCCATGTGTAAAAATCAGTGGCATGAAAAAATCCTATCTCACACACACACACACACATACACACACACACATATGAAGAGTTTATTTGCAAAAACAAATAACTCCATTTTTACAAATTTTCAAAAATCATGTTTTTTATTATGTTATCATGGTTTTATTGTGTTTTGTGTTAGTTAGCTGTTTTTTTAAAGTTACTTTTTAACCTAGTCAAAATAACCCAACTGCAGTTTGATTGAGATCAGGCACATGCGCACACAGACATCAAAGGGGGCTTGAGCACCTGCCCTTTTTCTTCCACGAGAGAAAGTGCCCTTTTTTCTGGGGAGGTTTTTTTTTTTTTTAATAAAGCAATATACATATGTATATATGTGTGCGTGTGTGTGTTTCTGTTTGCGCACAGCTTTCCCTGTTAAACAAATGAAAAAATCAAAATATCAGGTCGGGTCAGGATTCGGGAAATGTCGAGACTCTGTCGAGATCCGAAGCCTTTCTCTCCTCCGCGTCTCCGCAGCACATGCACATCACAGACAGGCAGAGAGCTGCAGAAGTGAAGCCCTCCCTCCCTCTCCAGTTGTGTTTGTCTTGGTGTGGAGGTGAATGGCGATGAACAACAGACTAAGCTACCAGTGCCTCGAATTTACAGCTAATTATCCAAAAGACAAAAGGGAAATATAGTTAATTTGTCTTGCTAACATCCATGACTCAGCTACCATGTAAGTTAGCTAAAGTTTAGCTAAAGCAATAGGAAGTCTAGTAGGTTAGACTCCAGTGCGCGTTCTTTCACTGCATGATTCAGTTTATTAAAATGCATTTAGAATGATCACAGAATTTTATACAGTAATTCAATAAACAAGAATTTAATATTAAGACACTTACGTTTTAGACACAATATTGACTGTTTTTGCTCTATTTCGCCAACAAATATAATTTCAATTTGCATCTCTGAGCAACATGATGCTGTTTTGTTCCTGAATGAATCAACCAAATGATTCGCTTCAGTCGCAATGACTCAGTCACTTATTAACAGCGACTTGCTGCCACCTACTGGCAGTTTTAATTTCACATTTAAAGTATCTTTTCATTAAAAAAAAAAAAAAATCAAATATGTGTTCAACATTTTGTGTTTAAAATATCAAAACAGTAGTAATACATTTGTAACTGCAGGTTAAATGCATTCATGTCCTGCATTAAACAATCTGTAAATGCATCTAAATGCCACTTGTAATGCAGCTTCTGTGTTTTCTTTGCATTGCAAAGATTAATTTTGTCAATACTGATTTCATTTGCTTGGTAACAGCCCAAATGACGTATTATTCTAATTGACTGATGATTCAATTTAAGAATTTGACTGAAAAGATGATGCACACTTTTAGAAAAAAAATGACTTTATAAAGGTAAAAATGCCCATAAAAGGTAAAAATCCATTTAAAATGATTGGAAAAGACTCATTTCTATCACTGCTGTGAACTGATCACCACACAGAATATGAAGAATATCAAAAACTTTAGGAGTCAGCTGTCCACGGTAGTCCTTAAGATATCAGCACAATAGCACAGAAATATCACACAAAATATCGTCTAATTATCGTTATCGATAAAATCTCAGAAAATATTGATATTTTTTTGTCAATATCGCACATCCCTAATATATTTAACGTTTTGTTTAGAAAAAAAAAACACAAAACAAAATCAGAAGTGCCCTTTTTTCCACTTGAGCCCCTGTGCCTAAAAATATCTGTGCACATCCCTGATTGAGATTAATTGGAAAGGACAATGAAAAAAACATGATTTTTGAGAATTGTAAAAAAAAACGGAGTTATCTGTTTTTGCAAATGAATTCTTAATATATATATATATATATATATATATATATATATATACATACATACATACATACATACAGGTGCATCTCAATAAATTAGAATGTCGTGGAAAAGTTAATTTATTTCAGTAATTCAACTCAAATTGTGAAACTCATGTATTAAATTCAGTGCACACAGACTGAAGTAGTTTAAGTCTTTGGTTCTTTTAATTGTGATGATTTTGGCTCACATTTAACAAAAACCCACCAATTCACTATCTCAACTAATTAGAATATGGTGACATGCCAATCAGCTAATCAACTCAAAACACCTGCAAAGGTTTCCTGAGCCTTCAGAATGGTCTCTCAGTTTGGTTCACTAGGCTACACAATCATGGGGAAGACTGCTGATCTGACAGTTGTCCAGAAGACAATCATTGACACCCTTCACAAGGAGGGTAAGCCACAAACATTCATTGCCAAAGAAGCTAGCTGTTCACAGAGTGCTGTATCCAAGCATGTTAACAGAAAGTTGAGTGGAAGGAAAAAGTGTGGAAGAAAAAGATGCACAACCAACCGAGAGAACCGTAGCCTTATGAGGATTGTCAAGCAAAATCGATTCAAGAATTTGGGTGAACTTCACAAGGAATGGACTGAGGCTGGTGTCAAGGCATCAAGAGCCACCACACACAGATGTATCAAGGAATTTGGCTACAGTTGTTGTATTCCTCTTGTTAAGCCACTCCTGAACGACAGACAACGTCAGAGGTGTCTTACCTGGGCTAAGGAGAAGAAGAACTGGACTGTTGCCCAGTGGTCCAAAGTCCTCTTTTCAGATGAGAGCAAGTCTTGTATTTCGTTTGGAAACCAAGGTCCTAGAGTCTGGAGGAAGGGTGAAGAAGCTCATAGCCCAAGTTGCTTGAAGTCCAGTGTTATGTTTCCACAGTCTGTGATGATTTGGGGTTCAATGTCATCTGCTGGTGTTGGTCCATTGTGTTTTTTGAAAACCAAAGTCACTGCACCCATTTGCCAAGAAATTTTGGAGCACTTCATGCTTCCTTCTGCTGACCAGCTTTTTAAAGATGCTGATTTCATTTTCCAGCAGGATTTGGCACCTGCCCACACTGCCAAAAGCACCAAAAGTTGGTTAAATGACCATGGTGTTGGTGTGCTTGACTGGCCAGCAAACTCACCAGACCTGAACCCCATAGAGAATCTATGGGGTATTGTCAAGAGGAAAATGAGAAACAAGAGACCAAAAAATGCAGATGAGCTGAAGGCCACTGTCAAAGAAACCTGGGCTTCCATACCACCTCAGCAGTGCCACAAACTGATCACCTCCATGCCACGCCGAATTGAGGCAGTAATTAAAGCAAAAGGAGCCCCTACCATGTATTGAGTACATATACAGTAAATGAACATACTTTCCAGAAGGCCAACAATTCCCTAAAAATGTTTTTTTTATTGGTCTTATGAAGTATTCAAATTTGTTGAGATAGTGAATTGGTGGGTTTTTGTTAAGTGTGAGCCAAAATCATCACAATTAAAAGAACCAAAGACTTAAACTACTTCAGTCTGTGTGCACTGAATTTATTTAATACACGAGTTTCACAATTTGAGTTGAATTACTGAAATAAATGAACTTTTCCACGACATTCTAATTTATTGAGATGCACCTGTATATAATGGACTTTCATGTTCTTTTCACACATTTTTAGATTGTTTTCCTCTGTGATTGAATATACTGTATTTATGAACTATTTACAGTGATAAATAGCAATAAATTAGTTTAATAGCAGTCATGGATGTATTATGAATTTGTCTGAAAATAATTGACTCAATCATCCATCAGTACAGCTACAGCAGATAAATGTATACTTTATGATTCTGTAAAGCAGTTGCATTATTCCCAGTGCTCTCCTTTCGTATTTATATCGTGTTGTATGGTGTTCTTTGATCTGCTTCCAAGAACAAACTACACAGGTCTACTGGACTGCTTTGGAGGCATCTGTCTAGCCTGGTCAGAGCTGTCATGAGGACTTCAGCAGTTTGCTTTAGTGTAGTCAAACCTACTAAATAGTCTAAGGTTGCTATGGTGTTCAGATTGTTGCTGTTGCTGTGTAGGTGCTAGAGTGTTGCAAATATGACCCAATATATATATATATATAAAAAATAAAAAAAACCTGGGGATAATATTTATTTATTGTATTGTATAAAAGTTGTTTGTTTATTTATTTAAAAAAAACAAAAAAAATGTTCCTAACCCTGAGTTTTGTTTTTAATTGTTGTAGTTTCAATTTAGGAGTTGCTTGTGCTTCATTTTTCTTTAGCTCTTTGGAAATAAGGGCTGCTGCTCATATTCAAAAACAGAAGGTGTGTGAGTTTCACTTGATTTGCATATTAGGCCAGCTTGCTGATTTGTCCAGTCCACTTCCTGTTCTGGCCTTTGAGAGAGAGAAAGGGAAGTTTAAGAGCTGTATTTTTGCTTTAGGTTTGGTCATAGGTGCATTTTGTAGTTTGGTAGCTGTGGCCTTCAGTGTTCAAGGTCCTGCCATTTGTCTTTGTTGTGTGGCATTGGTGCTGCAAGATTGTCAGGCCCTTTTGATTCATTGCTCCATCAGGGTGTGCTTGTTTGGACTTCTTATTTTTCCACTTGTACTCATTCTGTTTGGACTAGTGGAACACACATGACTTGACCATGACCATGTTTGGTTTACTTGTTTTGCATTTGAATGATTTGAAAAGCCCCCTCAAGAACAGAAAACGTTCAGTATAAAATAACATGCTGTTTTATTATAATTATTATTATTGCTGTTGTTTTTATTATTATAACTTGAATTACAAGACCCATCGTGGTCGTGATTTTAAAAATGCCAGCATTGATGAGAGTGAGTTTAACTTAATGTAGGATTACTTTTTTAAACTTTTTTTTTTTTTCTTCAGCTAGGATGATTCATACTATCATAATTAGGCTGAGATAAAAATATGTGTCCCATGAGCCCTTTTAAGTCATTATATTTTAACTTAGCTGCAGAACAATTATTAATATCAGTAGCAACTGGTTATTAACTTTATCAGCTGATCCTTTATTTTTTCTTTGGTCAGTTCATGTTGTTTTCCTCAGATGTGTTCTTCTGACAAATCATAGTTTATCATTCCAAGTAAATGGGACTAATAGTCCCAATAAAAATCTTACACAACCAGTCTAACTGTATTACAAATAATGACGTTTTTACATTCCTCTCCACCCATCCCAGCCCAGTATAACAAAACCTTATAGTCACTAACTGACAGGCATGAGTGACACCCAAGGTTTGGCTAATGGTGTGTAACTATGTACATTAGTGTTTACTTTCCATAACCTATAAGAATAAAATGTGTGTGTGAGAGAGACAGAGAACACCATGTTCTTTTCCTTTGGTAGATCTGGTTTATGCAGTTTAATATCTGAAATAGCTATAAGCACTGGAGATACACAGTTAATCAAATTAAAACCAAAAGCATATTTTGGCCTTTTGCAAAGAAAAGGTCTTCAAAATTATTTTTTAATGGCTTCATGTGGAAGCTTGTTTCCACTATGGAATAAAAAAATCAAAACGGAAATTGTGACTTTTTATCTGACAATTCTGAGTTTATATCTTGCAATTCTTGTGGAAAAAAAAAAAAAAAACAGAATTGTGAGATATGAACTCAACTGCGAGGACAAAAAGAGTCAGAGTGGTTAGAAAAAATCACAATTACCTTTTTATTTTTTTATTCCATTATTATTTTTCAAAACTTATAGCTTTGCAGTGTATAAGAGAGTGAGTAAATTATGATAGAAATATGTAACAACTGTATGAAAAATCCAATGTTCAATATAATAATGCATAAACTTACTATGATAAAATATTATGATGTATATTCTTTATTTTTATTTTTTTTAAGAATTTTTTTTTTTTTTTTTTTTTTCCCAGTGTTTGTTGTTCAGTGGAAATGAGGGCTGCTCTTTATTCAAATACAGAGCCGTCTATTTGCCTTTTAGTTTAACTTCCTATTATGGTTCAGAACAAAGAGAGAAAGCGACGTGTAAGACCTGTCTATTTGCCTTGGGTTTGCCCCAGTTCACATGGTTGTCATTTAAAGCAGGTGTGTACTGTGCCTGAGACTCACGTACTAGTGAAGTATGTAAATGGTTATGACGTGACTTTAATCCTACGTGGATACACTCAAAGAAAGTAAAAGTGGAATGCAAAGCTTCTTATGACGTAATGGGATATTAATGTAAACACTTAATATATGTGATTATTTCAAGCAGGTGTGTTTTGATGAAGGTCTTAAGTATCACGGAATGACTACATTTATTGTGTGTCCCACAGATCTGATCAGACTATCAGTAATCTGTTAGCACTTGTGTGTTTTATTCTTTCTTATTCTTATTCTTTCTTATTATTCTTATTAAAGGTAAAATAGGTAATATTCAACAATCTGAAAATGTAGCCTCATTGAGTTCCCCATATCCCTGGGACTGAATGATATAGGGCCTTGAAAATGAAGATTCCAAAAGAAAAGTTTATTAAGAACTAGAATCTAAAATCATATTGCAATATCTTTAATATTTCTTGAGTTATAGGCACACAAACTTTGGAAAAAGAATATTTATGGCACTCAGACAGGTATCTTCAGTACAGTTGTTTTGACAGAAGAAAACGAGATACATTTTAGTTTCAACATTATTTGTTCTTCTGACATTCCTCTTTAAAAGAAAAGAAGTACCATATTTTGGCAAATTGACCCACATTTGGTTTTTGACCACTGAAAATGTGTACATTTTAACAATTTACTCCTGAAGCCATATTGAAATTTCAATATCTCTGTAACCGAACCATATAGGGCCTTAAAAATAAAGATGCCAAAAGGAAAGTTTAAGATTCAATATCGAAAAGGGCATTAAGATATCTTTAATACTTTGTGTGTTACTGGCATGCAAACTTTGGAGAAAAAAACTTGAAAAGTGCTATTTCCCCATTTTTGAACGGTCACCATTGGCACATAATGCAACAAAAATTAATAAAGTCAACAGATTTTACTAACAGACCTACTAATCTCTGTGTAAAATTAACATTATGATGCTCCCATCTTTTAAAGTCATTTTTACGCCCTTGTAATTTAGCTCTGAATCTCAGGTAAAAATTGCCATGTTGACCCCCCTCTACAAAATAGTGGATACTCAGTAAATGTTCATCCATGACATTTAATATTTTGGCTTTCATCACTATACATGTCTATCTTTCTTCAGAAAAAATATTATCAAAATCAAAAATTTGAGCTGGGGACCTCTGGTTGAGTTGACACACAATGACCCTACAAAGAATTAAACATAATGTATATTTGCTGTGTTATTTTCATGAAGTTCCATAACTTCCATGCCAGTATGTGGATTTTTGTGTTTTTCTGGAGAGGCTTGAAGGAATAGTTCTGCCAAAAATGAAAATTTGCTGAAAATTTACTCCCACTCGGGCCATCCAATATGAGTTTGTTTCTTCATCAGAGCAGATCTGGAGAAATTTAGCTTTACATCACTTGCTCACAAAAGGATCCCCTGCAGTGAATGTGTGCTGTCAGAATGAGAGTTCAAACAGCTGATAAAAATATCACAATAATCCACAAGTAATCAATTAATGTCTTGTTTAACTTTAAACTGTCGCTTCTGGTCAAAATTTGAGTCAATAACACATAAAAATGCTTCCTCCATGGAAAAAGTCCATCCCCTGTTCTCTCATGTCAAAATCCACCGACATATTCGTTTAGAACGGTTTTGGACTGTTCATGTAAACGACGCTTGATCTGTGCTGATTTCTCTCCTGATTCAGACAAGAAGACTTTTTCACTGGAGAAAGAACTTATTTTAGCTGGAAGCAATGGTTTGAAACAAATTCTTACAAACTCTTACAAGTAAAAAACAACTTGTTTTGTGGATTATTGTGATGTTTTTATCAGCTGTTTGGACTCTCATTCTGACGGCACCTATTCACTTCAGAGGATTCATTGGTGAGAAAGTGATGTAATGCTAAATTTCTCCAAATCTCTTTCTTTGTGAAGAAACAAACTTGCCTGCATTTTGTATGGTCTGAGAGTGAGTACATTTTAAGCAAATTTGCATTTTTGGGTGAACTGTTCCTTTAATAAAGTGCCTTAGTATCAGATAATATTGACAGTCTGAGATGTTGGTACTGGCTTCATTATATTGTGCACTGCAAGCAGTTTGCAATGTTTTGCGCACAAAACACAAAGCATGTCTCTGTCTTTGTCGTTCTTTCTCCCTCTCATATACGTTGATACGAGGGATTGAATTTTGCCTCCTCTTTTTCTTTGAGCTTGCTGGTGTCGTGTTACTGTCCTACTTCAGGGTAATGTTGATATGGCAGCTTTGACACTGAGGTGCGGGCCAGCTGATCACTGTCTCTAGTAAAAGAGTTTAATAGAGGACAAAAATGATTTATTAATTGTGGTATTAATAGAAATACTATATTAATAATACTCATTTTTAAACAGTTCTGATCTTAAATTAATATGGCATTTTTATCCTCTTCCTAAGGCTGTCACGTTTTTGCACCTCTCTCCGATATCTGTTACTGAACCCATATTTTTTTGTGTTAGTCCAGGTCCATGTGGACTAAGGTGTGGTTAATTTCTTTACCTCTGTGGATCAGTTTTCTAATTATTTAGCTGTGCCTTTATCTAGGCCGACTTTTCCCATGTCATATGACCTCTAAATCCCTTTATGAAATCATTTGTTATCCCATAAATAAAAGAGCAGATGAAACTCGCTGCACCAGGTTGTTTTGCAGTCTCACAGTGGCTGGGTTCGTGGTTTAGTGTTTCTCTGTAAACATGGTTTTGTGTACCTGATACAGCTAAAAGGATTCGGTGAGAACTCATGGTTCCTGTTAACCCCTAAGTGCTCAATTCACACCCAGGTTAGGTGTGTGTCATTTAAATGAATTAAATAGAAATTATTTAAATTTAAACCAGCATAAAGTCTATATTTTTTATTAATTATTATACATTTTATTATTTTTTTTTTTATAACATTTTAATGTATTTTGCTTTCAGTGAAGATTAAATACTCGGCGTAGCACGTGTTTCTTTTAATCATTTAAAGGAATCTGACCTCTGTGAGCTTCTAAGTTTTTTTGCCCCCCACAATTCTAAGTTTATTTCTCACAATTCTGACTTTTTTCCCACAGAATTCTGAGTTTACACCTCAACCTCTAATTTCTATTTTTTTCTGCCAAGGCAAAAAAAAAAAAGAAGGTAATTGACATTTTATCTCACAATACTGTCTTTATTAATCACAATAATTGATTATAAACGTGTTAGTTAGCTAAAAAAAAAAAAAAAAATATGCAAATTCTGCTAAATATGCACTATATTACATATATATTTTTTTACTAGACCTGTGTTGTTGGAATATGTTTTTCTAACTATTTAAATTCTCTGATGTTTTTATTTTAATAACAAAGTGGAGTACAAACATAATTATCATAGTCATTAAATATAAAAACTGTGTTGTGTACAATTTCAATGTTTGTATACAACTCAGTTTGATTGTTGATTATTATACCTAAATATAAATAGCAATTACATTTGGACTCTGTTGTTAATTTTAATTTTTAATATTATAGTAATGTGTAGTTTCATGCAGCTTACAGCTTTAGTTGAGAGATTTTCTTTCCTAAAGAAAAAAAAAAATAAAAAAAATTGTACTGTACCTGTTTTATCTAAATGAATCGATACTGAATCAATATTGGAATTGAGCTGAATCGAGCTTATGAATAAATCAAATTGAATGGTGAAATCTGTCAATACTTTAGCAAATGTATACATTGGTATTGAAACACAAATGCCAGGACTGAATGCTGACCCCTAGTAACCTTGCTGATAGTCATGCAAAGTATAAAAAGTACACTCTAAAAAAATGCTGGGTTGTTTTAACCCAACTTTGGGTCAAATATGGACTAACCCAGTTGTTGGGTTAAATTTTTACATTAAATTTTTAACCCAAAAGTTGGGTTAGTCCATATTTGACCCAAAATTGGGTTAAAACAACCCAGCATTTTTTAGAGTGTATATAAAAGTAGATGAAGGTTCATCCTGTATGTGGATGAAATGATCAGTTAAACCAAACATATTTCATCTTCATAATGTGAACCTAGATTAAATTATTTGGTAGATCTACTTCCTGGGTTTTTGTGTAAATGTGAGCAGTATGATAGCAGGCTGTTCCTGCTGGTTAATGATTGCAGCTGAAGTTGGATTAAGAGCAGCACTTGTTTGTTTAAGTTTGTTTTTCGCTGTGAAGAGATAACGCCTCAAGCATTGCCGTTTGTGGGGGTGTTAGCGTAGCTCAGAGGAATGCGTAGGATGAAACCCATTCATCAAGTTTTTTTATTGTCATTTCTGATAACTGAGAACTTTCAGGCATGACCGTTTGAATCGATTCCCGAGAGCTGTGAGAGAATGATGTATTAAAGATATGAATGCATGTGAAAGTGACTAAAAATGTTTTTTACTGCAAGGTGACCTATTAAAAGATATATAGGTCTAGTTGTAGATAGGCTATCTATTTTAGATGAAATGTTCTGTACTGAGTTTGTCTGTTGTTCACATTCCCTTTGGTCCAAACAAACTTCAGAGCAGAAGATAATGTACAGAGACCTGAGATATCTTGAAAGAACTTTCCTTATCTGTTCCCTTGAGCTTCGATTGCTGATAGGCACGATTTCCCGTTAGTCTTTCTCCACCCTGAAACTACAGATTTGAGTTTCCTGCTGTGGTTTGAGTGTAAGGTCCACTAACGGACTGATAGTCTGTGTTTCCTGGCCTTGGACTTCTTCAGTGTTTCCCATTTCGATGTGATTCCAAGCATCCTATTAAATGACAATTTTTTTGAATTAGTCAATGCTATTTTTTAAGAAAACCATAAGCCGTAACCATGAAGTGTTTCTGCACTTTAAGACTGAAAATTGTACCCACATTCAGGGCTAAATAAGAAGATAATAAGAAACAAATTATATATAGGTTTTGAAATTAAGATATTATAATTGACTTTTGTGAGGAAACTGCTTATCACTTTATGAATTAACAACATGCCCATAAATCTTCAATGTATTTACCATTAAACATTCATTTTTGAGTTAACTATATTTGGAAAAACAACAAAATAAAGAGAAGTCACAAAATTTTATTTTATTTTCATAGTATCTGCAAACCATGATTGACTGTCATAAAACCCATTCAGTGATTCATTAGGTTAAATAATATATTAAATCTAAGCTGTTATGTATTTATTTATTTATTTATTTATTTATTTATTTTACAAATTCTGATTGGCCAGTAAATTTAAAGATTTAGTTGCCAAATTAGCTGGTGCACTGATGAGAAAAAGAAAAAAAAAGAAATAATAATAATAATAATAATAATAATAATAAAACTTTGAAACAGTTTTTACTCAGAAATTGCTAGTAATTTTACATATAATTACAAAGAATTGGCAAGTAGCACATTGAATTAAATGTAACATTTTGAAGTACAAAGACAAATAGTATATTATCTATCTATCTATCTGTCTCTGTCTGTATATCTATTTAAATTTACACCTTTTGCCTTTGTTTCTTTTTCTATACAAATATGAAATTGAAAAATAAATTCTTTATAAAAAGAAAAATTGCAACAGGCTGGAAATGATATGGCTATAATATAACTCCACAAATTTATAAACACACTTTTGCTGGAAAATGATTGCATTTGATGCACAACCAAATGGGGAAAATGCTTTCATGAGTTTTTCATTAAAATTGTAGTAGCAGTCTGTCCAAAAGTTTCATCCTGTGGGGGTCCAAACAGAAATGCTTGGAATTCTGCTGCAGCCGCTTCCTCTGATCACATGCCATGTTTAATCAGGAGCCGCTGTTTGGTGTCAGTGTGACTGTAGACTACCCATGATCCCTGTGTTCAGGAGTCTATTATGACAACAGTGTGGGTGGATAATGGCATGTTCATGATTACACACTGAACTCCAGAACTCTCCCACCTGCCGCTCTGCTGAACAAGAGAGAACAAGCAAAAGATAAACAAAGATGTTTTCCTTTATTTCATCAGTAGGCAGGCTTCTGTGTTTTGTATCATTTACTGGTACAGGGTTCAATTCCCACACAAAATTCCAGCCTTTCTATTCATACAGTAATTTAGTTTTGAACCTGCTACTATTTGAAACATTGATTGAAACTGATGTAATTTTCTATCCATTTTTTACAATAGCAATCCATTGTGAAACTACAAAAGGAATCATACCCTTTACCTCTTTAATCACAGATGTGCACATTTGGGAGAATGTTAGATTTATGTATTACACGACTCTCTAGGAATATTTAGTTCTAAATGGTCAGTTGCAGCATTGTTTTTTGTTCTCACATAATAAAATAAATAAAAATAAAATAAAACTATTTCACATCTGTTTATTTACTTGTTTGGTAAGTATCCATGCAATATTCTACAACCATCCAAGGATTACGAGGTTATTCCACTTTTTTTATTTTTTTTTATTCTCTACAAAAATAATTTTTGTCTTTTAAAAAAATTGTTTTACAAAAGAAAGTTTTCAACAAGGCATATGTGAAATGCTCCCAAAAAGACACGTAAATCACAAATTACATTTGTGACTTTGATGCAGTGTTATTTTAGTATTATTTTTATACGGTTTCATTATTATTTTTTAAAAAGTATTTATTAATATTTTTGAATTAGCTGTTTTACATTTTCAGTATTTATTTTTTCATTTTAGTAATTGTGCTTTTGTCTTGTGCTTTTGTCTTTGTTTTTTATATTCCTATTTAGCTTTATTTTAGTTAGTTGCCAAACCAATTTATTTTTAATTTAAGATAAAGTTTTTAAAGTTTAAAATCTTCATCTAGTATTTATATTTTATTTTATTTCAGATTTATTTCAATAAAACAATTAAAAAAAAAACATTTTAGTATTAATATTAAAATAATTTTCACGTGTGTTGAAAGTAAGGCTTTGAATAGGCTAAAATTAATTCAATAAGCATAAAATAAGTGATAATCGTAAAATAAATGATAATCCTTAACAAAAACAGAGCACAGCTGTCATGCAATCTAATAAAGATCTTGTTTGATTCTCTTTGCAGCTGGTACAAGCTGGTGGATAAGAACGGGAAACAGGAGAAGGACCGAGGGGAAGTTCTTCTGGACATTCAGTTCATGCGGAATAACCTGACAGCCAGCATGTTTGACCTCTCCATGACAGACAAACCTCGCTCTGGCATCGGCAAACTCAAGGATAAGATTCGTGGTAAGAAGAAGGACGGCCTGTCAGATTCTGCCTCTGCGATCGTGCCGTCTTCAGTGGGAACAGACAGTGAAGGGGAAGGAGAGGGCGGTTCAGACAATCCTAAGAAGAAATCAAAACTCAAATCCTTGTTTGGACCAAAGACGAACCTCCAAAGGAATGTGTCCCAGTCCATGTCAACCCTGGGCACCCTGCCTGAGAAGAACAGTCCACTCAGCAGCAGCAGATCATCCGGCCTTAATGTGGACTCTCCTGATGGTAAGGTCATAGGTCATCTTGTCCAAAAATATTTTTTCCCTGTTTTTTTATTCATTTATTTATTTTTTAACTAGGTAGATTAAGCTTTTAAATATATGCTTGTTTTTTTTTTTTTTTTTCCAGTTTACATAAAAAATATTATTTACGTTATCATGTAAAAAAAAAAGTGTTCAGGTATTTAAGCCACAGTTTATACATACATCATACATATACTTGAATCAGTTCAAACCATTAATTTCAAATTATTTTTCATTTATTAAAATCAGTTGTAGTACAAATAGGCCTATACACTACAAAATTTTGAATAATTATGATTTTAAAAAATATTTTTGAAAGAAGTCTCTTATGTTCACCAAGGCTCCATTTATTTGATGATTAAATAAAATAGAAACAGTAATATCGTGAAATATTATTACAATTTAAAAGTAATGTTTTCTAGTTTATTATACTTTAAAATGTTATTACTCCTTTGATGCAAAGCTGAATTTTCAGCATCGTTACTCGAAGTCTTCAATGTCACATGATCCTTTAGAAATCATTATAATATGCTGTATGGCTGCTTGATTAAAGAAAGAAAGAAAGAGAGAAAGAGAGAAAGAGAAAGAAAGAAAGAAAGAAAATACTTTATATATTTATGTAATTTTTTATTTTTTAAGGGCATTTTTAACATTACAGTTTTGTACAAGTTTTTGATAAGTAATACTAGTTATTGGGTTAAGCTCTAAAAGGTCTGCTTTGACAAGTTTGAATACAATTTTTGCTTGATTATCATGTAAAAAAAAGTATTAGAAGTAACTTAAGCTGCAGTTCATATTCACCTTGGTACATCACAAAGTCAACAAACAAGAAGTCCCTGAAAATCTGTTTATAATACAGTTAGACATTTATAAATGTGGCTTAAGTTTCTGACAGTGTTCAAATAAATTTTGGACCTTATCTACATTGCAGTTTTAATACATATTGTCTTCTTCTCTTGCAGTGAAAAAGAAGTTTAAGATTCTGGGACACAAGCGCACTGAGAGCTCAGATAGCAAAGTGTCTCTTGGCCCCTTTTCTCTTCTGAGCCGTTCTAAACAAAACATCCAGGAGCAGAATAACCTCTGTATCAACGGCAGCCACGTTTATGCAGAAGACCAAGAACCTAAAGCTAATTTTGGCTCCACACTCAGTCTGAACAGCTCAGGAAAGGGTTCAGTAGAGGATGTTCGTAAATACCACAAACGAAATACGTCTGACATCTCCATCGACTCACTTAAAGGCCTGAGTATCCCCTCATACAAGCCTGAAGTGCAAGACAAAGCTTCTCTTGTCCCACAGCGCCCTCTAGAGGACAGGAGTCATGTAGAGGTGGAGGAGAGGGGTAAGAAACCCGAAGGAAGGAGCCTGCAAGAGATGCTGGACCGACAGGAAGAACAAGAGCAAAGGAAGCAGCAAGAACAAGAGAGAAAACAAGAGGAAGAGAGGAAAAGCAGGCTTGAAGAGCAGGAGAGGAAGCGCAAGGAAGAGGAAGAGCTGCAGAGGAAGCGGCGCGAGGAGGAGACACAGCGAGTCGAGGGTCAGCGGCACCAGGAGGAGACCAGAGTAACCGAACGGCTCTCTTCTCTCTTTGGCATTGGAAAGAAGAAGGAGGAGAAGAGAGAGGAAGCTATGAATGAACGCAAACATCTGGATGTGCCGTCCTCTATAAACTCATTCGAAGACATTCCCCTCACCCCAGATACTCCATCCTCTATCCCAGAAGAGGGATCCACGGACCCACGGAGGGGCGTCAGGACCACCCTCACCCCAACGCCACCCGCTAGTGCTTTCCCCAGCCGCACAGCAAAAGTGTCCGCGGTCAAGCCAAGGTGAGTGCTCATGTTCTTCAATAACTTCCTCCATCCAAGAGTGTATACTATTTAGGGCTAGAAGATTTATTGCATATTTACTATATTATTAGCAAAGATTTTGCTAGCAGTGTTGTGATGATTTTAATCCAATTTAATTGACCAATACAGTTCCTGTATAGCTTGGTAGGCTAGTTTAACCAGAGTCCTGCACGGGTTTTGTTTGGCAAACCCGAAACCACGCTATATACCAGAACACCTGAACTGTTTATCCACAGCAACATTAAAGGCCATTGTCCTCAGGCCATTCAAAATGTAGGTCATTTTTTTTTTTCTTCAGTAGAACAGTAAAGAAGATTTGTAGCTGAAACTGTAGCCCTTTATGTTTCATAAAATGCAAGACAGCAGCTGCAGTCACTTTGAGAGTCAAAAAAGCATATCAGGCAACGCAAAATTAATACCTGTTTCTCCTGACGATATATTGAGTTCTTATGAAGCGAAACGATTGATCTGTGCAAGAAACTTAACATTATTTACTACATTATTACCTGTAATCTATACCTTTAATTAAATTTATTTCTGTAGCCAACTCATTTAAAAACACAAAGACTACAATCCAAATCACATCCACATTAAAATAAATCTAAAAACTGATATCAGCATGGAAGTTTTGGAGGGCTTCTGCCCAGCGTGGCCATTATGTGTCATTATGGCAGACCGAAGTGACTTAATAAATATTAAAATGTATAAAAGATGTAGGCCTACATAAAATAATATGAAAAATGAACATAATTTGACATTTTAAAATAGCCTTGGCTATTTAACCCGCAGTACATCTGTGCCTGTTGATTCTGTTTTTTTTTTTTTTTTTATAATAGCAAGTTCAGAAGCAAAAAAGAGCATTAGAGCTGGTTAGTTTGCTTTCATTAAACTGTTTTTGTAAAAATATAAGCAGATAAATATTTCTGTTTATTACTGTGCGTTATATTGCTGCCTAAAAATACAATTTTTAAATTTAGATGTTACCTTGTATTCAAGGAAATGGAAAAAACACCTTAATTATTAGAATTTTGGCATTATACACTAACTGTTTTCAGTAAGAAATGTTGAGCAGCAAATCAGCATATTAGAATGATTTCTGATTTCATGTGACACTGAAGACTGGAGTAATGATGCTTTGATCACAGGAATAAATTACATTTTAAATTATATTCTAATAAAGTACAGCTATTTTAAATCGCAATGATATTTCACAATATTACCGTTTTTACTGTATTTTTATTTTTATTTTTAAATAATGCAGCCTTGGTGAGCATAAGAGACTTTAAAAAATATATTACTGACACCAAACTTTTTAATGATAGTGTACATTATGAATCTATTTGAATAGCATGACTGTTTGGTTCAAAAAGAGGAGCACATATTTCTATACGGACGTGTGATGCATTCTCTTATTAATTACGAGAATTTTATCAAGGAATTGTTTTAAGCAAAACACTTGAATGTTTTGTCTTTTATGCTACTTTTTTGTTTGAGGTTTGTAAGCTGTATTATATTCAGCCTAACTCATGCTGAGGCTGCATGCTAAATGAGAAGTCAGCTGCTCTGTAATGCAGTTAGCATCTTGCCACCTGAGAGCTGAGGAAAACCCAGGATGAAACTCGACTCCTCTCACCTCTGTCTGCTCCACTGCTCTTAAAGGGGAACTCCGTTATTTAGACAAAGCGCTCTTGTGAAAATTGCTTTAATAGATGGTTAATAACAGAACATCTTAAATAAATTGCGCACACTTACAGGTCAAGAGAGTAAGTGAACAAAAATTGCTACATTTTCCACACAAGGTCATTACTGAAAGTGTTGCACATTCAAACCTCCATTAGCTTTTAGTACTTTCGTTCTTGTCTTTCAGCACAGCTGTATCCCATAGTAAAAGTGTGGGGTGGGAGGGAGGGTTGTCTGTCAGGATGGGATGAGATCATTGTTTTTCCACTAGACATGGGGGTTCAGGTATCGCTGAGTTTCATACCCTTGGGTGAAAGTGGAACATGTTGAATCACAGTGATTTTAGTCTGTTTTTAATGTGAAATTGGTCTGGCTATCATTTATTCACTTTTTTTTAACAGCAATTGATACCTCTTTGATTCATAAATGAACTTACAAAGAAACTGCTCTTCTTTCAGTCTTTAGTTGAGTGTTTATAAAGTGACCAAAAATAGGTAAAATAGACTGTGCAAAATGAGCTACCTACTTCAAATACATACTAAAAATAACCTATTGCATAATTACTTTACTTCAGGCATTGTTTTTTATGATCATAAAGCATACTCAGCATAGGTTTCATTGCATTGAATGATTTGCATTTTGGCCTTATGCAACTTACTTAACCTGTTTGGCTGAAGGCATGTGATTGGTTAATAGAGGAAGGAATGTGGACTGGATCGTCAAGTGCTGATCTTCTGGTTTGGAGTGAAACAAGTTGTAAAAGATGATGAGTATGTACTCTTCCAGACAGTGACTAAGCGACATTGTCTTTGGAAAAAAGTCTGTAGGATTACTTTTTTTGTACTGGGAGTTTTAGGATTTTAGGAACTTCTGTCTTATGATTAACTAATATGGTGAGTAACTCTTTTTACAAAAGCTGAGAATAACGAGAGACAGGAGTATGGTTTAGTTGTGTTTGTTTGCGTAGAACTTTTAGAATCGGAAATGCAGGGTACATTTCCTTCTATCAAACTGTGTCTTTGAAGTCTTTGAAGAAAGAAAGATTAATAATTACATACTGCAATAATAGTCAACATTTTTAGTAAAAGTTTTATATATATATATATATATATATATATATATATATATATATAATAGTTTTTTTTTTTTTTTTTAATGCCAGTTTTTAACAGGCTCATTTTTGTCACAAGATTTTAGGAAATCCACTTAAAGTAACCTAGCAAGATGTGACGTTTTTCATGTAATTTAATAGTAAGAAAGACATTGTTTATATTTTGTGATGAATGTTCAGTTGTTCATATAAAGAGTGAATGTCAGGCATTGAGATAATATATTTTGGCAGGGGAGTCATGTGCATGTAATGCTCAGCAGAAACATATCGGAAAACATATTGGATTGTAAGCGCTGTTTTAGCCGTAAGTTGACCATTTTATGTTTTTTGCTCTTTGGCAGATTGGCTCTGAGTGTACTGTCTGAAACAGATAATAGCCATTCCCAATCCCCCTCAGACTCTGTAGACACTCAGACCACTTCTCACCTTTCCCCATCCCCCTCTACTGATCCATTTGAGACTTTTGGTATGTTTTCCGATCTACATTCTTCTCTGGCACCTGCTAAACCTCAGAGAACTTTCAGTGAGTTAAGTGAGTCCAGCATGGAAAACCTCTCAGCTCCCAAATCTGACAAAAAGCGAAAGGCTCCTCTACCCCCTGGTTATCTTGGGGGCTCGTCTAAGACTGAAAGCCATCCTGATAATGGGGGACAAGCACATACCCAGAACTCTAAAGATAGGCCTGTTCTTCCTCTCCCAGACTATGAAAGCCTCTATCCTAAGAAGAGGCATGGGGTGATGGGTCAAACACGTTGGGACCATCTTATTGCAGAAGTAAACCAAAGAAACTGGGATTTCTCGGAAGAAGTGGATGTAGATGGACCTGAGAGGCCAATGCCAAATAAATCTGCAATCTTAAAGGACAGAACCTCGGTGAACCTTAACCAGCACCAAAGAAATCATGAGGCACCTCCCCCTGCCCCCGCAAGGCACAAAGAGGCACTTGTTCCACCCAAAGCTCCTACAACACCAGAACCATCAGTCGAGACTAATATCCAACATGGTCATATCAAAGAGTCTTTATATGCCACTATCAATAAGCCTAGAAATTCTGCTTCCAATAACTTGGAAAACAATCCACCTGCTGCTGTCCATAGTAGACATGTACCTCAAGAGACGGAAAGGAAGTCTCCGACTCCTGATGCCATTACCCATCAACTCTCCCAGTCAAAAGAGAAGCCTACACCAGCTGCCAGATCCATACAAAGTATAAATTCAAAGACTGATGATGTGGCTAAAGAGATCCCTTCAGTCAAACCCAGACAACAATCATTAGTCAAGGACCCAGTCAGACAAGTCCAACCAGACAAGCAGGTAACCAATCAACCCATGACATCAGAAAACAACAAAGCTGAGAAACCACACAAGGGCCAGAAAGGAAGCATTTTCACAGATGAGTTTGTTGACGTAGACCTCCTCAAAAGTGCTGAAAGTCCAGAAGAACTGCATTTGGGGAAACTGGCTAATGAACCTCAGGGGAAGGGAATGACTGATCTTGACCCATTTCCAAGTGATAACCTACTATCTAAAGATCCCTGGGCTTTACCACAGCAGACCACAAATGAAGATGACCTGTTCACTAAGGGTCCAAAGCAAATAGTAAATCTTGAAGATCAGACATCAACCTTTGATAAGAAAGATAACAAGTCTGCAAACAAAGGGACAAATGATTCTTTCACAGACCTTTCAGAGAAAAGCAAATCACCAAAATCAGAGCATGGAAAACAATCACCCAGCTTCACTGAACAAGCCAGAGCCTCGTTTCAAAGAAATTTTTCGCTTAGAAAGAAAAATTCATCTCGCCAATACACAACTACTGGAAAAGCTGTTACAGAGAATACAAGTCTGGCTAGATCAGTTTCTCAGTCTTCACAAGATGCCGAAGATGTTGAGCTGACTGTAAACAGTGTTGCTCCACCAAGCAGACCTGATCCCAGCGTAGTAACATCTGAATCCCCTATAGGGGGCAAGACGACTCTTCGCGCTTGGGTCTCGCCATCAGAGGCTCAGCCAGTTGCTCTGCAGAATGATAGTGGAAGTGCAGTTTCTAATTCAAGAAGGTGAGAAGTTCTCCAGACCCTTACTAAAAACTCTTTGAACTCCTCTAACAGTCTGTCATCCCTGTTGTGCTAAACCCATCGGCTTTCAAATCATCAGCTGTTATTTACCCTGAAACTGCCTGAATCAATCTCTTGGTCTTGCTAGATTAAAGGGTATGGTTTCTTCAGCATTTGTTCGATTGGTTGCTTAATGGTTGGTTACTCCTTCATGGGATCTTGAGGGTTGGGATTGTGGGCTTGGGGTTTTGCTAATGATTGCTGGTCTTGTTTGTTCAAGAGGTCATGGTCTTGAAGGACTTGTGTAAATGGAACAAAAGCAATATCTCAAATAATACAGGGGTTTCTGTTTTATTATTGTAGGCCATATTAGATTGTTTTCACAATTTTCTCAAACTGGGTCCATATGAGAGGCTGTAGATGAGATTTAATGACATACACATTAAAGTTTACATAAATTTGATGTGTATCTAGACTAGTTCCATGTTCAAGGCAAGAGTGGTGGGCATGAGTTTGAGTTTGTTCCAGAGATCATGTTGTTTTGTGGGATATTTGCATTATACATAATTCTTCATTGTTTTGCCACAAAGGTGTTTGTGTTTGGGTTTTACATATTATTTCTCTGCTGCACTGTTATTGATCTTTTGGTTTTGTTGGGAATTACACATTGGGTGAGTTTGGAATGGTTTACTAACACATGCTAAGAACTGCCTTCTGCATATTAGAGAGCATATAAAATATGCAACAATTTAAAAACAATTTAAAATATGCTACATTTGTCACGTCGCATGAATTATTTCACTACATCACATGTTTTCATTAGCAAGAGGTGTCTAGTCATCACTCATGTAAAATAGATACAATCATTTGACATTTTTCACTTTAAAACGCCTTCACGTTTTGGCAGTCATTCATCTCTCCTAGTCAAACACATTGTATTGTGGAATGCAAAAAAATGTGCAGTATATTCAACCAGTATCCTATACATTTTGCTCTGGTTGTATATACTGCACATTTTTCCAAATGCAGATCCAGAAATTTGCATACACAGTACTGAATTCCTAGTATGAGTTGAATAATAAGGTGTGCCTTTCCAAACATACCCATGTCTCCTTAATTGAATACTATTTCAAGGGCCCTTGTTCACTTCATTTGAGCATTTTTCTAATGGTTTGTTTTATTGTTAAAAGTGTACAGTTCATCCTCCTCTTGGATTAAGGAACATGCTGTTGCCAGCAGTCAAGTTTTATGTTCATTGCAGTAATATATCCGTCTCTCTCCTTTCTCAGGCCTCACCCAGTGAAACCCATGAACACCGAGAGCCAGTCTTCCAGTGTCATCGCTGTGGGGAAAGACCCGAAGACTATCACCATCAAGCAAATGGCTGAGAAGTCAAAGGTACAGTAATTTTCCTACTTATTTCCTACTCAGTTTTTTGCACATTGAAGATTAGAAATATGTGAAAAAAAAGTTTTGTAAATCATTTGTAGGCATAATTTATGTCCACTCTAATTTTTACATTTTTGTCTACTCAAATTTTTAAACACAAGTATTGACTAATATTGGATATATAATCATGCATGCTTATTTCCCTCTATTTTTAAATTTATATTAGATTTACTATCATCTAAGTCTCTTTCCAAGACTTTTTGTTTTAAATTTTTTAATATGGTAATCATCTATTAATGCTGAAAAATGTATATTCATTCATATTCCAATCAACATACCGTATACTATAATATTGTGATGCCTGCTTAGCATTTAAAAATGTATTTTAGTTTCCTTGTATTGTTTTATTTTCCACTTATGTAGACAAATGGTATAGAATTTTAATATTGGCTCATCCATAGTTTTTAAGGTCATGAAAAGCATCCATCAAATGTATCCAGGCTTTTCATTGGTACAGTACATGAGTTGACAACTTTTTTTTTTTTTTCTCTCTTCCTTCATTTCACTGCTTATCCAGAATGTAGATAGCGGTCCATACACTCAGCTCACACAGGAGGAACTGATCACACTGGTGGTAAAGCAACAGGCCGAGCTCTCCAAGAAAGATGCCAGGATCGTGGAGTTAGAGAACTACATTGATAACCTGCTAGTTCGTGTCATGGAGGAGAAACCAACCCTCCTGCTTTCACTTCAGTCCAAGTGTTAGGGTTTGATCCTAACATCTGATTTAACCGTGCCCAGATCACTACACTGAGACACTTTAATATTGTGGGATTTGGCTGATACAGCCAGGATTTTGAAAGCAATATCACATCTCATAATCAGTTGATTTGCTCGAGTATTTAACGCTTGTAGAGTTGCTGGCATTTGTGCATTCTGATTTCACCACCAATATCATACAAATAACTTATTTTTACAGCATGGATATGTATAGTATATTAAAGCTGACAAGAATTGTGCAGTTGGTCAGATCGCCCTTTAATAACTGGATGCTGGGGTATTGTTTTTGTTTTGTTGGATCATGGTACAATCTCCTGAGAAGCTTCCCAACAACAAACACAATCGTATTTATTGATCATCTCAGTTTTCTGTGCATCTTTCCATTTAAAAGAGGGCTTCTTAATGCATTATTTATTGCAGTCTTAAGCTTGTATTTGAAGATTTTCCTTCTTCCTGAAGTGATTTGTGTTTAGATCCTGACTGCTGCCTCGAGTCTTGATCAGAACGCTTCATTAGTGTTAATGCGGCCTTATGTCTGTTGGGGCTCAAATCAAGGTAATAATCCTCCTAATTTTTAGAAATGTATGCAATAAGCACTTTTGACTTGAATGGGGTGTTGAATTTATGAAGGATAGTGTTTTTATATTAAGTAATTATCTAAAAAAGCCTGTAGAATTACCTCTTTTGAGCACAATGTACATACTGTGACATTCTGCGGTTCTGTAGCGAACAAGCAATAACTCTGTCTGCAGGATTTCATTTTCTGAATGTCAGGGAACGCGGTACTTTCATCAAACCGGGATATTTTGCGACGCATCATGTAGTCTTTTGACATCACTGTCTGCAGAGTGTTGTCGAGAGCCGGTCTGTTGTGAAACCAAAGATCTGTGATGTAAATCTGAAGTCTTACCCTACAGTACTCAAAATCTGCTTCCCACTCCCTTTTCCATTTTTATTCTTATGTTTTTACCACTTAAATGCCCATGGGGAGAGAATGGACCCTCTGACAAGGATGGAGGAATTAACTTTGTCTTGTATATATTTGCTTGTCCTTAATCTTAAGTTGATTCTGTTGTCAGTCTCGGTTTTCTGTGTTGCTGTTATATATTTAGTCACGTGAACCTTCATAAGAGCTTCTGCTGTGTTCATTCAAGTGTGGTCAATCAGTTTGAGTGAGTTCATTCACAGCATTTCCACTGTTTTCAGGTTCTGCAGACTCCAAACTCTCTTTTATGTCTGAATTCGAATGAGAAGCCTTATTAATTATTGCTGATGCTATGCATATATGTACAAGATATATTTTCTAGACCTGTGCCTTCTATTTTTATTCAAGATTCCATGTCATTAAGACATGAATATATCGGTTTGTTTCTTGACTTCAATACTGTTCCTTTACTTCAATTACTAAATGTAATTTTGATTATGCCTCAATTCATTGAATAAACTTAAAATGAACCCATATAGCTTGTGGTCTTTTTTTTAAATACTATTAAAGATTTATTTATTTTATTTAAATGTTTAAAGAGTAGTTGTTCATACACAAGGCTTCATGGCATTTCTATTTTAATGTGCATTAATGATCTGTTAAGGGATAGTTTTAAATTCTAAATTCTGTCATCATTTATTTACCCGCATGCTCCAAAACCTGTATGAATTTCTTTCCACTGTGAAACATAAAGGAAAATATTTTAAAGAATGTTTTGACGGCCTGTGTCCATTTAATGATTCAACAAAATGATTGAGAAAGACATTTTATCCTCATCCTTAGTAAAATATTTTGTTTTGATTTTTATTCGTTTGTTTTATTTTATTGATTGATTGATTGCAGTGAACTGTCCCTGTAGGCAAAGCATAATGATTTTGTTTGTTATTTGTATTTGTATTATTAATGATAATGAAAATATGACTTTAAGACAACTAGTCTTTACCCTATAAAGCCTGAAATAATAATCGGTTTAATTGAAATTTTAGGTTGAAAAAGTAAGATATTTAATTTCTTGTTCTATGATCAAAGCTCTCTACAACTTATTGCTATGGACAAACATAATGCAATGCATGTAAAATTAATGTACAGTTAGGCATTCCTCAAAAGCTTGAAACTTGATACTCAGACTTTAACATTTAAAAAAAAAAAGTTTAAGTAAAATTTGCTCAAATGTTCACCTTGAAAAATTACTAAAAATATAAAAGTTATTCTTACGTCTACTTACATAAAAATCAGTAAAGATTTAACAGCAAGGACAACCTGAAAGTGGTTGTTTATAAATTAAACTAAAAACTGTTGAGTGCAGTGTTGTCCAGTAGATGGCAGTAGGATACAGCAAACTACACTCTTAAAAATAAAGGTGCTTCAAAAGGTTCTTCACAGCAATGCCATAGAAGAACCAAAGGTTCTTTAAAGAAACATCTCTTTCTTACCTTTTTATTTGAATCTGAAGATCCTTCTTTCGCCACAAAGAACCTTTTGTGGAACAAAACTGAAGGTTCTTCAGATGTTAAAGGTTCTTTATGGAACCATTTAGGCAGAAAGGTTCTTCTATGGCATCGTGAAGCACCTTTATTTTTAAGAGTGTATGTTCTCTATTACTAGTCAGGCAGCTCAAGAGGATCTCGTGGCCTTCATCATTATATGTGCGCTGTGTTGAAATGATACTTGGCTGCTATTTTAATTGACTTTTATATGCAAACAGTATGAGCCTGGTGTCATTCACAACACAATTATCAAAATATCTTTAGCTAATTATATTGTCTTACTCAATGTTTAAAGTTTATGGAGTCGACAGTATCTACAGTTGGCTAATTAGTAGCTTGAAACAAGATAATTAGCAGAAATAATAATAATAAAAAAACTGATATTGACTGATTCATATCATCAGTAAGTCCAAATTCAATAAAAGTGGAGTTTAATCCTTGCTGACATATTTATGACATTATGTGTGAATATAGTAATGTGTCTTTTACATGTGCAGTGCAGTTATGTTCTGTTTGTAATTAAAAAGTGTGTAAAAGCAAAGTGATAGGGGGAAAAAAAAACAACCCTTTTTTAAAATTACACTCATTCTTGAACCTGTTGCATCAGCTGTTTACTTCAAAATATGGAATGTTCAGGAAGCTGAATATTTTACATTTGGCCTTATTTATATGATCCATTGCTGTGATTTAATTTTAATATGCAATTTAAATTCTTCCTGAAACAACTTCCTGTACTGTATCTTTCAGTTTTCCAGCACAGTAGGAAGCAGCTCTGAGGGTAATAACCCATGAGCATGAATACATATGAGTTGCAAACATGGAGCACTGCTGCTGACCTACAAAAAAAAAAATAAAAAAAAAAAAAAAAAAAATACACTTAATAGAAAAATCAGTCCACACACAAAAAAGCTGCTTTCATTCCATGCTGTTATTTGAACTCACAATAAGGTATATTCTGACTTATCGGCACTATCCTGTTTTGTCTATAATCATTCACACATTTTCAGTCAACAATTGCTTAACAATGTTTTCCTTTCAGTTGAACTCATTCAGAGATCTATTGATTTTTTTTTATCTTTATCTTGCTAAAGATGAAGGGGTCTTCAACAGGGGGTCTGCACTGGTACTAAGTCCAACAAATAATTGTTTCTCAAGCGCAGATAAAAATATGCATTGACAAAAACACATTGATTACTGGCCAAGCTAAAGTTAAAGAAATAAAAAGTTTTAAGCTAAAGGTTTCTTGTCCCTCCCTCTTTTAAATTAAAAGTGAATTTATTCTCCACATTGATAATTCAGCAATATCACACAATCAAGAGTGCTGTTATGAATATACAGTGTTTGTGATGTTGTTTTGTTGTGTTCAGCAGTTCAATAAACAGGACGTTAATAATCAATAACTTACATTTTAGATACATTATTAGACTATTTTTGCTCAGCTAACAACAATAGTTCCAGATGAACCAACTTTTGCATCTTCCAGTTACAGTTTAATTCCTCAATTGATTGTGTTTGTACAAATTGTTTGAGTGCATAATTCAATTAATGTCTCATAAAGACAATCACTTGTTTTGTTGCTAAATGAAAACATTCTCTCGGCAATTCATTGCTATTTTCCATTGAATTGGTGGCTAATTTGTATAAATTAGCATGATCTCATTGGCTTATGCCGCATCTCCTTACTAGTTAGGAGTGGACCTTCATGCTTTTTTTTTCCCTTTTCTAAAAATGATCAATTTCTGTACAAATCACACCACACAAAATCAACATCTTGTAAATTGGTTACCTTTTATCATGCGATCGGGTTGAATGAATTAGTTTTTGAATGAATTGGTTGAATTAATGAATTAGTGACCCACTTTTCACCACCTATTGGTGATGTAACCTATAGAAAGAGTTATTGAAACCCCCCCAGCACTACACAGACAAGCCATGTGACAGAAACAGTGAAATGTTTCAGTTTCAGTGCTGTTGCACTGTTACAGCAGCCTGTGAATGCCACTCAACCAGTTAAATTTGAGGACTGAAAATAACATTTGCATAATGAATATTTGAATTCATTTGCAACAAATGAAAATTACTTCTTTAATATGGTATACATGTTATGAACCAATGTTATGTCAGTACCACTGAGAAGTTAGTATAGTTTTCATTAATATTTTTATTTCATGATATTATATTATATATATGATATGATATGATATGATATATGAGCATATGTAGCTTTTTGTATTTTGGCGACTTTGGAGCCCCCCTACAGTTAAGTGAGTAGAACTCACTGTCATAATTATAGTGGATAGCTATCACGTGCATTTGTTGCTGCCCTAAAGCAATCTGCTCTTTTGCGTGGAATTTCATACCAGTTCACCAAAACCGAAGTTCTTCTTCTTATTAGAAGTAATTGTACAATAACTGATACTTCAAGGTAAAAAACCAACGCAAAACCTTACATATAATTCCCTTAAAAATATATCTGTTTTATTTATTTTTATTTTATTTTATATTTTTGGTTATTATTTTAGTACATCAAGTAAAACTAAATGAAAATGAGAAGTATTTCATTGGCAACTAGCTGAAGTAAAATAAGTGTGTTTCTATATTACATTTTATTTAATATAACTCCAAGTTTTTTAATGGTTTTGGTTTTAGTTTCAGTAACCTTGTTAGGAACTCATTTTTATTCAATGTGTAACAGGGGATCTCTGCTCCACCTCTTGGTCTAAAAGAAAGTTTGAAAACCCATACAGACATACATTTGGTGCTATTTCTCCATTTAATAAACCTTGTAGCCTGGCGGACCCTTAAACATTAGAAACACAAGATAAGTTTGAGTCATTTTCAGTCCATGTTTCAAAAGGCTTGTACTGCCATGGCAGTGTGTCTGCGCATTGAGCAGCATATTCTATTATGTTTGCACAATAGATCTGAGACCTGGGAGCTTAACCTGGGTCTGCAGCCTGCAGCTTGAGAGATGAAGGGCTGAAAGTGTCTTAGTAACTCATTTGTAGGGTGCAGCTTGTATGTCTTTCACATTTTCTGTCATCCTCCTTGTGAATCACTGGTCTATTATCGAGGCCGTGTTTGTGTAGTCGCTGTCTTCGATGTATTGTGATGGCAGACCATTGAAAACATGACTATCTATCATAGAAAGGGATTGAGTGGAGAAGGGGGAGAAAGAGAAAAACTCAAAGATGTACTGAGTTGGTCACCATAGAAACGCTTCCTTCTTTTTATTGGTTTGTCTTTTTTTGCTGTAGCTCATTTTCATTTTCGGCTGTTGTGCTTAGGATATCAACATACCTAGACCATTTCAAAGGTGACTGACTGCAGTCGCTTCATCTGTTCATCAGATTATCTCCCTAATGATCACATGCATTGGTGTTCCTTTGAATTAGCGAACGCACTGGTGGAATCTTTAGCACTTTAAATTAAAGTTAGCGGTAACATGATGCTCTTAACTAGATTGTAGTGGTATTTGTTTATGCAAATTTTAATTTTCATGTGTTGACTAACATACTAAAGCACATGTGGAGTAATTGATTATAATTTTATATATAGTGTATATAAAGATGTACTAGGGAAAGTTCACCCAAAAATTAAAATTCTGTCATTAATTACTCATCCTCATGTCGTTCCAAACCTGTAAGACCTTCGTTCATCTTCGGAACACAAATTAAGATATTTCTGATGATTTCCGAGAGCTCTCTGACCCTCCCATAGACAGCAAGGGTCCTAACACGATCAAGGTCCAGAAACGTAGTTTTTAGAGAAACCTTAAATTTACGAAGCTGCGAGAATGCTTTTTGTGCGCAAAGAAAACAAAAATAACAACTTTATTCAACAATTTGTCAACTCTCCAAAATGGTGCCAGGGTGACGCGGAGAAAACAAATTGTTGAATAAAGTTGTTGTTTTTGTTTTCTTTGCACACAAAAAGTATTCTCGTAGCTTCATAAAATTACAGTTGAACCACTGATGTCACATGGATTATTTTAATGATGTCCTTACTATGTTTCAGGACCTTAATTGTGGTAGGATCCTTGCTGTCTATGGGAGGGTCAGAGAGCTCTCGGAATTCATCAAAAATATCTTAATTTGTGTTCGGAAGATGAACGAAGATCTTACAGGTTTGGAATGACAGGGTGAGTAATTAATGACAGAATTTTCATTTTTGGGTGAACTATCCCTTTAAGTCCTATACGTGGGTCAAAAACACTCTTAAGCTCAGCTATTTGCATTTAATATAAATTTTAATGTATTACATTTACATTTAATTGTAAATAACATGCAATTGTATCCAAAACATTACATTCTGTGTTTCACTTAAGCATATTACTTCCATTATTCATTTATAGCACTATTAGCACAAACAGTAATGGTTTGTACAGATGTTTGAGCAATAATCCTCGGTTTTCTCTTGGAAAACATAATGTTACAGAGATATTCACACTGTATTCATTTACCTGAACAACAAGAAGTTCATTGCAATTATTTTGTTTACCCAGTAATGTGTCTCTGTATATAAAACAACCTCCAGTCCAGACACTGTTTATTAATGCAACATTATGCAACATTACATGAATTTATACAAAATTATAAGGTTATAATCACACGAATGAGACCTGACACATTTTGGCACTTTCATTTCTGAACTTGTAGTTTTGTTCCTTATTTGCTTTAGGACAAAGAAGATACTGGATTCTTGGACCAATAACGAACAAATTCAACTATATTACAACATCCAGAGTCATATTATTGGCTGCAAAAGGAAAATAACTTTTTGTTTGTCCAGACAAAGTTATTTTTTTGTATATAAAGACAATAAGTTTTGTATTCTTGCACACTTTATTATGAGCACAAAAAACATTAAAGGCCTGAAAAGTTATGAAATCATTTAATTATTAAAAGGTTTTAATATTTCATACAGTATTTCTAGGCCATGTGTTCTTTTTGAATATTCTATCTGTTTGATGTAAATATATCTTTGGTGACATCTTGTATAAACACATGCAGTTTAAACATTTTTAATCCGACAGTCTGAAAGGCATTAAAACAAGCTGTAATTCACTTTTAAAGCTGAAGCGTTTGCTTTTCTGAAAGCTAGGTATCTGTATGTTTCTGTTGCAGTATTTTAGGGACCGTTTCACCGTAATGTGACCAACATCCAGTTTCCTTCCTAGGAAATCATATCCAAATCACAGACAGCATGTTGAAATCTTGTGGCTAAATCCAACAGCTTTCTCACATGGCTTGTACATCCAAGAAAGACCATCTGTGTCCATCTAAAACAAGATGCATGTGGAGGAACCTTACAGATGGTATAGTTTCAGCCAGGACTAATGGGAACACTTTCTCTTTTCCAAAAGTATGCAAACCAAGTGTTCTGCTAGCCTCAGTAGTCTTTGAACTAACTCGATGTTCTCTTTTCCTGTCAGAGAACCACGCTAGCAGTGGCACAGTTGTTTGCAGGAATCCTGATGCCAATCCGTCGATGGCAGGTGAACATCTTGCGCAATTCCGCCCTGAAACGATTGTGCAGCCATGCATATAAAAAAGGGTTACAACAAGATGAACTCATTCCACATAAATGACACAATAGCTGGATCAGCAGGAAGTAGCGCTTGTCGATCAGGTCTATATCAATATCCCGAAGAACATTGAAGACACTTATCGGCAGCCAGCAGATCCCAAAAGCAGCGACGACTAAAGACACCAAACGAAACGTCTTGCGTTTCCGAGCCCGCTGGGCTTCAGCTTGGCTCTGGGTGCGATGACCTGGCACCACACAATTGCGAAGCTTTACTGAAATAAACAAATAGGAGATGCAAAGTGCAGACAGAGGAAGGACATATGTGATGAAGAGCGTGCTGTAAGCGTAGGCTAGCCGCTCTTTCTCCTGACCCATCCAGAACTCCTCGCAGATGGTGAAACCTTCGTCCTTGAACTCCACATGGTACGTGTGGGCCACAGCAGGAGCCACCAGACCACACGACAGAATCCAGATCCCAGAGAGAAGATACGTGCAGGCCAGAACTGAGATGCGCTTCTTCAGCGGATGAACCGTAGCATAGTATCTAGAAGTCAAAATGACGGTTTTAGGCAACAAGTTACAGTAGTGATCACACATCTGTATCTGATGCAATAGTACAACTGCCCCCAGAAAGATGTTTTTGTTCTATTAATTTATTCAAAATTACATTAAAAATATAATCAATGACTTCTCTTCTATTATGAGCACATTTTAAATGACTGAATTAGAGGGAAACTACACTTACAAATGAAAAAAATCTCTCAACATTTACTCACCCTTATGCTGTCCATTGTTTCCGGCCTGCTGTTTATAGTTTTAAAAAATTAGTAGTGTTATCAGTTATCATTAGTAGTGGTTCAATCCAATTGCATTATATGGACTTATGGATTACTTTTCTAAAAATCTGTTTCTGTTCCCCAGAAGAAAGAGTATACATTTGGGACAGCAGGAAGGTGAGTAAATGTTGAGAGAATTATAATTTTTGGGTGGAGTATCCGTTTAAAACGCATTTAGATTTTTTGATTGAAAAATAATGTCAAGGTGATACATATTAATGAAGAAAATCTTAAAATGAGGAAATGCTTGAAAAGAAAACCTTTACTGTATTTTATATATATATATATATATATATATATATATATATATATATATATATATATATATATATATATATATATATGCATCTCAATGAATTAGAATGTTGTGGAAAAGTTCATTTATTTCAGTAATTCAACTCAAATTGTGAAACTCGAGTATTAAATAAATTCAATGCACACAGACTGAAGAAGTTTAAGTCTTTGGTTCTTTTAATTGTGATGATTTTGGCTCACATTTAACAAAAACCCATCAATTCACTATCTCAACAAATTAGAATACTTCATAAGACCAATAAAAAAAACATTTTGAATTGTTGGCCTTCTGGAAAGTATGTTCATTTACTGTATATGTACTCAATACTTGGTAGGGGCTCCTTTTGCTTTAATTACTGCCTTAATTCAGCGTGGCATGGAGGTGATCAGTTTGTGGCACTGCTGAGGTGGTATGGAAGCCCAGGTTTCTTTGACAGTGGCCTTCAGCTCATCTGCATTGTTGGGTCTGGTGTCTCTCATCTTCCTCTTGACAATACCCCATAGATTCTCTATGAGGTTCAGGTCTGGTGAGTTTGCCGGCCAGTCAAGCACACCAACACCATAGTCATTTAACCAGCTTTTGGTGTTTTTGGCACAATGGACTTATTGCATTTTGAAAAAAAAAAAAAAAAAAAACGTATCATGGATTTATTGCATTTTGGGAAAAAAAAATAAAATTTATAATAAATCTTTGAAAATCTAAACCTGGATTTGAATTTTTAATGTTATTATAACCTAAAGATGCTATGTGAAAGTTTGAAACAGAAAATAGTGGTTTTCATCTTGCCACTTTCTTGGTAAAGAAAACACATTTTTACTCAAATTAATCAAAATGGATTTATAGCGTTTTGCAACCAAACTCTTCATATATATATATTTCGCTGCAGACTTTACTGATCTATGCCAAGATCAATAAGCTTTTAAAAAATCAGATAATTTGACCTTTTATTACGTTAAGTATAGTTCAGGTAAAATGTCATGCAGTTCGAGTCCTAGAATTGAGACTCGATTTCATAAGGAATCGATTCTTCAATTCTGAGGGAATCGAGCCCTGAAAAGAGTCATATTCAGTTCACCAGCAGTGCTAAAATGCTATTTGATCTCTCCAAAATGCTAATGAGTAACTAAAATATCTGTTTAAGCAGCACAGCTGAATGTCAAAAAGTGAAAGGTCTTCTTGATCTTTTAAAAGTTAAACTTGACATAGTCTTTTAAAAACATGTCGATCACGAGGCGCTGTCTAGCCTAGCGCATGTTTACATAAAACTGTCGAGGACCTTGGAAACCAAAAACACATTCTGTGTGAACAAGCCCATACCGTGGTAAGTCAGTTTAGTTTGGAGGATTTGATTGGTCAAGGTTTATGTACTGTCTTGCTTAAAATGATTCTTTATCTCACTGATTTATTATTATAATTGACACTATCATTTGAAATTGTTCATCTTTCTTTTGCACAAAATATACAAACTGAAAGATGGTATAAAAAAAAATTCAAAAACATACTGTTTCATTTTATACTATTTCTAGGAATGTGCATCAAGCTAGGATTTTAAAAGAAGCTCTTGTATGTCATCGACCCTGGGAACGCCTGCTGACTAGTGGCCCCAATTTGAGTTTAAGAGCTTTGTGTTAAGATATAAAGACAACGTTATAAGCTGTAGCAAATGTGAGATTTTGCATGTTGATTTTGAAGAGACATAATCAGTGGGCTGTAAGAAATGGGATCAAAACAAGACCTCTAAATGAACTCTTTTCATTTGCTTTAAGGTGAGAAAGACCTGTTGGATGTTTTGCGGCAAAAGCTCACTCTTCGATGAATGCACATTTCCTCGCTCCGATCCAGCCTAGATGAATGGGTCTGCATCCAAACCCCACGTTAATATCAAGGGCTTTTAAAGACAGTATTCATGTAGGCTTCATCACATGTAAAAGCACAGAAGATGAACCACCAGAACGTGTACAGGAGATGACGGCCTAGTCTGAGCAAAAAAAAGCCTTCACTGTAAGGTAAATGGATTCTTAATGCATCTATTATACTACAAACGACCAATTTTTCATTTTCCTTGACTGTAGCTCTGCACTATCATCCATCACTGACTCACAGGCCTACGCAAGGAGGGAAGTGTGAAGGTTAAAGGCTGAACGAAGCCACAAAGTTAAACAGAGAAGATCCACTATGAATTTCTTTTCAGATTTGGGGATAACAAGTCCTGGTTTATTTTTGGTGTCCTTGGTATTTCACATATGGCAGCATGTTGACGTTACTTTAGCCTTCCAGCTTTCTGTAGAATGTGTCACTATACAAATGTGTTAGATAACAGCAGGGCTTTTTTTGTGTACCATAAGCACTTACAGGCTCTTCTGGCCCCCAGAAAAAGAGCCGTTTATATTACTCAGTCATTTAAATTGAGATGAAATAAACCAAAAAGGTTGCATGGGGGGTTGAAACAAATGTGTATCTTCAGAAAATAAAAGAAGTCTAACCAAGTTTAATCATGGACATATATCACAGAACACTTCTGTAATTAATTAATTTAATTTCATTAAAATTCTCATCAGTGTGTTTTCTAGCACAAATTATGTATTGTGCACACTGTGATGTCATAATAAAAATAATTTAAAAAAATTAAATGCTCGATTAGTATTTCACTCTATCTATTTTTAAGGGTGACATATCATGAAAATCTACATTTTTCTGTGTTTAAGTGATATAATCAGTTCCCCGGTGCATCTGCCAACCCAGAAAACTTGAAAAAGAAAGACCCAGTAAATTTTTCTTGGTAAGCCTTTCTCTGCAAGTTTGTAAAGCGAGCTGGTAAGATTTCACTCCCCCCGTGATGTAGATGGGGATCTTATTATAATATTACCGCCCTTTAATCTGCAAGTTTCCATCCATGGCGCTGCCATGTTTTCACAAGCAGTGGAGAAATTTTGAGCAAAGCATGCTAACTGTTCTGCACTGATGAGCACAGAATAAATGATCTGTGGGGTCATTTACACAGGTCACAGACACATTCTGGGGACGCCTGAGACTTATATTACATATTGTAAAAAGGGGCATAGGTCTCCTTTAAATATTTATACTTATATAAACGTTGAATTTATTTGTATGTTGGATTGTCACACAGTAGTGTATGACTGTCAAGGTCTAGGTCCTGGACAAGGACATGCTATAAAGCCATTTGAAAATTTGCAAAATGAAGGCATGGTGAAAAGGTTTCCAAGACATTTTTATTATGACCTTTCTATAGCATAAAGTCAATGTTTGAATGTTTGAATCTGTTCAAACACTGTTTAAGCTAAAATCTATATAAAAGTGGCAAGTTTGAAGAAAAGCCTAATTACTAGTAGATCAGAAACTTTAAATTTGAAACATTTAAAGAAATAATGATCATTTTCAGATTCCAGTCATCATATTATCACCTGTTCTCTATTCGAACTGAACGACATGAGGCAGTAACTTCTATTTCCCACATAGATTTGTGTTGTGCTATACTGTAAATATAAGGATATGTTTTCAACAACCTGTTACACAGACAAATTTAAACACTGCATATACTCTACCATTCAAATTTTGGGGTTAGTAAGATTGTTTTTTGAAAGAAATTAATACTTTTATTCAGCAAGGATGCATTAAATTGATCAAAAGTGAGAAAAGTGACCTTACTAATGTTTTAATGTTAATGTTATGATATGCTTTTAAAACATATTCAAATAAAAAAGTAATTTTTAAATTAATTAATAATTAATAATACTTCACATTTTTGTAATTAAAATGAGTATAAGAGACTTTTTTTTCAAAACATTCTGAACCTAGTGTATAGTATACACTGTTGAATAGTAGTGAACATGATGAACCCACTGAATCAATCTGTTACATAATCATGCTCCACAAAAGCCCCAGAATGCTAATAAAACATTGATGCAATGATGAATCACACTGTCAAGAGACACAATGCTCACATGCATCACTCACCTGTCCACCCCAATAGCTGTCAGTGTGAAAACCGACACGTACACTGTCACTGGCTGAATGAGGAACACCAGGTAGCACATGAATCTTCCAAAAACCCACCCGCGAGGGTTAAAAGCGTACGCCAGTGTAAAGGGCACGCAGGTAGCACACATCAGCATGTCAGAAAACGCCAGGTTACCGATGAAGAAGTTGGTCACGTTGTGCATTTTTTTGGTGTGGCAGATGACGTAAAGCAGCAGGTAGTTCCCGAAAACTCCAACCAGGACCACGAGAGCATAGCAGGGGATGATGAGGGGTTTAAAAGACTGAAGGAGCTCCACACCAACAAACTGCGGATTGCGCTTAGTCGTGTTCGTCGACTGCAGCACGACTTCATAGATTTGACCCATGCTGGAATTCTCCATGGTGAGGTTTTCCAGGCAACACGAGGGCATGGGAGTGCTGAGCCATTCGCCACTACTGCTATCCATCCTTACGGCTGGAATACTGCTTGTAGAGACCTAAACAGTGGGTGTTTTGGCATAATAACAAGGAAAGAGATAAACTTTGGTTAGCTTTCTTCATAACTCTTTAGCTGAATTTTAAACCATTAACAGATGGATTGAAATGTCTGTAAAGAAGAAGTGAGCCAGTTGAGTGCGTTATGTGGAGGCGTGTACTACCAAACATGCAGTTCGCAAAATATAGGTGCTAGGTTGTCTTGAAAGTTGAGTTGGCTCATATAATGAAGTGACTTTTTCAAACTCTAATGAGCACAGCTACAATTTTCCTCAAAGTTCCTGTTCTCTATATCGAACCACTCTCCGCACAGCAGTACTTCTGAATATTAGAGTTGCAGGAGTCACATCTAAAAGCTCTTCATTACAGCCTTGACTTACTTCGGATGGCTGGTTTCCGTAGCAGGTTATTTGTATAAAGAATCAGCGGGACTTGAGATCTGCGTGTTCCTTTCAATGTACGCTCTGTCAATCCAAACAGCAGTAAACAGAAACTTGTAAGGACACTAATGAAAGCCATCAGCATGATTTGAGTCAAAGATGTGTCTCTGCTGCAATCACACATGGCCGTTGCTGTTGAAATGCAAATGAGCCTCATTCACTCGCGCCCTCTAATTAAGTGAGTAAATGGTTCATAGATTAAGCATAAATGCTCTTTCGTCTTTACTGTTACAAGCTGCAAAGCAGTGATTGTGTTTTCTGTTTTTGTCTCTTTACCAATCAGTCAGGTGTTGCAAAAGCAGATACTGCTTAATTCATTTTGTCTTAAATGCGTATCTCATCATCGTCATTTTCAATCAGGGTTTTTTTTTTTTTTTTTTTAGTGGAACATATTTTCACATTTGACACATTTAAAAATACCTATTTTTCAGGGATCAATTGTGGTCCTTGATTTATACATGCATCAGACAAATGAAGCACTAATTGCTCCTCACAGTTTACATGGTTTTTAAATTGTTTTTATGGACAAGACAGTACTAATAATGGCCATACGTTCAGTTCAGTTAATTTTAAACAGCAGGATGAGCTGAATGTCAGAGACAACTTATTTAATTAGCTCAAATCTTCATTAAGCAAATTCAAAGACAAGATTGAATAAACATCCCAAGGGTGTCAACTGGGTTAGATGAAGAATAAATTAACAAGCCCTCACTGGATGAGATATGGAATATTTACAATGCATTTTCAATATTTGAAATTAAGTGACATTAAGTGATTATCACAGTAACCTAATGTGACGGTTTAAGTTTTCTAAAGGCTGTGTTAGTGTGCTAGTTTTACACTTCTTACTTACCTTGTGACTTGTTTGACAGTGTTGAAAAAAGTTACCATGGAGCTTTTCTTGTTTAAACCACTTAGCAAAACTGGGGATTGCTTTGAAAATCTTATTTTCAGTAATTAATTTAATGTCTTTCAAAGCACAGATACACCATTTTGCATCACGACTTATAACTGTTCACTGAGGTCTCTGCATTGCATTTTTGTTTTAACATCTTTTTGCAAAAATAAATAAATCAAAACCTTTGATTATTGCCTTGATTATTTTTATGACAAAGAGTAAAAATAATTTCATGTAGTTGTGAGATATGCATTATGAGAAACAAAGTTAACACAAAATGTAATTATGAAAAACAAAGTTATAACACAAATCTTTTTCACAAAATGTGACAACATTATCACCAGCTCTTTATTATAACTTGTTGCTGTATAATAAAGTGCATGACTTGGAATAAAGTCCAAGAAGTCCTTTCTAATAAATCCACAAGGAGAAACCACCAACAAAGATTCAATACTGGCCCTTGAGCTAAGGGAAACTAAGGGCTTAAATACACGGGGAACGTAATAGGGGAGAAACCGAACATGTGTGGGAACTAATTAATCAAAAACTATGGAAAATAACAAGGGACATAGGGAACTGAGGCGGGGATGGGGACCTGGAAAACTGTGGTGGAGCTGGAACATCTGAGGACAAATGCAGAGCTGGAGGGAAAGAGGAGCCAAACAGAGCCCAAGGGATAGAGGGACAAGGCAAAGCACTTCGGTTTGGAACGACCCTTCAATATGGCGGCCATGATTGTTTTCACTCCGAAGTGCCCTTCGGAGGGCGATATATCCCGTTTGGAACGCACCATGAGTCAGCTGGGTGCTCTCGAAGCACTATCGAGGTACTTTGATGTCACACGTGACAGTGACATGGCGTTGGTGCCATCTCAAGTCGGACAAAATTTGTAACTGGCATGCACTGCTTCAAGTCAGCCGCAGATCGGTCTGTGAAGTCGAACACACCTTCTGCTTGTTCGACTTGATGCAGCTGCCGCCTGACAAAAGCAATGCATTCTGGTTAGAAAATTTGTCCGACTTTGATAGTCGCTGCAGCCTCCTTACAATCACATGTGCCATCAAAGTACCGCGAGAGCAAAACGAGACCAGCCGCCTAGGTCAGGCGCTGCAGTTGCTAAAAATCGGCTGCGAAAGCCTTGACGATGACACACTTTATTCTCATTGGTCAGATTCTGTGATGACAAGGAGTACGTGTGTTGCATGCTTATTCTAACAATTCAGTTCCAATAATGCTCACAAATCTGTGTTTTTATAACAGTAAAAGCTTTTTTACTGCAGTCGCACTGTTATATTGAGTCACGTTTATCAAAAAACACTGATAAAAGCATATTTACCCCCACTTTATTGGTATTTAAATAGTATGTTTATGTTGAACTTTATTCATAAACAGACGGCACTGTATTAAGCAGTATTGAAAAAGTGTTTCTGTTGCTCATGAAAACATTTCTGAAACATCTGTGTATTTGAAAAATATTGCATTTAATTCACTTCATCTGTGATAGAGTATGCAAACACCACACGAGTGTCACTACCGGGAGCAGAAAGTGTCTGACTTGACGTTTCTGCTTTCAATTCCACCCCCAACTGCAATTTGCAGATCTCGCCAGTGTAGTTCATCTCAAAGGCTAGTGTAGTTCATCTCAAAGAATCCTACTGACTGGAGCCAGCGGAGATGAGGCCGAGGAACAGGCAGATTTCTGAAGAGGAGGTGGGAGAGGGAGGCTGGGTGGGAACTCAGGAGATGCAAAAGGTTGGGCGGAACCAATGGAGAAGAGAAAGAGGGGATCAAACTCTTCCAGAATACTATAAAATAGTCTCAGAAGCCAGCAACAGCTCACCCGCAGTAACGGGAATGTGGATGGGTCTACATTCCATGCTCTCGTATTCTATTATAACTTCCTCGGGCATATACAATGTCGCACGTGATCACATGTGTTGTAGGCTCTGGGGTGATGATCAGTTCAGGCACTTCCTTTTTGTGCTGGCTCGTGAATCATGGCAGGCTCTGGCTCTCTGTCTGTCGTGGGCTCTAGCAGTCGGTCTGTGCAGCGGGGTAATGGCTGTCTGGACTCTGGGTCAGGCAGCGACTGGACTCCACATAGGAAGAGAAGCTCCCTCAAGGACCGGACAGCTTAGCCTTGGATGAGCTGTTAAGTCTGACACAGTGAAAAATACACAGGCAGCTGTCCGGGTAATATGTAAGGTATGCAAGATCTAAAAAATCCCTTGTGTTGTCCTCGATGAAGCGATCCCCCTGCTTCAGCAGGAAGAGTTGCACAGTGGGAAAGACCATAGAAACAGGGTGAAGAAAAAAAAAATTCTGCAAATAATTTAGTTGTATTTGATCTGGTATTCTGTAATGTGTTGCTGTATAATAAAGCACATGAGGAAGGAATAGAGTCCAAGAAGTGTTTTTAATAAATCCACAAGGAGAAACCACCAACTAAAATTCAAACAACAAACAATACTAAGCCATGAGCTGAGGGAAACTGAGGGCTTAAATACATGGGGAGCACAATCAAGGAGAAAAAGAACAGGCGTGGGAACTAATTAATCAAAAAGCATGCAAACTAACAGGGGAATTCAGGCAGGTGAACAGGAACAGACAGAAAACAAAACCAAACCAGAACATAACAGAATATAGACGTGACATTTATATGAAGTTGGAAATGCAAGTATATCTAACTTTTCCACATGCATACTTATATAGGGCAATATAAACTATGTAGCAAATCTCAACTACATGATTTGTTGTATCTTTGCAAGATGTAAAACTATATTATCACCCAGCTCTAATCTGCTAAATGTAACTATAAGGCATAAAAATATTAAGACATTACAAACATTAACATCATTATTTTCTGTAAAGCTGCTTTAAAAATAATGTGTATTGTGAAATTGCTATACATATAAAATTGACTTGACGTTGATGTGATACAACCAAGATGTAGATGAGTTTGTTTCTTCATCAGAACAGATTTAGAGAAATTTAGCATTACATCAATTGCTCACCAATTGATCCTCTGCAGTGAATGGGTGCTGTCAGAATGAGAGTTCAGACAGCTTGAATTTTAGGTAAGTAAAGGTTTGAAATTAAAACCATCTTAATTATGGATTTGTTTATTACAATTATGCAGCTTTTCCCTTTACAATATGTTAATTGATGGACTGGAGTCATGGATAATTTTGATGTTTGCATCGGCTGTTTGGATCATTCAATGCAAAGGATCTATCTGTTTTGATGAAGAAATAATCATCTACATGCTGGATGGCCTGAGGGTGACTATATTTTCAGCAAATTTTCATTTTTGCGCAAACTATTCCTTTGAGCTATTTTAGACCTAATATCAAAACGTGTGTTAAATGTTGGCAAAATATTTGTGGACTCTCTTTTTTAGCTGTATTTCTCAGGTCTAATTATAACACATTGAGCAGAAGCTTGCTTGCTATGAAAATGCTTGCTTCTGAATTGCACCCAGACTAAACAACTTTTTATATCTGTATTATAAGTAAACAGGCACATGAGGTATGTGTTATTCTCAGCCTCCAGCACACTGTGAGTTTCTTTAAACCGCTCTGGGTGGTAGCGTCCCCTCCCTGTGGGTGCTTCAATTATGCTCAGCCGGTAAAAACACAGACTAATGGAACTATTGAGGTGCTTTTTAGTGCTCACGTTAAAGGGAGAGCCCAGGTGAACAGAACTGAATCAGTGTCCTTGCGGTTTGCCGCACAATGCTGTCAACAGGTTTTTACGTACAAAATATCTGAAACAAAAATAGCTGAAACAACCTAAATAAAACTAGGGCTGGGCCATATACCTAAAATTTTATATATCAATATTTTTTTTTCCAAATTTAGATTATAATCTATATGTATCTCGATATTTTTCATTTGCTCTAAACGCATTAAAAAAACATGATTTTGATAAAACAGCTATTAGTTCAAAGCACATTAAAAATGTTTAGTGCAAAAAACACGTAGTTAAAAATGTAGACCACATGCCACTTATAGTGACCACTTGCTTCTTTTAATTAAAATTTACACTTGCAAATGACAATATGGAAAGAGTGTAAAATGGGTACAAGACATTTCTTTAGAGCAATATAATTCACATACTCTATTTTACACTGTGCAACGTGGGTAAATTATATAAGTGTTTCACAAGTTTTTAGCTAAGAACATAAGTCTGTCAATGGTTTCTGTTCCCACTGGTACTAAAAACTTTCAGATGGGGAACTAGTTGCTGGAACACATAAGCACTTCTTGGCTAGTTCACGGGAGGAGTGAAATTGCCTGTTGGTGCTGTCTTTGGCACATTAATCTTATTTTCAACAATATTTGATATTCAGTGTCAATATTCACAATATTCTGTTAATTTTATATTGATTATTCAATTATCTCAATGATATCTCTAATATTCAATACATTACCCTGCCCTAAATATAACTGCAATTAAAAAACAGAACAAAACTAAACACACACACACATACAAAAATGTTGCGAGCATTGCAGCACTAAACACTATGTGGTCAAAAAATGTATAAGAAAACTTGTTCCTAATTTTGCTGATAGAAACTGTCAAAATCACAATAAACTGTCACCAATAACTGCAGCAAGAAGCTGTTCGCATCAAGGTTGTTAGATGCTCTTTGAAGAGATAGAACATTATGAAACAAGAAATCCAAGGCCTTATTAAATATCTTTATTAAAATAGGGCTATAACATTAAAAATCACAACCGAAAACTTTTCATTGAGGTGTGATCACTGTGATGCCTTCATTTAGCACCAGCATGTAACAGTGACTTTTATTGTTATAGCAGTATTTTAATAAAATTATATATCTTAGGTCATCAGTATTTTCACACAAAAAAAAAAAAAAGGTTTTAAGCCAGTTTTTTCTATCTTTTGCTGTAGTTTGTCAGTAGGAAATATCAGTTTACATTTACAAACATTCCTTTTGCCATTAACTGTAATAATCCAGTGAGATTTTTGTTTGCACAAGGAGTCTGAAAACAGCCAGTGCTCCACACAGAGATCTGATCTGATCATCATCCAGTCTGTCTGGAATGACATGAAGAAACCGAGAAAACTGAGATAGACTAAATTCAGAAGGACTGTGGCAACATCTCCAAGACGCTTTAAAAAAAAAAAAAAAAAAAAAAAAATGAAGAATTGGGACACAACTATAGCCTGAAGATAAAAAATCTGAGTCTGTGCCAATTATACAATATGTAATTTCTACAAAAAATCTGTCAACTGTAACTGCCCAAAATCCACAGACTAGTTCTGACTTTCGCCAACTAGTGCTGATTAGTGTTGAGTCCAGACAGGAAAGAAAAGTATTTTACAAGGTGGCAATTTTGTATGATTTCATACAATGTGAATCATACGAAAACCTACAATTTTCAAGGAAAAAAGTAACCCTGACGCTCCACCCCTAAATATAACTGTCAGTGGGGTGGATGAAAATGAAATGAATTAATGGATAATTTGTTTGACTTTGTACGATCTCATTCATATGAATTAGCCACCATTGTGTAACAATTTGTGTAAAATAGTTATGAAATGCCATGAGATTGTTTTGGAAAATCTGCATAAGTCACATAGTGTATTCCAGCCTTAAAGGGGTCATGAACTGAGAAACTAAAATTCCCTTGTTCTTTTGACATATAAGAGGTCATTGTACTATAAAAAACATCCTGTAAGTTTCAGAACTCAAACTCTGTCGTTAGTATAAAAACAGCTTATACTGAAGGCAGTCTGCCAAAATGACAGCTTTTGGAATGTTCTACTCTATGATGTAATAGTGTGGATAAGCACTGCCTCTGCAGAAGAAGATCAACGCCTGCTTCTACATCACTGCCTTCAACATCTCTGCCTTTGTTCACTTCATTTTACCGCGGATTCGTTTACAATTCGACAAGGGATTTTCAAAAATATTGAAACTAAAAGATGATGTTGTGCTGACTATATTGGATCTAGGGCTGGGAGATATGGCAAAAAATTAAAAGCTCGATTTTCTCAGAACGTTACACCAATTCTCGATTTTTATGATTTTTAACTTGTCAACTTGAAAATGTAACTACAACATGATTCAAGTAACATTTTCTTTATTAACCCTCTAGTTAAAGAAAATTCTATTCCAAGTGCACCACAAATGAAGTTGTCAACATTATATAAATGTTAAACCGATCACTTGTTAAATGTCTTTGCAGAAAATCTATGCCTGAACTACAACTACATCTTGTACAAACTTATCTTATACATATATGTTCAGAACTAATATGAGGAAAATGCTTCAAAAAAATCTCAAAAGTCAAGGTACTTCAAATTCAGAATGACTGAAGGTATAACACCAGTGGACTATTAACTATAAATGTTCTGTAAAAACAATAAACAGCAGCTTTCAGACCGTCACCATGATGCAAACATGAAATATCAGACTTACAGAAGGCTAGTAGTTCTTTACAGGTTTTGTATTCGATTGCGCTGCTTTTCCATTGTTTTTTCTATGTAAACATGGACATGTTTGACTATTGCCCACACATCTCTTGCAGTGTCTCATGCATGAAACGGCATTCTAAAAACACGGCGCTCAAGTTAAAAGAAGTTCAACCAAAGACTATAGAAATACAAAGACAGTTCACTCCTATACTTATGAATGGGAGAAAGTGCAACGCGCAATATGGTGGGATAGTCCCGCCTTCTAAATGAAAGAGCCAATCGTTGATTGGTAAAGTCATTGCAGTGGCTGTTAGAAGCTCCGGTTCCCATAGAAACCTGAGGCTAGAGCAGCCGATGCATATACACAGTCTATTTTCAGAAAATATATAACATTAATGCAAATCAGCAATTCACCAGGAACACCAACAATCTCAGACACCTTGGTCCACGCATCGTTTTTTTAAAATTTATGTCCCTGTACTCAAACAGGGACACGTCGTAGATTATTGGGAAACCCGCCACAGCAATAATAAACCTCTCCACCATTTTGCTTGGGAACTAATGTGGTCGGAACAAAAGTTTACAGGGCTGCGTTCTCTGGAATCCTCTCAAGTGGTGGACTTCTAAATTCCGATTGGTTGCCGCCGAACCACGTCATAGCTCATTACCATAAAGTTGACTTGATTTCAACTCTCCTCGATGCCCACACCGTCCAAGATGCGCCATGCCGCTGCTCGCCGGAGCTCATCGCTGGCTCACATTGAAAATGAATAACTTCCGGCCACTTTGACGCTCTCGTTGGCGGCGGTGTGAACGCACGGTAATATCGCAACACACAAGTAACTGTTTTCTTTACGTGGTCACTATTGCTTTGTCTCTTCTTACAGATCGTTTGATATGTATTGAGCATTTATGCATTTTTGACCTAAATCACAGCACCGTCCAGGAATATACGCTGTCAAGCATATACAACTATTAGCCAATCATAGCAGTGGGCATTTACTTCCGAGTCTACAATCCACCATGCCTATTCAAACAGAGTGTTCTGATGAGGGGGGTTAAAACAGGACAGAAAATAGCTTATTACCTCTAAATTTTGTTTTTGGATGTAAAAATCTTGATGACATTATAAGTGGACCTCAGAGAACAGTACAAAATAAAAAAACAAAAACAAAGGATGACCCCTTTAAGATGCTTCCAAACAAGCACAAAGTGCTCTTATAAGTGTGGGTCTCAAGTGTATATTGGCTGAAGCCATTCCTACACATCAGGACATCAGCTGGATTTCCCAGAGAATTCATTACTTGTCTCATATCAAGCGCTGTGATGCTGCTGTACACTGAAGTCAAATGCAAAAGACAACCTACCGTCAAAAATGAGAAAGTGATATGGTTTGAAATGACATGAGAGTGAGTAAATGACAGATTTTTCATTTTTGTGTGAACTCTTCCTGTAACCTCTATAACATACAGCAGCTCTGACAGAGCTGTTAATACTTTCTGTGAAGTCTTCCTAAAGTGACATCTTTCCTATAGCCTCACACATCTGCTGCACAATAAATCTAACACTCGCAGGAAATGAGACACTCGGGTGGCCAATGATCAAATATATGACAGCATGCATTGTTCATGCAACAGTTCCCCTTCTCAGAATAACTTTTGTTTTCCCTTTAAATGCAAATGAAATTGATCAATTGATCTAGTGTCAGAAAAGACCTTTTGTCTAGCTCAACACTTTTAGATCCATTTCAGCAGCACCTATTTGTCGTGAATCAGTCTTATGGATTTGCCTCAGAAGGAGGGAGATTAAAAACAAGATTTATTTTGTTGGAGTCATCGAATGCCCATTTTCCACAAGTTGAAATGATTCTTTAGGGTCTTAATGAAAAGTCTATAACATACTTTGGCTAAAATTTCTCAATGGTAGTGTAAAACAACACCCTTTTAACCTGTTAAACAGCTCTGTTTACACCAAGCCATTTTAGTACATTTCCCATTAAATGCTAATGAGCTCTGCTCACCCCGCCCCTCTCTTCCGAGTCGCTCTCTGAAAGACTGTAAACTTTAGCCGCATTCATCGTGAAACTTGCTAACTAGCACATTATTAGGAAAGGGGAATTGCAAAATTCATAAAAAAAAAAAAAAAAAAAAACAAACAAACAAACAAAAAAAACAAAAAAAAAAAACACTCACTTCTTCTGGAGGTGATGGCGCATTCCCTTCAAAAAAACAAGGTAATCCACTGTGTCTTCAGCGGCTCAGATGTCGGGAGTAAATGATGGCTGCTATGTTCATTATTACATCCAACAACAAAACACCTCAATCGCTTATGCCGAGTTCACACTGCATGATTTTCAAAGTCATCGGATCATTGTTGTTTTCACACTGCACGACTATCTGGGGTAAATCTTTTGTCCTTTATAGAATAATATTATTTACAGAAAAAAATCCTAGCCCCCTTTTATGTATGTATATATCTGGGAATCGAACCCATGACCTTGGCGTTGCTAGCGCCATGCTCTACTATTTGAGCTACAGGAAAGCATGTACAGTATATATACAGGAAAGCATATACAGTATATATATATATATATATATATATATATATATATATATATATATATATATATATATATATATATATATATATATATATATATATATATATATATATATATATATTATTTTATTTTTTTCTTCATGTACCTGTTTTGTATGTTCTAATGCAAAAATGTACTGATATTGCCACGTTGTTTGTACATGGCTTGCTTAAAAAATATAAAAAACCCCGCAAAAACGGTCCTCCCCGAACTTCCCACTGCCCTGTATCTTACTCTCTCATTGGCTGTAGGTCATCGCCGATATATTTTTCAGTCAGAACTCATTTCACACAGCAGGGTTTTGAATCACCGACAGGTCCAGATATTTAGCATGGCAAGTATTTCACGGGCATCAGCGACAGGTGGGCGATTCTCTCAGATTGCATCTTTGATAATTCACACTAAGTGATTGTGTCACTCGCGTGAACGAGCACCGATTTGCCTCTGATTCTGGCCATTTGTCTGCAATTTCGCAAAACCTGTCGGCGAGTGAAAATCAGGGCTAAAATCATGCAGTGTGAACTTGGCATTAGGAGACATTCTTGTCTACCCCTGCTCCGGCGTCGAAACAATGGCGGACTGATGGCAGCTCACTCAGGGCGGGTCTAAGGTAAAACGCCAGTGTCAGTCAACTATCGTCAGTGCGGCCTTGCCCTGTGTGACGTCACACTGGCAGGAATCTGAGAACGGCTTGATTTGAGAAAGGGGTTTGGATTTATCGAGATTTAAAAAAAAAAAAAAAAGAAAACATTGGGTGGATTTTCATCATTATAGGGTGGTTGTGTACACACACTGCCAACACACATTTCAGTTCAAACAACATGTAAAAGTGAATTTTGCATCCGATGACCCCTTTAACCAAAATGAAGCTGATTAAAGGTGTTACGATATTTTCACTTTACTCAACAAAGTGACATGTTTGGTATGCAGATATTAAAAACAAAACAAAAACAAAACAAAACTTTGCAATGCCGTTTCCCCCCCAAATGTCTATGTGCAGTAATGCCTTAAAACAGCCTGCTTGTCTCCTATGGAAGAAGGAGTAGAAACAGGTAAGAGTAATCTCTCTAAAAGTCACTTAATACAGCTGTCGATTTTCTGGCATTGTGTTTAATCATTTCAACTTCTCTACAAGCCACCTGCTCTCAAATGCTCTCATTGAAACATATTGTGAATCCAGGTCGGAAATCTGCAATCTCTGCCCTGCTAGGTGTGAAACTTTTCATTTGATTCATGTTCACAGGCGAACTGGCTCTCTGACACACACACTCACACTCATTCTCTCTCATAAACACACACTCACACATTTGAGTTACAGTGATGTAGACTCCTGGATGAATTGTTCTTTTAAACTGAATATTTTTCAATGAATGTGTTGAACTGGTCCACAGTCTAAACAATTCATTTATGAAGCGGACTGAATCATTCCTGTCGACTGAACAGAGGACTGTGTCTTTTTCTTACACAAATATTTGTTTTTTCAAACATATTCTTCTTAGTACATATAGATGTGCAAAAAATACATCATAAAACTTGTTTTGCACACTGCTTTAGTGTTTTTCACTCAGTGTTCAACAGCCAAATTGAAAATAGTACTGGAAATATGTTTACCATGCTTTAATAGATAGGTTTTTTATTTTTTTAAATGGGCTTAATTGTCTTCAGCAAAGTAAAATGAGTCGTAACTTACAATATAGGCCTAATAGACACTCTTATTAATGAAACTTAATCTAGAGTAAAGTAATGCACATTAATAATTACATGGCTTTAGCCTACTGGAATGTTAAGAGTAGCCTATTTAATAATATGCACGCGGGGTATCAAAGAGCACGGAAAAAAGATCGATTTTTTTAACCTGTTGTTTAAAATGAACTATATAGCAACGATTTGCAGAAATAGTCGGACTTCCCTTTAGACTGTATATGTTCTCGGTCCACAAATGGTTAATCAAAGCCCAACGAGGAGGTTTTATTAGAGTTAACAGACCAACAATAAATGCATCTTCTGTTCCATTAATAAGTAGAATAACAGTAAACTGCAGAATAAATTACTGATGTATGAATCAAAATGTGTGCGAGTCATAGCCTACTTTTACTGGACGAAGGGGAAAAAAGCGCTGAATCCATTCAGTTGTAGACTTGTACTAGTTAATCCAAAACTGAATTTGCATTACAGTCTTGTCATTACTTAGTATGTGATGAGATTGCAGTACTCCACTTCTGAAATACAGTATTATTAATATAATAAAATATGCTACGCATATTCACATATTAAAGTATTGTATTGTAAATTGTATTAAACGTCTAATTACACTATTACTCATGTTTTGGTTTTGTGGATGAATTTTTGTCTAATTCACTACTTTAAACTCACTATAAACAGTCACAGAATCTTGAGAAATACATGAAAGAACTGAATTATTCTGAGCAATAAGACGATAAATGAGACGTCTCACCTTTTTAAACAGGGATGCGGTTTAGTTGATTCTTCGTGGATGCGCACTTTCTCAATCAGAGGACTCGTGCGCGTTCATTTATCATGAGATGCGCTACCGGACCTGAGTGAGAGCACCAGAATAGTGTTTACAGCTGGAGAGGCGGGGTCAAGTGTGTGAGTGTGTGTGTGTGTGTGTGTGTGTGAGAGAGAGAGAGAGAGAGAGAGAGAGAGAGAGAGAGAGAGAAATATAGATTTTGGTTTGAGTTTAAGTCAAAAGGTTGTCAGAGAATGTTTCATGTGCGCACTATCGATGAGCCAGGAGAGACTCAGTATAGTCCGTTTTGTATGAATTATTATGTAGTGTTTTCACATTTCCGCCATTCAAAGGAATATTTCGTTCAAAAAATGAAAACGCTGTCTTTACTATCTCATATTGTTCCACATGCAGATATTTTTCCTAGAAGAAATAGTTGAAATTAATTCATGGAAATGAATTACAGCAGTTGACCTCAGCTGTCAATATCCAAAGAGGACAAAAATATATAAACACCATAAAAAGTCACTCATATGACTCATGCACTATATTCAAGTCTCCTTTATGTGAAGGACAGACACATGTAGGCTACTGTAATTCATTTTTCACTTTTGTTATTCCGTATCCAGATTCCGGATGGCTGATCTTGTATGTTATAATGTAATGTGGTCATGCCAGTTTGAATGTGCTTAATATAATTTTAATTCAAGGGCCTTTTGACCCATTTAGATTATAATTAAATCTAGAGTGATTTTTTTTATTTGATTTGATTTTTCAGTTCTGCATATTCTAAAATTACAGGTTCCCTTTCGTTTGTCAGTCAGTCAGAATACTGAGTGGTTAATTATTTTAATACAATACATTATTGTACTGAACTGTATGTTAGGCAGTATATTTTAACATCGATGTTCTTTAAGCAGTATAAAAGCACATGTTTGCTGTGCTGTAAAGGTCAAGCAATGTTGCTATGAACAGTTACTAGTCTATCTAAAGATTTGATGTTCTGTGCTTCTGGTCTCCTCTAGTCAAGTTTAAGTATGTTTATCTGATGGTTTATTGGATGCAAACACACGCAGTGCTCTACTCTTTGACCACATTTCTCCCAAGCTGAGCTGCAGTTCAGAGACTCAGAGGTCAGCTGAACTCGGGCTCAAAGAGTAATTTAGATGAATACGGTATGTTTTCTTTGATCTTTGCACTTGATCTCTTGAATGGTTCGTTTACTGCAATATTTGACCCTGCCAATTCCACTGTCCTCTTTGAGTTACCAGTTCACAAGGCCAAAACTTAATCAATAAGACCAGGAAGGAAAAAGAGTGGAAAAAATACATTTATTTAGCTCCAAATGACATTTCTCTGCGGATTATTGTAGTGCAGACTGATGTTAAGGCATCAAAGTTTGGCTCAGGTATGCATTCTACAGATATTATGTAAATTTTTGGAGTTTGTGGTCAGTTTTGAAGGCCATGGGATTGGAACATAAAGCAGCTTTCACTCTGTGATTAAATACTGATGCGCTGTAGACTTTCTCCTGATAAATGTGGGAGGCAATCCAATCAATCACAGCATACAAATATCCTCTGTTTTTAGGAATGGCTGCTGACTGAATTATTTTTTACACCATAAACACACAGTCTGCTAACTTGGAAGGACTTGGTTGCTTGCCATGCAAGGTAAAAATGACTATTGATTAGAATCATGACTCTCAAACTGATTTACACAAAGGATAGATGGACAAAGACCTTGTTATGGAGGGTGACAAGATTATTGTGGTTTGTAAAACTGCTCTTGCATGAGAGATCAGTGGTAGTTCAACTGTGTTCAGTTGTATGGTTTATGTAACATCTAAAGAAAAAAAAGTTGTACTTTATGTAATAGTAATAATCGCTGCATGCGTTTGTGGATCGCTCATTGTGCATTTTCTGTGCATTTGTGGATTGCTGCACACATTTGTGGATTTTGAAACATTTCTAGCATCAAGACGTGCTGACAAATCCACAAATAGGTAGACTCCATCCACTGTCTTCTCAAACCAATCAGATAACAGCCAGACTTCACTGACCAATCGTAGCACGTTCTTGCTATAACCAAACATGTTTTGTTTTACAATCAGGGTGGGAACAGATTGATTTATTTGCACTCCTGTAAGGAACTGCATTCTATTGACACTTCGTTCAAATTGAGCTGAAATGCTGTATGTGTTGTTAAAAACACTGTTTTCAAAAGCTATATTTTTTCTCTTCAAACAATGGCAATAATTTTGCAATACTTTTAATGTCTAAAAATAATATATATAATGCTTTATACATCGTTAGATCCACATAACTGCTCATATACATCATTTAAACGGCTTGACTGAAAACCTGAGAAACGCTGTTGGATGCTGTGTGCTGTTGTCAAAATCACATGTTTATCATGAGGTTGAATCCAGTTATTAGTCACTTATTGATGCTTTTCTTTCCATCTTGAATAACATGACACTTCCATAACATGTCTGTATCCAGTATAGTGCTGTTCCCATAGCCGGGATTTAAAGTGCTGTTTCTCTGGCATCAGAAGCAAGTAAAATATTATACTGTAGCTTGGTTTGATACACAGTCTATAACGAAATACAAATTTAAACATCTTTTACTGTGCCCATTTTTTTATTTCCTATTTGAGCCAATGCAGATAAGCAAAGTTATTTCATTACAAGACCGCCCTGAATGTAAAGCAAAATGTGATTGGCTATTAGCGAGAACGTGCTATGATTAGTCAGCTAAATGTGGTTGTTATCTGATTGGCTTGCGTAGACGGTGGGTGGAGTCTGCCTATTTGTGGATTTGTCAGCATGTCTTGACACTAAAAATGATTCAAAATCCACAAATGCGTGCAGCGATTCACAAATACACAAAAAGCCGTTCTCAAATGTTTGTAGAATAAAAAGATATTTGTGAATATGTTTTTTTTTTATTGGCAAATCCCATTTTATTTATTTGTGAATTCAATTAATGTTTTTGAAACTTATTTGTCATTATGTTAAATTTTTGGTAATCTCTTTACATTTATTTGTGGATAATAATCTATTTATTTGGAATTATGCAACAAAACTATCGCCATACGTTTAGAGGTGTTTTTGTATGATTTAATGCATATGAATTTGCCAAATCATTAATAAAAAAATATAATAGTATATCAATGCTAAATAATACTAAAATAACATTGACATACACTATCAGACAGTCTAAAGATATTTTTTTTATTCAGGCTATGAATGGATTTACAATGTGCAAACACGCAGAAACACAAATGCGTTCACATAAAATGCCCACACATTCAAAGAAAATATGGTGTTTGTCTCTTGGGCAACATGCTGTGCGAGTACCAATAACATTTTAATTGTGACCGTATTGTTATCAATTATAACCCTGGGAAAATAGAATACACAATGTTACAACCCATAAAGAAATAAATGATGCTGCACAGCGGGGTCAATTATTCTGCATAAACACATATAGAAAAAAGTGCAAACACATACTAATGTGTAAGTGCTGAGACAGCTGTGGATAAATATTCATGGCCCTTCCACTAAATCCTGACTCAACAAACAGTCAGAGCTCACAGTTTGATGCTCTGGGTTTGTGTTCATGCACTTCAGCAGTGGGAATTCACAGAATTTCTCAGCACAAGGTTGATTTACTAGACCAGCTTATACAACGAGTCAAGCAGTGTCAGACTCTTACTCTCTTCAGATAGATAGATAGATAGATAGATAGATAGAGAGATGGATAGTGTGTCGGTTGATAGTCTTTTCTCACATACATGTAGCTGTGATTAATTGCTGGCTTTGGTTGCATGTTAAAGTTGAAAGTTCTCCACAGATACAGAGGGAGTGAAACTGTCATTAGTCTGGTAGGTAATAAGCATCTTTGCATGACCTATATTAACTCTTGAGAGGAGTGCAAGGCATCTATTAAAGGCATTCATGTTAATCCCTGGAAAATTATTATGCACAATTTACCGCAATTCGTCTTTGAAATGACTAGTTTCACTTATTTCACACACATATACACGTGTATATATATAGGTTTATTTTATTAAAAATACAGTAATACTACTTAAAAAAAAAAATAGGATACAAAATAAAGGTAACAGAGATATAAAGTTGAAATTATGAGAAACAAAGTTGCAATGGTGAAGTCTACACTCTAAAAAAAGATGGTTCTTCAAAGGTTCTTCACATGTAGTAACAGTTCAGACCATAGCATCCTGAAGAACCCTTTTAATGCTGAAATGGTTCTTTGTGTTCTTTTATTCCGCCTTTTTCTTTTTCTAATCTGTAACTGTCAAAGCACCTCATTACTGATTTTCTGCAGCTCAGTGATCCAACTACAGATTGTCAACACACTCTCAACAGGTCAATGATTTCATTCTTAAATTTAAATACAAATTTAACTTTAAAATTGTGTCTGGTTTTCAAACAAACATGTTCTTTTCTCTTCTTTTGATCACATGTAAGTGTGAGCAGCTCTGTTAAGCTGAGGATAGCTACTCCTCTTCTCCACTAAGTAAGTAACTGAGACATTGAATTTATAATCCATATTGTTAGATTTTTTTTTTAAATTGTTATTTATTTATTTATTACTAACAGGGGCTACACTCTAAAAAAGATGGCTTATTACTGATTTTCTGGAGTTCAGCTAACTTCACAGTCTGTCAACACTCTCAACAGGTAAATGATTTCTTTCTTAAAATGTCTATAATTTAACTTTCAAATTGTAACTGGTTCATATCATGTCTTTTTCTCTTTTCAGTTTAAGAGAACATGTAAGTGTGACCAGCCCTGTTCAGTTAAGGACACTTCTCTCCCCTTCACCACTAAGTAATAAAAATACTGAATTTATGGTCCTTTTTTGTTTTTACAAAAACAAATGGAAGGAGACGCATTGTAAATCTAAACTCAATTGTGCATTTCAGATGCATCACATCCTACAACCTCATCATCTGCAGAGAGAAACTGGCACTCAATCACACCAAAATACACATAATTATGGACTTGCAGGCATCATAGAGGATTATTAAAATACAATATTTCACTGGAACTTAGTCTTCATTTCAGTATTTTTTTTTATTTCTTGTAGTATTTATTTATGTTCAATGTCAATTGTCATTTATTAATGTATTCTGCTAATAACTGTTGTTAGAACACTGTAATTTTTGCTACAAATTCACATGCCAATAAAAAATAAAAATACCTAAATGACACATTGTTGTTGTTTTTATGTAAAACTCTAATAGACACTACAAGATATCGTAACACCAGGCAGATAGAGGTGTAAAAAAACAATATTAATCAATAATATATACAAATAATATTAATAAAAATATAAATACATAAATATATTAATACTAATTAAAATAAACTGTTGTTAAAAAGGTTATTTTTAACCTATATAGCATTTTCAAAGCATGGTTCTTTATGGAACCCTATAAAAAGGGTTCTATTTAGCACCAAAAAGGGTTCTGCTGTTGTTACAAGCCGAAGAACCCTTTTCTGGTACTGTTTAGAACCATTTTTCTTAAGAGTGAACAGTCATATTAGGATACACTATTATATAGTTTTTTAATGACTTTGAAAGAAGTCCCTGATGTTCATAAAAGCTTTATTTATTTAATCAAAAATACAACAAAAACAGCAATATATTTAAGCTATGAAATATATTCAATAAGCAGTGAAATATTTTTACAATTTAAAATAACTGATTTCTATTTAAATTTATATATATATCAGAAATATTTCTTCTTATTATTATCAATGTTAAAAATTGCTGTGCTGATTAATGTCTTTGTGGTAACAATGATGATTTTTTTTTCATGATTCTTTGATTAATAGAATGTTCAGAAGAACAAAAAAAGTCTTTGTCACTTTTGATCAATTTAATGCATCCTTGCTAAATAGAAATTTCTAAAATAAATAAATAAATAAAAAAACTAAATGGTAGTTAATATTTGAATGGCATTACAGTATAATTATTTTACTAGTCAAGGCTTTTAAGGCATTTAAAATTGGTTGTTTCCATTTTGCTTCCAGCGATTATTTTACCTTTAGGGAATTACATGGTACATTTGAAAAGCCATTAATATGCCAGAAATAGAGTCTGTGTGTAATTATGGGTAAACTTAAACTGGTCACACACAAAAATGTTTCACTAACAAAAGCAGTATTTTCCAACCCTATTTCTGGAGGCACAACCAACAGTACACATTTTGGATTCATGCAAAATTGTGTAAATTTCTTTTCATCTGTGGAACACAAAAATAAGTTTTGAAGAAGTCCATTTTGCTCTCTTCCATACTATAAAAGTGTAGGGTAACTAAGCTATCAAGTAAGATTTGCAAATCAAGATATTCAGTCAATAATGATATGACTTCAGAGATATGGAATATAGCAGAGAAGTCATATAAACTACTGCCCATCCACTTTAACTGAAAAAGTGTAGCATGAACATTGATCAAATCTTTCAAATTAATTGTTTTTCAGGGCTGTAAGAACGTCATACTGCTTAGGAACGACATGATGGTGAGTATATGATGAAAGTTTTTTTTCCTTGATGAAATGCCTATTTAGTAGAAGAACAAGCAGACAGGAAAGACAGCACAACCCCATTATCAAAGCTCCTGTGTTCAAATGCCATCAGTCTGACCTTCTAATTACAACTGACAATGATAAATGGCATTAAAACATCTAACCTTTGTGTTATCTGAACACTCCTCTCTACTTTGAAGCACGGATACACATTAAAACTTACTCCATTTGGAACAGTAATTCTCAAAGCTTCAGACACATTGAGCCATGGTGCTTATGTGGATGTCACAGGTTCAAGTTCAGCCTGCAACATTCCAAAAATCCAGTTCTCTTTTTGTTTTCCCACTAATTTGTTTTCACTACCTACTGTGTCTTTGGAATAAAGAGTCAAAAGTAAAGAAAACCTACTCGAATGTCACCTTCAGCACATCCTTAAGGCAATGCCTGGAGCCAACTTTCTCAACTCTTCTTGTGAACTCTTTGGTTCAGCTTGTTTCCCCTCAGGTCTGTCTCTCATGCAGAAAAAAACCCTATCCCATCATTGTTGAAGGCTACCTGTAGTTCTCGCTAGACAAAGCAGGCAACCGCTGTGCTTTTCTATCTAGACACCAGTAACCTCTGCCTCCATCTCAGCGTTCACTGTCCAGATAGATGGCTTTTGAGATTTCCGATAATGAATGCCTCCGGTACAGAGGTCAGAGATATATGTAATATTTATACCGTATACACCCCAAAACCTTTAGAGAGGAACAGTGTGACACAAATGGTCACAATGGCATGAGCACATGTGAAGGTTAGCAAATGGTAATTTACAGATGAATCCAGCAAACAAGTGCTTCTCAACTAATAAGAAAGATGTCCTGAAATGCCTTCAGCTGAGTTGTGCTTTTTAACTGAATTCATAAACTTAAATAAGGGACTTTCTATTCTCATTCATACATACTGCATATAAATAGAGTGACCAGGGATATTTTCTATTGGTTATTTTTCACTCCATTGAATATTTCTCAGAGTTGGATGATTTTTGAAATCAATTTCTGTATAAAGGAATACCTTTCAGTCTTCAAAAAGGCTATTTCCATATTTCTACTCTTTTTGGCCAGTACACACACACACATATATATATACACACATACATATATATACATATAGAGAGAAAGTGAGAGAAAAAGAATACAAACAAACAAAAACTAACCCCAAAGGGCAGCAACAGGAAAGGTTGATGGCAGACATAGAAGGTAATTGGTATTGACTCATCGAAATATTCTGCAAAAAGATATTATGTTGCATGTTTTACAACACTTTCAATGTGAAATGTCCAGTGAGTGGCATTCAAAGTATGTTCAGTTTTATCTGAAAGAAATTAATGTGAATTAGACTTGTTATTTGTATTACGACAATGAAATATGAGTGGCGCTAAACGGTTAATGCTCTATCATTAAAAATAATGTACCACCTATAGTAAACCCTCACCAAAACCTAACCAATAGTGTTAACCAAAGCAATAATGAGAAAAAATGTTGATGCTGAAGCAACCATAACATTTTAGCTTGCTTCTACAAGTCCTTGAGGTCTTTTATCATGACTTGTGTTTCACTGCATTGCAAATGCAAAGCTGCACCAGATGCGCTTCACAGCAAGTTTACTACACCAGAAAAACCACACAAATGGAAGTGGTTGTATGATGCAAATTAAAATGTATTAGTTTAGAAATCATTCATATGGTATAAATGTTTTGAGGTCGTAACACAGTGTTGTGCAAAGAACCACACACAAATAAGTCTTTACTAATTGATAATCTGCCCCGTAATCATAATTTGTGTGAAAAGGAAGAAAAGTTGCTGCTGTTTTACTACCACAAGTGTTTGTGTCAACTGGAAACTGCAGGGAATTTTATGTATAGGTACAATTTGCAAGTTTTGCAAAAATGTAGATGGAGGCAAGTTTTTTTTTTACCAATGAGCCTTTTTTGGTGTTGGGGCACCTGCCAATATCATTGGCTCCTTTATAATAAATAGTTTGTTTTTCCACATATGTGTACGTTGTCTTGGATTTATGCATTGTTAATGTGTTCTAAAAAGTTTACATAAATCCAAAAATTATTTTTTGAAGCAAATGATGCATGTAAAAATGAAAGCATTCGTACACGTGATGATTTGCTAGTGGTTTATTGGAATAAACTTTAAAATTATAGTTTTTGAACTGAAACATCCTTCCAAGTAGCAAATATATATATTTGTTTTGTTGGAATACTTTATGTACTCTTTTAGTCCACTCAAATGATTCATGATAAGTCATAATATTGAGCAACTGTCAATATATTCCTTTGATGAGATTCTCAAGGTTGATCATCAATGCCTTGCCATAACCCTTTGCCCACGTTTCACTATTGCTCACTATCTGAAAACCTTCTGGGCTTGTCTCAAAGCTATCAGCTCAGAGCTGTTCAAGTAAATTCAAAGCCTTATTCAGCATGTAGGATGAATGCGCAATGTCAACTCCAGTCTGCTGGCATGCTCGACTCTTATGCAATCATCTGGAGCCGATGATTGCAGTCATATCAATGCATATTCTCCTTGTAATGTGTTGTTGCTATGTTGCAGCATGTCTTCCACAATATGGACACATCAGGCTAAGCATATTGCAGCAGACCGAGAGAAATTAATAATAACGTGAGTGGAGTGCATAATTATAGAGAAAGGCTTTTTGAAATTACGTGGTAATTGTCGAACTATATTTAAACGATTCATTAACACAAGGTTAGTCATTTAAAGTAGCCTCTGGCATGCATTTAACTACACTGATATGGAGTCACATTGAATAGCCTACTGTACATGATGAAGCCCTGCTTAAACCTGTGTATCCAAGGAAACATTTAACTGGAAATTGCACTAAATATGCAAAAGTAGCAGGATATTCATTTACATCAAAAACATTTGGAAATGAAACTGGAAAAAAGCTATTCAGGAACTAGAACTTGGGAAGGGAAAAGCAGTAATCAATTCTGACTGTGAATCTTATGCATCTAGTTATCTTTCTGTCTTGGGTTTGTCTTTTTGAATGAATTTCAAATACTGCATATTATGCTGCATGAGTTATCAGTCAACTTTTGTGGCAAAATCATATATGGAGTTTGGCTGGATAATCTTGTAATCAATTTCACGGGCACAGCTAGAGAAAAAGCTCAAATGAGGTGAAGACTAATCCATCTCTGACGTTCTCTCTAAAGTAACTCTCACTTGTGCTGTTGCCTCCGGTTATCACACGAGACCTTTTACAAAACGAATCTTTAGCTCTCAGAGCAGGATGACGAGTATGAAGCGTCTCTTGTTGCAAATACATCATTTAGATACCACTAGAATAGCATAAGCATTTGTGACCTTCTTTATCTGTGTTTATATTTTTGTTGTGCAAGAATAGAAAGTCCATGATGGACAGAGTTTACAAATGACATATGTTGTGAATATCTGTTGCAATATTTTGAGGCGCAGTAAAGTTATATGAAAGTGATTTTGTTCACTCTCATATTAGTCCAAACAAGTATGCTATTACTGTATGTTTAGAGAACAGTGAAGAAGATATTTTAGTAATGTGCTGGTTGCTTGGTTCCATATAATTATCATAAATGGAGACTGGAGCTGTTGAGCTTAAAAAAGACCTAGAAAGTATGTTTATATTTATACTTGTGCAATATATTTCAGGTCTTCTGAAGTCATATTATGATTTATGTCCATACAATGAAAGTCAATGGAGTACACTGTTTTTTTTTTTTTTGGAAAATATATTTAGAAAAATAAAGTCATTCAGGTTTGAACTTTTTTTATTTTATTTTATTTTATTTTATTTTATTTTATTTTATTTTATTTTATTTTATTTTATTTTTTTCACACCACTTGTGGTGACATCAGAAAGCACTTCAAGTCACACTCCAGACTGCCTTGTTCCATGCATGTCAGAGCACATGCACCACCTGTTTTAGAAAAATGTCTCTTTCTATACACAAGAGGATTGTGTGCACTTTTATATTGACCACGTGGACAAGTACATTTCATCAGGCGATCGTCGCAGCTGGTTAAAAATGCATGGCGTTATATGTCCTTGCTCCTGGCTGGGTCACAATTAACTTTTCTCCTTTCATTCAGGCAGGTGTAATTGGAAAGAAGAGATACTGTCAGTGTCTGGTAGGCACTCTCAACTTCCCAATGATCAAAGACGACCATTACAGGTTAAACTGGTATAAGCTCGGGATCTGAAGAGGAAGGGAACGAATGTTATGTAAGTGGCACACAGGAACGTTGTGTCACTGTGGGTGGTTTTATTCAAAGAACACAGATGGAGAGATGTGAAAGAGAGAACTGCTAAAAGATTCCTGCTTTCCCTTTTTTTTTTTTTTAAAGGTACTTAAAAGAAAAAAAATAGCCAATTATTTAAAAATGAAAGTTTAAAGCTTTCTCAGATCCCAGCTTGATGGAATAGTTCTCCCTGAATTAAACATTTTGTCATCATTTAGTCATCCTCATGTCGTTCCAAACCTGCATGACTTCATTTCTTCTGTGGAACACAAAACAAGAATTTTTTTTTCAAATATCTCAGGGTCATTGTTGTTGTTGTTTTTGTTTTATGAACCCCACTGACTTTCACTGTATGAACAAAAACAGTTAACTCTTTCCCCACCAGTGTTTTTGAAAAAAGTTGCCAGTCACTGCCAGCATTTTTGATGATTTTCACTAAAATTTCATGGCCCCCCGAATATTTTGTTGTATGATTATCTGAACATGCAATAAATCAAAATAAAAAACAAATCCTCTACTTTTAAACAAAAATATCCATTTTATTCTAGCTTCAAGCATTCTTTTTCATCAACACAAAATCACATTTTTATCAAATACTACATCTGGATCATATTCAGTACATGCAGTGATGCAGTAGATCGCTTCCATCAGCAAAAAAGCTTCACAGTCTTTTGCCACTTCCTGGACTGACATTTCACTCAGTAAAATTAGGCAGTTTTCATTTATATGCTGTTATTGTTGATGATCGCATTATTTTTCATATGCTTAAATATGAGATCACTCGTTTCTGCGTCTTACTCGCCTGTGTTATTGAACAGGAGATTCTTGACTAATTCAGGAGATGCAAAATAGCACCACTGATCATATAACAGTAAGAACGTGGAAACCTGAAAAATTCCATGTTTGGTGGGGAAAGAGTCAAAGGGTTCAAATAGTTCACCCGAAAAGGAAAATTTTATCATTAATTACTCAACCTCTTGTCATTCCAAACCCGTAAGACCTTCATTCATCTTCGGAAAACAAATTAAGATATTTTTGATGAAATTCGAGAGCTCTCTGACCCTGCCTAGAGAGCAATGCAACTACCACGTTCAAGGCCTAGAAAGGTAGTAAGGACATCGTTAAAATAGTCCATGTGACATCAGTGGTTCAACCGTAATGTTAGGACAACACATTCTCACTCCCAACTCGTCATGTATTGACGCTTGGTCAGGACACTTTAGCGTCAATTTTCGATGTGCAGGGTCCTCCACTGTTTTAAATAAGAAAACCGTTGGCATCAGTATGCCGACGCGAAAGGCACTGGGATTATAATATATATTAATAATATATATTATCATATTGGGTAATAATATTGCCATTATTGTTTATATGTTGGGGTGTGATTTTTCAATGTAAACAGTCACAACAGTTTTATTTACATTTCACTATTTACACATTTATGAGGATTTAACCCAACCCCTGCCCCTAAACCTACCATTTGTCAATAAAACACAAGATATAACAGGCAGATACAGCTACAGTCATAATTTATTAAAAAAAAAAATTAATATTCCAAGTCTTCCGAGGCAAAACGATTGATTTTGTGAGAGGATAGACGCAACCAGTCTGTGCACAAATTCAAAAAATGATGCCAGAAGAAGCTTTACTTCAGCCTTGGTTGTGAAATGTCATTGGCTCTTGTGTGTCGCGTGAATGATTGCATCATGCTACGGGAGTATCTTTTTGAATGAGATGTGAGTGCGTTAAACAGAGCGGGATCCTTTTCAGCGATTAAAAACCTTAGGTTTTTACTCTCTTCTTCGCATAAAGATATCGCACTTGCTTGAATGCAGTCTTTGTTTTTGCAGTAATTACACTCTAAAAAATGCTGGGTTGTTTCAACCCAATTTTGGGTCAAATATGGACTAACCCAGCTGTTGGGTTAAATTTTTACATTAAGTTTTTAACCCAAAAGTTGGGTTAGTCCATATTTGACCCAAAATTGGGTTGAAACAACCCAGCATTTTTTTAGAGTGTACCTGTGACTGTACTTTTATTTGCCTGCTACGTGTTTTATATTGTTCAGAAGTGCTTCAATGAAAGTATAAATTTATATAAAATTATTTCTATTTTTTACAAATGCATGCAAACCATTAAATTAAGACAAACAACTGAAAACAATGGAGGACCCTGCACATCAAAAAGTGAACCTAAAAGGGATACCCCTGTGCATCAAAAAATGATGCTAAAGCATCAAAAAGTGACGCCAAGGGGTCCTGACCAAGCGTCAATATGTGACGACTTGGAAGTGAGAATATGTTGGTTATGAAACTACGAGAATAATTTTTGTGCCCAAAGAAAAACAAAAATAACTTAAAAATATTCAAAATATTCAAATTTTTTTTCTTTTCCGTGTCCGTCTCCGTGTGAAGCTGCCGATGCAGGAGTTGGCATTATGATGTGGAAACCCGGATGCATTGTGCCTTTTTTACAAGCAGAAGACGACGAACACTGTAAATAAAAACAGTCTTCGTGAAACATATCTGAAAGTTTCGACAGAGAGGATGACTTGCAATTTTATACAGACGAGAAACTAAGAGAGGTGGATGTGCTATGTCAGAAACGCCGGTTCCTGTGTCAGCAGCTCCACACGCATGCGTCATGGTACTGTCGGAAGAGAAGAAATTGTTGAATAAAGTAATCTTTGTTTTCTTTGTGCACAAAAGGTATTTTCGCAGCTTTATAACATTACGGTTGAACCATTGATGTCACATGGACTATTTTAATGATGTCCTTACTACCTTTCTAGGCCTTGAACATGGTAGTTCCCTTGTTGTCTATGCATGGTCAGAAAGCTCTTGGATTCCATCAAAAAATCTTAATTCCAAAGGTGAACGAAGGTCTTACGGGTTTGGAACAACATGAGGGTGAATAATTATTGACAGAATTTCCATTTTTTACACATATACACAGACTCAGTAGTGTGAAAAAAGTTTTTTGCCCCCTTCCTTTTTTTTTTTTTTTTTTTGAATATTTTGTCACACTTGATTGATTCAGATCTTCAAATGGACTATTTAAGGTCATGCCACAGGATCTCTGATACAGCTGGCTCTTAGGCTGCAACAAAAAGGAGGCCAGACGCATCAATACTTTAGCAAAATATTTATTTTTAACACGACAAAAAAAATAACATAAATGTGACATAAACGAAGGAACGAGTCAGGGGACACTCAGCACAACGCAAAACCATTGAACTCATTGCCGGAGACAATCGCCCAAACCAACACGGGCAGGCACAATTTAACTCTGCGTCCAACAAGTGTCCAGGTGTACGAGCCACACCCCCTACAAGCGGCACCTAAAACATGCACAGCCTAAGCAGAGACGTCACAATCTCAATCGGATTTAAGTCCGGACTTTGACTTGGCCACTCAAAAACCTTAATTTTATTTTTTCTTGAGCCATTCAGAGGTGGACTTGCTGGTATGTTTTGGTATCATTGTCCTGCTGCATAACCCAAGTACGCTTGAGCTTAAGGTCACAAACTGACGGCCGGACATTCTCCTTCAGGATTTTTCTGATAGAGTGCTGAATTCATGGTTCCATCAATTATGGTAAGTCGTCCAGGTCCTGAAGCTGCAAAGCAGCCCCAGACCATCACACTACCACCACCACGTTTGACTGTTGGTATGATGTTCTTTTTATGAAATGCTGTGTTGGTTTTTACGCCAGATGTAACAGGACCACACACCTTCCAAAAAGTTCAACTTTTGTCTCATCAGTCCACAGAATATTTGCCCAAAAAGTCTTGGGGATAATCAAGATATGTTTTTGGCAAATGTAAGACGAGACGAGTCTTTGTGTTCTTTTTGGTCAGCAGTGGCTTTTTGCATTGGAACTCTCCCATGGATGCTGTTTTTTGCCCAGTCTCTTTCTTATTGTTGAATCATGAACACTGACCTTAATTGAGGCTAGTGAGGCCTGCAGTTCTTTAGATGTTGTTCTGGATTCTTTTATGACCTCCTGGATGAGTCGTCATTGCGCTCTTGGAGTAATTTTTGGTAGGCCAGCCATTCCTGGGAAGGTTCACCACTGTTCCAAGTTTTCTCCATTTGTGGATAATGGGTCTGACCGTGGTTCGCTGGAGTCCCAAAAGCCTTAGAAAGTGCTTTATAACCCTTTCCAGATTGATACGTCAACTATTTTGTTTTCTCATCAGTTCTTGAATTTCTTTAGACCGCGGCATGATGTGGTGCTCTTTAAGCATGCTTCACTTTGTTAGACAGGTTCTATTTAACTGATTTTCTTGATTCAACAGGTCTGGCAGTAATCAGGCCTGGGTGTGGCTAGTGAAATAGGACTCAGCTTTCTAAAAAAAATGTGGTTAATCACAGTTCTTTCATGATTTAACAGGAGGGGACAATTAATTTTTCACATAGGGCCAGGTAGGTTTGTAAATCTTTTTTTCCCTTAATAAATGAAATCATCATTTAAAAACTGCAGCTTGTATTTACTTGTATTATCTTTGTGTAATATTAAAATTTGTCTGATGATCTGAATCTTTTAAGTGTGACAAATATGCAAAAAAGTAAAAAAACAGGAAGGGGGCAAAAACCTTTTCATGACACTGTGTATATATATATATATATATATATATATATATATATATAGTGCCTTACAAAAGTATTCAAACCCCTTTATTTTTTTTTACGTTTTGTTATGTTGCAGCCTTATGTTAAACCGCTTTAAATTACTTTTTTCCCCAAAAAAATCTACACTTCACAAACCATAATGACTAAGCAAATAACAGGTTTTTAACATCTTTGCAAATTTATAAAAAAAATAAAAAAAATAAAAAAATGATTCCATTGCATAAGTATTCAAACCCTTTTCTAGGACAGTTGAAATTTAACTCAGGAGCATTCATATTGCTTGTAGATGTTACTGCACTTCGAGTGAAGTTAACCTGTGGCAAATTCAACTGAATGCTTTTGAAAAATCCATAAATTTTGTTTTAATTTAAAAACAATTTTCAGTTCACCAGCACACTTTGCAATGACTGAAATGCAGTCTGAAGCTCTTTCACTTCCTGTGTTATAGATGTAGCAAGTGTATAAATAATAGTATCATTAGCATAAAAGTGTTTCATTGCTTGAATGTCCTTACCCAAATCATATGAATAGAAAACAAAATAGTTCCTAAAATGGAACCCTGGAGAACCACTTTAGATATATTAACAAAATCAGATTTGAGATCTAGCACATAAACATACTGAGTCCGAGTTACCAAATAATTTCTAAACCATTTTAACAGCCCCAAAACCAGCACTGCTAAGTTTGTTCAGCGGCAATTCATGATCCACCGAATGCCTTGGATAGATTCACAAATAAGGATGTGCAGTGCTGTTTTCTATTCACGGCACCAATAAAGTCGTTTATCAACACCGTAGCAGCAGTAATGGTACCATGGGATTCTTATGGCGAGTTCTGAAACCATTTTAAAAAAGGGTTTAAAACATTATTATCAAATAAAAACTGATTTAACTGTATATTTACCTGAGATTCAAGGATCTTGGCCAAAATTGAGAGTTTGGAGATCGGACAGTATGAGGGATCACCATCTTTAAAAAATAGGAGAACATATGCAGCTTTCCAAATTTTAGATATAGAATTCGACAAAAGACTCAGATTAAAAATATGAGTAAGTACTAAGAAGCATAGAGTGTGTTGTTCACCTTGGATATTCAACTATATTTTTTATTGGCAACTTTTTTACAGAAGGTACATTATACAGTCAAACATTTTCCACAAGTGATTAGATCTCCCATCAAGTTGCCATTAATGTGAAGCTGCATGCTGCTAACGAGTCTCACAGCAACAATTGCTTGATTGTTGGCAAAGAAAATTAGAATGTAGAAAATAACAACACTTATTGCATACACAGTTGGAAACGTGGGATTTGAGAGAACGGACTGTATGTAATATGTTTATGCTGAGCTGAGTGAATAATAATAATTTGATGACAATATCCTTCTCAGTTTGAGACAGTCTAAAGGTCCATTTACTAAATGGACACTATCAATGGCATATTGTACAAAAACGTTTGTTTAAAATTTGTTACTTACAAAATAAATGTTAACTGCAAAAACATCTTAAAAAAAAACAACTTATTTTATTTTAGCTAGTTGCAGCACTCTTTCATATTTTCATTTAGTTTAATTTGATGTACTATCTAAATAAAACTAAATAAACTAAGACTCATGAATTTAATATATATATATATATATACCAAAATTATAATTATACAAATATACTGTAAATATAACATCTAATTTAAGATATTATCAAAAGCTACAATAGTTTATCAATAATACTAAAATAAAATTGATTTAAATTATGATGACTGTCGCAAAGCAGATAAAATTCCCCTGGTGCCATTAAAGGAAAAACACTTTTTTTGGACTCAATACATACAGTAGATTTGTGTAAGCATACATATATATATACACAAGAGTATGAAATGATCAATACATTAAAACATAAAAATAAACATTATACAAGATAAAACAGCATAAATGGTTGATATTATAAATAATAAATGAGTTAGAATTGGTAAATACCAATCTCAAATAGCTCATTTAAAAGTCTAATATGATCAGTGGGCACAACTGAATTTTTGAAACGATTCAACCTACAATATTCTTTATCTACTACCATAGGGCAAGATATTATGCTCTAAATATGTAATTTTGAACTTGCTTTTGTGCAGTCTGCCCATATATTGGGCCTCATGCATTAAATAGGAGTAGAATGAATTTCTATGCAAGTAGTTCATAAAATCATCCTTATGTAAATTCCTAAAAGCTACTATTTACATAAGAATGATTTTACACAATTTTCTTCCTGCATAAGTTTCATGAAGGAGACTCATTGCCTGGATGGATGATATTCTTCCTGCCTATTTTTTTTATTTATTTATTTATTTTTTTTATGGCAATTTGCCATATCAAAATTGGTCTAATAGTTTATTTCACTTATACTTCAATACCATTTTTGTCTTCACAACATTATCGACACTGATAAATTAGTAAGTTAGTGGGTTGGTATATATTTTATTCTTACACAATCACTTTTTCAGTCCTGTCTAGAATCGAGAGGGCTAATTAATTTGTCCAGCCAGTGCCAGGAACATTCGGACGGCTTGCCTCGCAGTTTAATCAACGCAGTACAAACCCACTGTGAAAGAATCAGCTTCCCTGCTGTTTTCTGCTAATGAACGTCCCGTCGTCGTCAATTATGCAGGAGTTTGAAAAGGAGTAAATGTATCTCAGATGCGGCAATGTTTGGAAAAGAGCATTAGTTAGTTCCATTCTGGAATATCAAATATTATTCATTCGCAAGAACATAACTGTAATGGATTATTTTATGAGTTGACTGGAATATGTCTGTGAGCGCATTAGCTAGCTTCGGTCTTCATGGCTTTTCTGAGGATTTAAGTATGTAAGACCCATACTTACTTTATTCAGGCTTAGGCTGGAATGTTAATCAATATGTAGATGACTGTTTTGAGCTAATTCATGCTGTAAATTGCTTTGTCTGATATCAAGCCCCACTATAATCCATCCAGCGATTCTTTTTTAGCACATACGTGCTAGAAAAATGCCATGTTTACCCTCCGAAGGGAAATACATTTGCAAAGTGCACTGATAGATGAGTGTGTCTCTGAGTATGATGTTTTCCCATTTTTTCTGTTTGACTTTGAAGTATGTGCTCAAAAATACCAGCTCCATCTGTTTGATATGCTTCGCACCTACACAGGAAACTCTTGTGCAAAGATCATCAAGTTCAATTCTCCTGTCGGCATGAGTTCAAACTGAATATGTACAGCAGCGCACCTTTCATCTGTGAACCGTGAATACTCACGGAGAGCATGGAGTTCATGCATAAGTACACCAGGAAATGTGACCTAGAACATGTCGGATACAATCTGCCTCGAAGATCAAAAGAATCCCAATTGTTTCGGCTTGTTTTCTTAAAGATAGAAGCTTATTTAGTCATAATATAATGGGTCTGTCATTGTACATTTTAAACACAGAAATCCGCTTCATCTCTCTAACCTTCATCGCTAATAAAGCCAGCACCAAGGATAGTGGCCTGACATTTGGATGTAAGAGACAATATTCTGCTATCGGCCTTCTAACCATCCTGTGATTCAGTGATGCAGTCCGGCCTCATTTACTGTATTCTGTCAGAGGTTTGTCCTACGAAGGTCTCACTCACAGAAAATGTGTTATTATGCACATCACTAATGTCCCTAATGTTGTTTTGCTGTCATGGTTTGTACTCATATTTTGTTCTTACAAAAGGAATACTTTTAATGTTCTCTTACTACAATAAGAATTTCCCTTGAGCGCTGTTGTGAAACGGCCAGTATCAAAGTGAAAAATCCTTTGAACAGAGCCTCTTTAAATAATGTTTTGATGAAACTTTGGGGCTAAGAGTTGTTTTTCTTGGATTTGTGCAGCTCTCGTCCCTCTCAGAGAGGCAGTTTAACCCCTGTAGTGTTTGATAGGCAGGTGTCATTGTTTTCTTCTAGTCTTTAATAGCTAACTTCTGCTTCACAGACCATCTCAATCAGAACTCCCTCCAGAAAGATTGCTTCTTCACAAATCAATATCCAACAATTTACCTCCTGGTTGTAGCTTCAAAGCCAATACAGAAGTAGCTGCGTGTAGCTGAGTATCTTTCCAGCATGTATTTCTAAAGACAAAGGTTATGACAGGACAAATCTGGTTCGCAATCAAGCCATTTGATCACCTCCAACATGCTGCTCCAATTATACTTTGACTCTGGTTTATTAGGATGATAGTTGGGAAGCTACTGGTGACTGATATTATAAGAATCTGACACAGAGAGGAAAATGATGGACAAATTAGGGAACATGATGAGAACAGGCACGAGTCCATTTAGGTCCAGGCACTTGGTATACTAGATAATCAGTTAAAGCTTTGACTTTTTGGCTGCCGTGTAGTGAAGTGAGGACAGCGAGATTTGAGGCGGTTGAGTCCAGATCACAGAGCCCAGTTAATGATTTGTTTTTCACATGAGCTTCATTTCAAGATAATTATAGCAAAAAACAGTTGCAAAGTTAAGGTTTTTCAAACAAATTCAAACTGATATTATAATAATGTACAGTATGCTTGAAAATTACTACATATCACTACAGCAAAATAATAAAGTTAGTATGGTCATAGATACTTATGCACAGCCATTTTTTTATATCAATGTGGACTTGACATGGGGGGAAATTGAGATCCCGTGGCCACAATTAAAGAACTTGTTTCCACAGCTTGTTAATTTGTTCCCTTGTTTTAGTTAAATTGTGACCACTGAAAAAAACAACAACAAAAAAAAACTGCAGACTATTTTTAAAAAGAGTACTTTATTATACAAATTATATACTTAATGAGCTTCTCGGTTACGTATGTAACCCTCGTTCCCTGAAGGAGGGAACGAAGACGTCACGTCGGATGACCGACAAAATTGGGATCTCGCCAGAGAGACCAATCCACTTCGAGTGTAACTAAATGAGCCAATGGACACTGGCATGCGATTATTGCATCCAGCTGTCACTGATCACAGCGTGAGTATAAGAGGCAGCAGGTGCACCACATTAATTCATGCTTTCGCTGAGGAGCTGAGCCGGTGACCTGGCAGCTCAGCGGTGGTACAGCGACTGTGGCGACGGGACGTGACGTCTCCGTTCCCTCCTTCAGGGAACGAGGGTTACATACGTAACCGAGACGTTCCCCTTTCAGTCAGTCACTCCGAGTCACGTTGGATGACCGCAGAAATTGGGATCCCTACCAAAGCGCCAAAGGAGCTGCACCTTCCAGCGCCCTGTGTAGGCCTCCTGATCCTTCCTATAAGGCAGACGATAGGACCGGGCTCTACACAGAGAAGGTCAACTACTGTTGTTCCTTGAGCAACCCAAACAGTAGGACTAGGGTAACACTGGGAAGCGTGCCCTTCTGCTTGGAAAAGGCACACTGCAGAGTCACCTCCTCCCAGAGGGGGTTAAGTGACATTTAGACATGTGAAGTAACCCCGTAGGGCCCTATTGCACATGGAAGTCTCTGAGATGGCTTAGGCTGCATCATTAGAGACGGCAGAACGTGGTCTGCCAGGGGAAACATGGCTCTAATAAGAATACCGTGGAATACACATATGGAATCCCAGCAGGGTCTCTCATATGGTCACTAGCCTCACACCAGATTTCAAGAATTCATTGGCTGAAAGGCCTGGCGGCGGACGCTCTGCCATGTCCGGACGCCAGAGTGCTGGAGGATTCTACAGAGTTTGCCTGCTTAAGGAACTCTCTGGAGAATTAGGCATAAGAACGCCGCAAGCCGACTCTGAGCCGGGCCTCTCAGTGCCACTACCCATTTGAGGTGAGAACACAGGAGGAAATCGGTTTGACACGTAGGCTATAAAACCTAGCGAACGTGTTGGGAGTCGCCCAACCCACAGCTCTACAGGTGTCTGCTAGTGAGGCACCACGAGCCAGCGCCCAGGACGATGCGACACCCCTTGTGGAGTGAGCACGCAACCTGAGTGGGCAGGGCACACCTTGTGCTTCGTAGGCCAAGGTGATGGCATCCACTATCCAGTGGGCCATCCTCTGCTTGGAGACAGCCTTCCCCTTCTGCTGTCCTCTGCAACAGACAGAGCTGTTCTGAGGTCCTGAAGCTCTGAGTTCTATCCACGTACTGTCGCAATGAGCATACAGGACAGAGCGAAGCTAGGGTTGGGTCTGCCTCCTCCAGGGGCAGCGCTTGCAGGTTTACTACCTGGTCCCTGAAGGGAGTGGTAGGAACCTTGGGCACATAGCCGGGCCGGGGCCTCAGTGTTGCACTGGAGTCAGCCTGCTCAAACTCAAGGCACGACTCGTCTACCGAAAATGCTTGCAGGTCCCCCACCCTCATGATCGAGGCCAACGCAGTCAGGAGTAGGGTTTTCATAGAGAGAAACTCCAACTCGACTGACTGCAGTGGCTCAAAGGGGGCAGTTTGTAGGGCTCTTAGCACCAATGCCAAATCCCAAGAGGGTAGGGAGGGAGGCCTAGATTTAACCTCCTGGCCCCCCTAAGAAACTTGACAACCAGATCATGCTTCCCCACCGACCTCCCCTCTATGGACCCATAGAGGGGAGGTCGGTGGGGAAGCATGCAGAAATAGCAGCAACGTACACCTTAAGGGTGGAGGGGGACAGCCTGCGCTCCAACCCTTGTTGCAAAAAGGATAGCATGGCTCTGATCGAACTTCTCCGGGGGTCCTCATGGTGAGAGGAACACCATTCGACGAACAGGTTCCACTTCAGCGCATAGGCCCCTTTTGTGGACAGTTCTTGTGCTGAAGTGATAGTCAGAGCTACCTCCTGAGGCAGGTCACGTAGAACCTCTGCGTCCCGTCCAGGGACCACACATGGAATTTCCACAGGTCTGGACGCGGGTGCGAGAGGGTGCCCCATCTCTGAGAAAGCAGATCCTTCCCCAGAGGAATCAGCCAGGGAGGGGCTGTCGCAAGGAGCATGAGTTCCGGGAACCAGGTCCAGTTGGGCCAATATGGAGCCACTAACAGGACCTGCTCCTCGTCCTCCCTGATCATGCACAGTGTTTGTGCTAGCAGGCTCACTCGGGGGAACGCATATTTGCGCAGGCCCTGGGGCCAGCTGTGTGCCAGTGCATCCGTGCCGAGCATTGCCTCGGATAGGGAGTAGAACCACTGGCAGTGGGTGGTTTACGGAGATGCAAACAGGTCTACCTGAGCAACTCCGAACCGACTCCAAATCAGCTGGACCCCCTGGGGGTGGAGTCTCCACTCCCCAGGAAGTGCCGCTCGAGACAGCTCGTTGGCCGCCTGATTGAACACTCCTGGGATGTGGATGGCACGAAGGGACCTCAGATGCTCCTGACTCCAGAGGCGAGGGCGAGTTGCGTCATGCGACGGGAGCATACTGCCAGCAACTCGAGGCAATTGATTGGGGACCCGTCTATACCCCTGACACTGCGTGCCCATTGTACGTGGCTCCCCAGCCAGTGCCTGAGGCATCCGTGAATATCACAGCATGCCCGGATACCTTCTCCAGGGGCACTCCTACCCGAACGAATGAGGGATCTGTCCACGGGCTAAAGGTCTTGCGGCAGACTGGTGTAATCTGAACCCGGTGAGTACCGCGTTTCCACGCCCACCTCGGGATTCAGCCATGGAGCCAGTGCTGAAGCAGTCTCATATGGAGCAGACCGAGCAGAACTATCGCCGCAGCTGCAGCCATATGCCCCAGGAGCCTCTGAAAGAGTTTCATTGGGACTGCCGTCCTGCCTGATAAAGTCTTGAGGCAGTTCAGCACTGACTGAGCACATTCCTGGGTGAGGCGTGCTGTCTGGTTGACCGAATCCAACTCCAACTGCCGAGAAAAGTGATCCTCTGCGTTGGCACGAGTTTTCTCTTTTCCCAGTTGACCCGAAGACCCAACTGGCTGAGGTGCCTGAGCACCAGGTCCCTGTGCGCGCACAACTGCTCTCGAGACTGTGCAAGTATGAGGCAGTCGTCAAGGTAGTTGAGGATGCGCACACCCCGTTCTCTCAGGGGCACAAGGGCCACCTCCGTGACTTTGGTGAAGACGCGAGGCGAAAGGGACAGCCTGAAGGGCAGGACCTTGTACTGATATGCCCGACCCTCGAACGCAAATCGCAGGAATGGCCTGTGTCACGGGAGGATCGAGACATGAAAGTACGCGTTTTTCAGGTCGATCGCTGCAAACCAATCTAGGGGACGGACGCTCCCAAAAATGCGTTTCTGCGTCAACATCTTGAACGGCATCTTGTGAAGTACACAGTTCAAAACTTGCAGATCCAAGATCGGTCATAACCCACCGCTTTTCTTGGGGACAATGAAGTAAGGGCTATAAAACCCCGATCTCATATCGGCTGGAGGGATTGGTTCTATCGCATTCTTTGCCAGCAGGACTGCGATTTCCGCGAGCAAGACAGGGGCATCGACGGCTTTGACTGAAGTGAACCAGATGCCCCTGAACTTGGGGGGACGCCAGGCGAACTGAATCGCGTAGCCGAGTCTGATGGTCCGCAGGGGCCACCGAGATGGACCGGGGAGCACTAGCCAGGCTCCGAGAGACTGTGCCAGCGGGACCAACGGGGCCACCGACGTACCCGCAGTGGGGCAGCGAGGTGGAACACAGGGACCCGGCCCAGGACCTGTGACGGCCTGGTCTATGACGGCAGGGGGCGGGGTCTGGGTGTGCAGTGTAACATTCACCTGATTCCTCCTTGTGTGGGAGGAAACACAGGAACCCGGCTTGAGGCTTGTGACAGCCCAGCGTGTGACGGGGACTTGAGTGCTACCGCCCTTACCTGGTTCTGTGAACGGGCAGGAGGGGTGCTCTTGGGCAACCACCCGCTGCCTGCTGGCGAGAGAGGAGGAGGGAAGCGATCCCGTGATGCACGGTTCACCACTCTCCTCCTCTTGAGACCCAGAGATTGAGGAAACCGCTCTTTTATTGATGTTTTGGGTACAAAAACAAAATGAAACAAAAGATTCTCCACCCGGCCTCCTCTGGGGGAGGGAGTGGTGCAGTCACCATCTCCCGACGAGCAGTCTCCTCCATCTCTGGGTCGCCCGTCTCAGGGCCTCTTGCACTTGCACTTGCCGCCAGGTTTGGCAGGGGCCTGGATGGGCTAGGCGTCCTGCCTGCGACCGGCTCCACGACGCTGCCTGGTAGAAGGCTGCTGCGGCTGCGCGGGAGCGGGGGCGCCCACGGCGTCGAGCAGGCTGAGGGGCTGCAGCCGGGGTGGAAGCAGCAGGTTTCCTCCGGCGCATGATGTGTTTGATCGCCTCAGTCTGCTTCTGTGCTGACAAGAACTGCTGGGCAAAGCTCTTGACAGCGTTGCCGAAAAGGCCGGTCTGCGACACGGGAGCATTCAGGAACTGTACCTTCTCCTGCTCCTTCATGTCAGCCAGACACAGCCAGAGATGGCACTCCTGGACCACTAGTGGTGGACCACTAGACACAGTTGCATGGCCACAGACCACTCCACCGAGGGGATGCCCGCGTACCCCAAGCGGCCCCACCATGGGTGGTGAGGGCGGAGGAGCCACAAGATTTGTTTTGGGCAGTGAAAGGTGCCCTCCACGATCTAGTGAGCTCCTCATGCACCTCCAGGAAGAATGGAGTGAAAACTAGTGCGACCCCCATCGAGAAACCATTTGTCCAGCCTCGAAGAATCGGGACGCGGTGGAGCATTCCACACGAGCCTGACATTCTCGGCGACCCGGGAAAGGATAGCCGTCATCTCTGGGTCTGGCTCGGACAACACTACCACACCGAAGGGGGCAACGCAGCCGAGTCGTCATCCCCGGAGAGAGAGGGCTTGCCCTCCGATGCAGCGATCGACATCTGGTCGTCAGGCACCGAAGGAAACGAGTGGTGCCCTCTGTCCTGCAGAGGGCCCAGCCCGCTCCACCGGCTGCGGAGTGCTTGAGGGGTGAGAAGCTCCACTTGGGGAAGCCCTCACTGTGATCCTCAAATCACCTTTGACTCCACAGGACGCAGCGCCACCCCGGGTGCCGCGGCAGAGGGACAAGCTGCGCAAAACCACGCTGATAATGAACATGGATTTGCGCAGCTTGTCAGTGAACAACGGCTCTGTGTAGTAAATGCTGCTCAATGTGAAATCACACACGTGTTGGAATTTACCACTGATTAGAGAACCGGCTTTACTGACAAGATGCGCATTAATTATCGCCCGATATTTATCATGCATCCCTAGTTTTCAGTATTGATAATAATAAGAACCATTATTAATAACTGAGCACAAATATTAATTGAAAATAATTAAGCAGCAAATCAGTATATTAGAATGATTTTTGAAGGACCATGTGACACTGAAGACTGGAGTAATGATGATGCTGAAAATTCTGCTTTGAGCACAGAAATAAATACATTTAAACCGTTAAAACTTTTACATTAAAAAATCTTTAATAGAAAAATAGAACTTTCCTAATCACGGCACTTGAAAGCTAAAGTCTTCAGATTTACAGTGTTCTAGAGTAAGTTTGAGAATTGTTTTTAGTTTTTTTTAAACATTTTCTTAGACACGTGAAATTTCGGAAGAAATATAACGATATACAAACGTCTGCTGAAAACGGCTATGTCAATGTTTCTATGTAGCTGTGGCAAACAATGTAAATGGCATTAAAATCTGAGAAATTCGAAAAGGCCAATAGGCCTAGTAGTTTGCATGCCTGAAAATTAATGTCTGTCGTTAAACATTTTTTGTAAACCGTTGGCAAATATTTCTGAGTTGTCTCATGCTGTTTACATCTTCTCAGCTCGCATTCAAATGCCGCAGATCAGCTCAGCTTCTGTGAACAGTAAATCTCGCCTTCTTCAATTTGATTGGTTAAAATATTTTGACATTGATGAGCGCTTTGAGCCGCTGCAGCTACACTGAGCCAGAACGCGCTAAATTAATTAGAATGTTTATCTCAATTGGGCCGCGTGGGCCATTCGTCTGGGCCAATGGAGGGATAGGCTATATTTACTGTAATTAATTAATTCTTTACATTTACGGAATGGGCCAGCCTACATTGTACAGCGGCCCACCGGGAAAACTCCCGGTACTCCAGATGGCCAGTCCGCCACTGGGTCCAGGCACTTGTGTACTAGATATTCAGTTAAAGCGTTGACTTTTTGGCTGCTTACTGTAGTGAAGATAGGAATTTGTTATCAGAGGTGACTATGTCAAAGTGATGTCCATATGACAGAAATGTAGAGTTCTACGATAATACCAATCATGCCGTTCGTTCATATATTCAAGCAGAAATGATTAACATTATAAAGGCAGTGATTGCATGTTGTGATCATAATGAATATAATATAAGAGAAATTTAGCAGTTTTTATATTGATTCAGAGTTGGCGTCATCTGAGGTCCTCTCAAGGGGTTGGAATCATCTTTTCTCAGATGTCAGCCAGGTCATCTCACGTCTTTATAAGAGGCTGGATCCAATCTAGAGGGCATCCTGAGGTAGAAACCAAAAGGTAAATAGAGAATAATTAGCATAACTACTGTTCATGACATGTCAAGCAAAGAATGATAATGTGCATTTGTCAGATATAACTGGAGTACAAGGTTATGAGACGCACGTTATGTGAATGCCTGGCTAAAGAGATGTGTCTTTAAACAGAGAGAGTGTTTCTGAGCCCTGAACAATATCAGGAAGGCTATTCCAGATTTTAGAAGCAAAATATGAAATCTCTCTACCTCCATTAGTGGACTTTGCTATCTTTTTGCAACCTTAAAGACAGTGATGGATTGTAGTGCGGTATAGAAGACTTGTTAAGTACATAAAGAGCTTAACAATGTAGGACCTTATATTTTGTGCCCAATACTTGAAAAATTGAGGGTATATGATCATATTTCCTTGAGCTGGTAAGAACTCTAGTATTTAGGACCAACTTGTTTATTGAAGATAAACAAGGACAAAGCAGGACAACCACCTAGTAGTGCATTACAATAACCCAGTCTAGATGTCATGAATGCATGAACTAGCTTCTCTGCATCAGAAACAGGTAACATGTTCTGTAGCTTGGTGATGATTCTAAGGTGGATAATAAAGCCGATAAGCCGTCATTAGCAACTAGTTGTGATGTTAATTAAAGCACACATGGCAAAATGTCAATTTCATGTCATGTCTGTTGACTTTCTGGCATTATATTAGTCGCCGTCTGATATTTAATCCTCACTATGGTTACAGGTGTTATTGTGATGATGTTCACTATTTGAGTTGTTTCTGTAAGCTTCTGTTTGAATAGGACAATCGCATCTGTTAGCCTTAGGTTAGGTGATGGAAGGGAACAATTGAACAATTTTGAATAGTTTCGAATGTATTTTGACTGTGTTTTGAGGGTTTTTGCTGCTTAGATTTTAAAGTTCACAAATTGTTGTGCATCTGATCTAGTTACTTCAGAGAGATACGATGGGCTGCACAAGCGACTCATATTCTGCCGTATTCTGTCTGTGTTTTTGTGTACCTGGAGGTGAAGGGTTGAGCTGGGGCAGCTCTCTAATGGGCTTGCACTGTGACAGTCATTAATTTTCTTCATTGTTAACAATATCAATGAGCACCTGTGAAATGGAAGCACAGGGGCATAATACATCCCCTCTCAGCCTGTATTATCAGATACACAGCGCCACTAGCGCTCCTCTAATTACAGGACACACAGAGAGAGGGAGAGAATGTGGGTGAGACAGGAAAATCAGAAGCTATTATGACTCACATCTCCACTATCATTTTGGTGATCAGGTTTACCTGAAATATGAAAAGAAAAATCTTTTAACAGTCAGAGATGAGGAAAAAATGAAAGTGAAATTACATATATTCATTTTATTCTTAGAACACTATACCATTTATGCTAAAATGTCTTTCTTTTTATTTTTTTATATTAAATACTAAATTAAATTAATGCTATTAAATGAAATATTATGAACTTAACATGACCTAGATAGGTAATTACAGGCATGCAAAATACCAATTTTTACTTATCTTTAAACTTAACCCCCAAAATTGCTACATTACTTCAATTTAAAAATTAGAACTATTAATTAGAACGATTAAATATTATTCTGTATTGTTCTATTATCAAATAAAGCACAACGAGATCCCACTCATTTGCATGGAGTTGCAATAATACTTTATTTATTAAAAAAATAATAAATTCATTTATTCCAGAAATGAAATTGAACCTCTGACTCAGTTTGTACTGTGCTGTACGGGGCGTATGGTAGGTTTAATTTAGGACTGAATTTTCTGGAGCATAGCTTTCTTGGAATTAATAGCAAACAGGGTGAGAGGTGTCTGAATAAAGTTGGTGGTCATGTTCACTGCCTTAAAATTACAAAGCTTGATGTGGAACGGAAGATTGGAACCATTTTTCAGTACACCTTTTGATTGTGCATCAGTAGAGTCGAAGCAGAGGAAGATTGAGGAAATGATAATGCTTTTGATAATGGCTCTGTAAAAGTGTTGTAGCTGTGCAGTTCCCAGTTTCTGGAAATGACTGGATATGTACAGTAAATGTGCTGCTGTGCTTCATGATAGAAGTTATTTTTCTGCTCCACTGGAGATTGTTGTATCAGAATTTGTAAGTATAGCTGTATAAATATATATCATGTATTAAAAAATAAATAACATACTGTAACATTTTAACACAGCTCTTGGATATAATGCAAACAAACATGTATGCGACCCACGTACAGTGTTTAATTTTGTAAAGGGCAACCTGATTATCTAAGTCAACGAGACATAGAAAGGGGTCTTTCACAGATTAACAGTCCAAACAGATAAACAAAAATAATTAAAATAATCCAAAATACATAGTTCCAATTCAGACCACACTGACGGTGTTTTAAAAGGCTTTTCTTATGTTCAACCTGAATTCAATTAATCAAAGAGACTTTTCTTTAAGTTAAAAATTATAGTAATATTTTGAAATATTACAATTTAAAGTAACTATTTTCTGTTTTGTTATATCTTAAAATGTAATTTATTCCTGTGATCAAAGCCGAATTTTCAGCGTCATTCCTCCAGTCTTCAGTGTCATGTGATTATTCAGAAATTATTCTAATATGCTGATTTGCTGCTCAAGAAACATTTATTATTATCAGTGTTGAAAACGGCTGTGCTGATTAATATTTTTGTGGAAAAGGTGATACATTGTTTTCCTGATTTTTTCAGCATGTATTTGATTTTTTTTTTTGTTTTAACAATGTAAAAATATATAGTGTCGTTTCTTTGCTGAACAAGATTATTTAAAAAGAATTAGCAAAAAAGTTACTAAGCCTTTTAAACTATAAAAATTATAAATAAAAAAAAATGTGTTAGCAAGAACTTTTTAATAAATGAAAACAAATAAGATTTTATTAATGACAAAGGGATTGCTTATATATAAAAAATATATACATGCATGCATAAATATCAGGTCCCACTCTAAATATATCTTAGTTAAACTGTTTGAATTTAATTGAATCACTTTTTTTTAATATTTGTTTTATTATGTATTTATTATTTTATTATTCTACTTTTACTTATTTCCTTTTTTTTTTTTTTTTTTTTAATTTATCTAGAAGTATAGTCATATGTGTACAATGACTAAATAAATTACCCAGCACATAACAAGACATGTGGAGACACTTGAACACACCATTTCTAATTTGTCTGGAAGCTAAGAAACCACTGAGCATCAGAACCCACTAATATCACCATATGGATTGTTAAATTCCTTCATTCTGTTTGATTGAAGCAATCTAGAAGCACCCTAATTGCAGATGTAGTCCAAGTGCTCATATTTTCTTAGTGTGCCAGCTGTGCGGTTTGACTGGCGAGCAGTTGTTGCACATGTGAAGACTGAATTGTCACGGAAGCTCTTCACCGGTATAAAAGCTTACCTTAAATAGCTATAATAGAACTGCCAGCCATTATGCACGTCAGTACAAGTGCATGAGTCAGATCTGACGGCTGATTGAATATTATAACAAAATGGATTTTTAAAGATAACAGAGCCAGCCAACATTTCTGCTAGTAGACTGATACATGTTTTTGCTTTCACTGCAATTTCTGTTCTACTTCCCTCAGTGTCAAAAATGTATCTGTCTAATAAACATGAGAAAACAGCAGTTAAGGAAGCAGCTGAGCATAGCGATATGGATGTTTGCACAAGCTCTGCTCTTCGGCACTCCAGTCATGTCATTCAAGCACCTTTACAGAATTAAACATGAAAAACCAGCGTCAGTGTGGCTTTCAATTAAAATTACACCTTCACTTTCTACTATAAAGCAGCTCTTCAGTGTGTTAATGCTTTTATTCACATCTGACCTCGACAGACTGAACAGAAGAAATTAGCCGAAGATGCTACCTGATTTTACCAAGTGCGACATGTTCCTGGATCAACATCTTTGTTGACCCTGGAAAAACATTGTGATTAACCAATCAGATTTGAAGAACCAGTTTATAGTTTTTGTGAAGTTTAGGCTTACAATCAGTGTTTGGTGTTTGTACATCAGTGTCATTCATCTATCATTTCCTCTGATTTTAGGGATTACTAATAGTTAAGGTTAGGTTTAGGTGTAGAGATATGGTCGAGAATAAATTTTTGAATTAAAATGTTGTTCCAGGGTCAACAAAATATGTTGACCTAGGAACACATCTAACTCAGCAAAATCAGGACGTGCAACCAAAGATTCAAAGAAGTTCAAGCTCCGGAGCACATCTATGGAAGCGATCTGCTCCATGTTTTTTAAATGGTTCTGAATCCAGTTCAGACTTAGTCTTTGATAAAAGCTTGATTTTCTCAGCTTTTTTTTTTTTTTTTTTTTCATTCAAGTATTGATAAAAAAGAATGCACACACATACGCACACACACACACACACACACACACACACACACACACAGATACATACATATATATATATATATATATATATATATATATATATATATATATATATATATATATATATACAGTGGGTACGGAAAGTATTCAGACCCCCTTAAATTTTTCACTCTTTGTTATATTGCAGCCATTTGCTAAAATCATTTAAGTTCATTTTTTTTTCCTCATTAATGTACACACAGCACCCCATATTGACAGAAAAACACAGAATTGTTGACATTTTTGCAGATTTATTAAAAAAGAAAAACTGAAATATCACATGGTCCTAAGTATTCAGACCCTTTGCTGTTATACTCATATATTTAACTCAGGTGCTGTCCATTTCTTCTGATCATCCTTGAGATGGTTCTACACCTTCATTTGAGTCCAGCTGTGTTTGATTATACTGACTGGACTTGATTAGGAAAGCCACACACCTGTCTATATAAGACCTTACAGCTCACAGTGCATGTCAGAGCAAATGAGAATCATGAGGTCAAAGGAACTGCCTGAAGAGCTCAGAGACAGAATTGTGGCAAGGCACAGATCTGGCCAAGGTTACAAAAAAATTTCTGCTGCACTTAAGGTTCCTAAGAGCACAGTGGCCTCCATAATCCTTAAATGGAAGACGTTTGGGACGACCAGAACCCTTCCTAGAGCTGGCCGTCCGGCCAAACTGAGCTATCGGGGGAGAAGAGCCTTGGTGAGAGAGGTAAAGAAGAACCCAAAGATCACTGTGGCTGAGCTCCAGAGATGCAGTCGGGAGATGGGAGAAAGTTGTAGAAAGTCAACAATCACTGCAGCCCTCCACCAGTCAGGGCTTTATGGCAGAGTGGCCCGACGGAAGCCTCTCCTCAGTGCAAGACACATGAAAGCCTGCATGAAGGACTCCAAGATGGTGAGAAATAAGATTCTCTGGTCTGATGAGACCAAGATAGAACTTTTTGGCCTTAATTCTAAGCGGTATGTGTGGAGAAAACCAGGCACTGCTCATCACCTGTCCAATACAGTCCCAACAGTGAAGCATGGTGGTGGCAGCATCATGTTGTGGAGGTGTTTTTCAGCTGCATGGACAGGACGACTGATTGCAATCGAGGGAAAGATGAATGTGGCCAAGTACAGGGATATCCTGGACGAAAACCTTCACCAGAGTGCTCAGGACCTCAGACTGGGCCGAAGGTTTACCTTCCAACAAGACAATGACCCTAAGCACACAGCTAAAATAACGAAGGAGTGGCTTCACAACAACTCCGTGACTGTTCTTGAATGGCCCAGCCAGAGCCCTGACTTAAACCCAATTGAGCATCTCTGGAGAGACCTAAAAATGGCTGTCCACCAACGTTTACCATCCAGCCTGACAGAACTGGAGAGGATCTGCAAGGAGGAATGGCAGAGGATCCCCAAATCCAGATGTGAAAAACTTGTTGCATCTTTCCCAAAAAGACTCATGGCTGTATTAGATCAAAAGGGTGGTTCTACTAAATACTGAGCAAAGGGTCTGAATACTTTGGGCCATGTGATATTTCAGTTTTTCTTTTTTAATAAATCTGCAAAAATGTCAAAAATTCTGTGTTTTTCTTTCAATATGGGGTGCTGTGTGTACATTAATGAGGAAAAAAAATGAACTTAAATGATTTTAGCAAATGGCTGCAATATAACAAAGAGTGAAAAATTTAAGGGGGTCTGAATACTTTCCGTACCCACTGTATATATATATATATAAATGTATACACACACACATATATACACACACATATATTTATATATATATATACACACACACACACACATACATATATATATACTTTTTTTTTTTTTTTGCATGTTGCCTGTTCAGATATTTATACAACAAAATATTCCTGGAGCAATGAAATTTTGTGAAAATGTCCAAAAAATGCTGGTGGTGGCAGGAAACTTCTTTTTATAATCAAGGAACTATCCATTTTATGAATATAAATTGCAAATATTTGGTTATATTTTGTTAGGTATTTTGCTAGTAATCAAATCATGGCATGAACCACAGTATGTCTGCTGTCCTTGATGCGACAGCTCAGGATACTCTAGTCACTTGTCGAAGGGTTTGTATTAAGACTATAAAGACTATGTATATTCTTGTGCCAATCAGTGTTGTCATGATGTAATTTTCCTACAGCTCTAGAGTGATTAGTCTCATTTGAGGCTCAATAAGCCTGGCTGCAGAACTGAGCATCCATTAACAAAAAATTTGAATTACTGTACTATTTTGGATTTTTGTTTACCTGTTTGGACTGTTAATTTGTGAGCGACCCCCTTGCTCTGTCACATTGATTGGCCTTTAAAAAATTACACTCATTGTATATGAATCACGAACACAATTCCAAATGAGTTTTGTTGCACTATGTCAGAGCTGGGTTAAAGACCACAGAGCAGACTACTCTGGGCTCTGGAGTCTCGTTTCAAGAAAGCGTCTATCTTTGACTAAACCTCATGTAGCTTTTACTTTAGTTACCAGTGAATCACAAGATAGTATTTGTAAATGTCAAATTTTAATATTCTGTCAGTCAAAATGAGTTGTGATTTTTTATTTTGACTTCGGTAGGTTGCTGGGTTTTGAAAATGTATGTTTATTTCAAATAAATGCTATTTTTTCATCAATGTTTCTTGAGCATCAAATCAGCATATTCGAATGATTTCTGAAGAATAATTTTCACAGTAATACATTACATTTTAAAATATAATAAAATACAAAAAATTTCTTACACAAAGCTATCATATGCTTCAAAAGACTTGGGGACCAATTTTTAAGCTTGAAAGCCACAGTCCCCAGTTATTATAATTGAATGGCAAAGAGCCATCAGCACAATATTCAAAATATCTCCTTTTGTGTTCCATGAAGAAAGAAATGATAAATCAAATAAACACAACGTTTACTCAGTTAACACACTTTGTTCCTTCCATTGCCTCATCTCTCACATATGCAACACAGTTCAACACCGTTCCTCTACAACAACGCCCCTTTTCCCCCGTGTGCTCACCTTTGAACCAGCGCATGCGCTAACCTCATTTTTAACCCGGAAGAACCTTCTTTCATGTGAACAGAGTAGGGAGGAAATAACATGTTAACAAGCAACTCATGAAGATTTGAAACTACATAAACAACATAAGGGTGCGTAAATTATGACAGAATATTTAATTTTGGGCAAACTATCACTGTTATATCAATGAAAGGTTCTTCACACAAATATTTCTCGCTGTTGAATCATCTTATGAATAAAGTTCTGCACTTGCAATTCCACTGAGTAATTCAATATGTTTTCAGAATGCTCTTTACAATACCTGGAAAATCTTGACAGATCTGTGACAACTCACTGATGAAGCGCGTCCAATTCTCAGCAAACAATACTCATCCACAGCAGAAGTCAGCTCAAAACATCAACCAAATCTCATCAAAGTGTTACAACAAAAGCTGCTACGCTTCTCTTGAACAATTAATGAGACGCATTGTGTTATATATAAACCACTCATGACAAGAGCATATTACCTCTCCGCTTTCTCCTGTGCTCTAGACATGGAAACAAAGGTTGAAATGTGTAGATATTTCTGCCCGCTTTTCAAAGAGCACACTTCCATGATAGAAGAGTGTTTCTCTGATCTTCTAAGCACCTGACCGTGTCGCTCTGAACTCAAATCTCAGCCTGGAGAAAAAAAATGATTGACATGCCTGAAAGTCAAAGTAGTGGCCTCTACATCGTTTTCCATCACTTTCATTTTGTTGACCATCTTATCGATTTAATATCCGTCCATTTCGTGTTGTATGATTGGGTTCATTTCAAACTTATTATAGATGAGGGAAAAAACAGACAAATTAGAAAAAAGCAGTGGAGATGTTCATGATATTTCAAGTTGTTGAATTTAACACCAGTTTTTGTTAACATAACAATGAAGTCATGCATGATGCAAGTATCTTTTCTTAGCTTACTGCTAAAAGTCAAATAGCATGCGATTGTGATTGTTTGATACTACTTTACAGCAGTGTTTGGGAGTAACTAGTAATTAGTAATTTAATTACAAAATAAATGTAACTGTAACCCATTACAGCTTTGCAGAGAAAATTGTGTAATTAATTTACAATTACTTGTGTTGATGAATACAGAGGGGGTTACATCTGAATATTTTCACACACACACACACACACACACACACACACACACACACACACACACACACACACACACAGAGATTTAATTGATTTCTCTCCCAAATGGCACTGCTCTAAAATATGAGACTCCAGTGTTTCAGGAGTTTAGGACACAGAATAGGACCCATGCTTATTGGATTTATTTCGTATTTGGGTTTATGTATATGCTTTAATTTTTAAGATTAACTGTTTTTTTCATTGTTAGATGCCAGTGTTTCCTGTCATAGCTATGCAAAGATCTGATTTCAAAAACAGCATCATAGCTATTTAACTATTTCTTATTATGATTTTAAATCTGTACTTAACCTCGGAGCTATCTCAACGTAAAAAGAGGTGCTGAAGTCTGATTTTGTAGTGGCTGTGCTTTAAAATTAAATTATTATAATCTAAAATGAATAACAGTTGAAAACATTCATTGGAAATTTAGAAAAGTAATCAAATGTAATCAGATACGTCTTTATTAAATCAATTGAAATAGTTGCACTTGCACTATTATTACATTTTAAATAGGGTTACTTGTAATCTGTAACCTATTACATTTCCAAAGTAACCTTCCCAATGCTGCTTTACAGAAACATTTTATAAAAGAAGAATTGTTAAAGGGATAACACCCAAAAATGAAAATTCTGTCATAATTTACTCACTCTCTTCTAAACGCTTATGACTTTTGTTCATTTTTGAAACACAAATGAAGATATTTTAAATAAAAAAGACAGATTTCTGTGCCTCCACTGACAGTCCATGTATTCAAAACTTTGATGCTTAAAAAATGTTTATAAAGACTGCTTTCATAAAAACTTAATCAATAAAACATGATCCAAGGACAGAAATCTCGTATTCACTAAAAAAAATACCTTTTTTTTGTGTTGTCTGGAAACCAGTGTTTAGTTTTATTAATATACTAGTATGATAATATTTTATTAGATTTTTATTTTATATTTTGCATATAAATTTAATTTTTTTTGTCATTTGTATTATTATTATTTTTTGACAGTTTGTTAAGTTTTATTAAGTTTGTTTAGTTCAATTATTTTAGTACTTCAGTTTAAACTAAATGAATATGTTAAAGTTAAAGTTAAAGAAATGTTAAAGTTTTCATATTTTATTTCAGATAATTTATTTTATTTCAAGTAATCAAAATGTTTTTATGTTGTTAGTTTTAGGTTAGCTTTTAATTTCTGACAGGAGTGAAAATGAGGCTGTGAGGGACAGAAGTTCAGTGTGTTCAATGGACTGTACTGTTGCTTAACAGCCAATTATTCATTCATTCCTCCAGTTGTTCAGCTAACGAAACATCTTTCCAAAACACTTTCTGTACCTACACAAGAACTCCACAAAACAGCTTTGAAAATTACATTGTAGTCTTTATACAGCGTATGCCATTGTAAAGACTTAAAGTTCAATATGGCGTCTACACTGACTAAGGTCTGTTTATCTCAGTTCACTCAGAGCACAAATCACTTGCCACAAAGTCCCAGTGCTGCTGAACTGTAGAACTCTCAAAGCACCGTTCAGCCAATTTAAAAATTAAAGATCAAAATAAACTGTAGTATAATGTGAAATATTAGAACAAAAGTGTTTTTTATTCAGGACACCAAAGCACTTATGTTTCTCACGCTGGATTTTGAATGCTAATCATATGGTTAACCAGGAAAAGATTTGTTTCACTTGTCAAGGGCTATGAGTCATCAACCGAGGAAAGTAAAAGTTATGTGGAGGAAATGGCTGTCAGAACTGCAGTGATTGTTGGGCTTCAGATGTATTTGAATTGTATTGAACTGTCACTGTGTGGGCGGCTTGCTGCTGCTGTCCTTGCTGTCACTTACAAAGAAAGCAGTAAATTATCAGTGGAGAACAAACGCACGAGACTATTAAAGATAAGAGACTAATAGACCTGACTAATGGGTTGTAAGAAGGCACAAAGGTGTATTGATATCTTAAAAACATGCTCAGGTAATGTCCTTGGATTAATGTTAAATGTTTTGAAATCCATAAGGGGTAAGTGTAAGTGAAGTTGTGTTTGTCACGGTTTGAATGGTTTTGATCAATTGCAGTTTTGTCTTAGAGTACAATAGATTGTCTGTAACTTTTAATGTGGATGTCATTTTGTTCTGTCACGATTTGTCACCTAGATATAACCTCTGAAACAGCTTTGCCGGGCTGTGGCTATGTTGTTTTCAGTTTTACAGAACAATAATAAGAAATAACGTAGTAACTGTTTGTACACTGTGGACACAGGATATTGGACACTTTTAGTAGCTTCCTGGGCATTTTTTATTATACATGAATAAAACAGACTATTTACTTTTATTACCCAGTGGTACTACAAAAGGGAAATGATCTTGTTCATTTAACTGTAAGTGCGGGTTTGTTAACCCTTTACATTCCTACTGATAGTAGGAACCAAATATGATGCCTGCCATGATATCTTGCATCTAACTATGGGTATTAACTTCAGAGCTGCATTGTAAACTTAGTAAAAGGGATAGTTCTCCCAAGAATGAAAATTCTGTCATCATTTTTTCATCTTCATGTCATTCCAAACCTGTACAACTTACTTTCTTCTGACAAGCATAAAAGAAGATACATTTTTTAAATAAATATCAAAATATCTTAACACACACACACACAGACACACACAAATTACTTACAAATTATAGTCTATTACAATTACTATACTTACAAGTTATAGTCTAATTTTTAACTCTTTATAACATAAAAATATAAAGAGAAAGAAAACATATTTTATTTGTTGTTAATTACATGAAGTGCATTATATAATGCATTGTGTCAAGGATTCCCAAACTGGGGTTCGTGAAGGAATTACAGGGGGTTTGGGGCAAGGTTTTTTTTTTTTTTTTTTTTTTTTTTTTTTTTTTTTTAATTAATTTATTTTTTTTATGAAAAGCTAATAAATGAAATCATAAAAATGTAAAATTAGAATAAATAATTTTATCATTAAAATAAACGCTTACTAAAAAGATTAAATATTTGTTTACGTTCATGCCATGTGATCATTAACCAAAGTCAGAGAACAATGAACAAGCAAATGTGTTAGTTAATTATTAACTGATTATCTTAAATTTCGGGAGGGTATTTTAAGTAAATATTAGGTTAAAGAGGTTCAGTTGAAAAAAATAAATAAATAAATAAATAAATAAATTCCCTATACATAACCCTATAACATGAATTTGTGCACTTTGGTATGTTTGTAATGTAATGCAATTGTTGTATATTAAAATGTAATCGCTCGCTCTCATTTCTTGGATACTGATGTGTGAATATGCAGTGAATTCTCTTCTAAGTGTTGTATGGGAGAGAAATGTGAGAATATTGCTTGATAAGTGGCATCACACTGTTGGTGATAATATACAGATGTACTTTTATTTCTTCGTAGTTACTTCTTTTGCCCCTATCAAATACAGTCTGCCCTATAAATATATCACAACAAACAAAATAACCAATAATTACAAAATAGGAAACCAGTAACGCAGATTGCTGCTCTATCTGCATTACAGCCTTCATTAAAAGTTAAGCCTAAGAAAGTTAACAGTTTGTTTGAATATATTTGAAATATACTTATGACTCAAAGACAGCAATTCCCAAAGCTGTTGAAAGACATACTGTAGATACAGAGAAGTTTCAGTGAAGTGAGATCAGAGTTGAGAGCTTAAGGCTTGATGTATGGATTCAGCAACATAGTCAAGGTTACGGCTGTTAATGGCACTGACATTCAGACACCCATTGGGTAACAAGTAGATATGTTTCTTCTGAACCAGGAACTCAACCTGTTGAGCTGACAGAGAATATGAAATTGATTATTTACAGTGTTTCAGTCATGCATTTAAATGCATATTGTATTATTGAGCTCCCCTTTGTAATGTTAGCGCTGTTCACTATTATGTATCACTCACTATTGAGTCTGAAACAGCAATACAGCCCTCCAGGTTTTATTATGTGATCCCAATGCCACGGACCACCCAACAGCCTGAGTCTCTCATGCAGACGCTCACGGATTAGCATGCAGCGCTCAGCGATGGCCTTCACACTCTCCTGCCTGAGAAAAACTTCAGACTCATTTGCTGAATAATACAAAGAGCAGTTTTTAATTTCAGCACAGTTTTTGCATAAAGAAAAGAAAGCCTTGGGCATCTCAAAATCATAATCACAAGTGTAATGTTCAGATCGAAATGTTCTTAATTTGCAATGGCGGTTTCAGAGGTAATTGATTTTACATTGCATTTGAACACTAAGCTTAACTGAAATGCTCATGGTCAAGAACAAACTCATCTCTTTGATGTAAAGAGACTGTGAAAATCAGATGTTCTAATAGTAAAGTGGAGGTTTTTAAAGGCTTTGTTTATTCATGGCCACATACACGAAAAACATGTCTGTATACTTAAGCCACACTTACAATGTATGAATGTCTTTGCATTATGTCACAAAATGTAAAACCAAATGGCAGAGACAATACAACAAACCATTCTTAAGCAAATCATTTCACACAAAGTTTTAAATGATAAAACTGTAGATATATTGTTCAAAACTAACAGAAAATAATGTTATACTTTCTGGTTGTCAAACATTAGTGGTCATACATTTAATGTGACGAATACCTGATTAGGATATTTTGTGTGAACTAGAGGATGACTGACTGCATACATCTACTAAAAATCACCTTCACAGCCGCTTGATAAAAATTGCAAAATAGTTAAAAAATTCAAGTAGCATCTGAGAGAAACTCATCATAGCATCATTTGTTTGCACATGGCATTTGGTTTGATATTTAGCATGTACTATAATTTAATGGCATTCATATGGAAGCTTGTTTCCACAACGGAATAAAAAAAAGAGGTAATTTTGTGACTCACAATTTTTTTCTCACAGTTCTGAGTTTACATCTCACAATTCAGATTTATTTTCTCTGAACTCTCAGTTAACATCTCACATTTATTTTTCTGCCACAAAATAAAAAAAGTAAATATGACTTCTAATCTCAAAATTAAAACTTTTTTCTTGCAATTGTGAATTTATATCTAACATTCTGACTCATCTTCTCTGAATTGCAAGTTTATGTCTTGCAATTTGGCATTTATACATTTCTGTTTTTTTTCCTCAAAATCGTGAGAAAAAAGTGAAAAGGTTTATGACAATATAAAATGCTTTCAAAATTTACAATTGGATTTATGCATTTAGGAGCTAGAAAACTCAAGTTAATTGTTTGCAAATGCCACTTGGTTTGATACTTTGTATGTACTGTTTGTGTGACTTAGGCACCCAAATACTTTGTGTGGTCACTACTGTATATATTAAGTACTGAGTTTCTTTAAATGAATAAATAAAATTCTCAATTAAAAGGTTTATGACAATGCCAGGTTTATTAGAAAGCTGGACTAGGAACAAATTAGAGCACAGGTGAAATGCAAAGAACATATAGTACAGACATTAAATGAGCATTTTAATCATGTCAAAATTATAAATGAAAGGAATAAGTCTTACCACTCAACTAGATGGGCAGGATTACTTAATATGGTAGCAACCACCCTGGCCCCTTCCATCGGTGGGCAGGACCAAAGTTTCTGAACAAGTTTCTCAGCTTGAGATCGTACAGCCAGCAGGTTCTGCTTTAACACGCAGAGAAGATGCCCCACTCTCTCACCTGTCAACATGAATATTCAATATAATTCCAGTAGTTTAACATGTAAATCACATTTAGACATGTGTCTGGAGTAATATCTAAACTGTAACTCAATTCCAAATGGTAAACGCACCATAAAGGCCAAAATTGTGAGAAAAAGATTGAGCGCAGAGAAGTTCAAGCCCCAAAGACACACAGTGGCGAACAGGCCAGGCGTCTTGCTCAAGAGAACCACTGCACAAGCCTTGGGCAGACATCAAGAAGAATGGAAATAACTGGTGCTTCTAATCGAGAGAAAGAGACAGAATGGGATTGAAAGACTGACTTATGCTTAACAGGTGCTTCACTCAAGGAACCATTATATATCAAATTCTACTCACCCACTCTGTGGCTATTACTGGTAAAAGCTTGCTATATATAAACTAATCGTGATGAGATCAAAGCCATTAATGGTCAGTCGTATTAGGGTTCAACAGGGCTAAAAGCACACCAGGGTAATAGGCAAATTTGATTTTATTCTCCTCTAAACCACTACATGGCACAAAAACTTGCAGCACTTTCCTAAACATCTGCGTTTTTGGCTGATCCTAGGCGCTCGTGATCCTTGATGCTTGTGAGCAGCAGTGCAAAGTAGATTCTGTGCTATAATTTGATCTAGTATTTAGTGTTTTATTATGTAGCAAATGAGAATCAATAAAATGATCAAATATCACTGATCTATATATAATGACTGGATCGCTCATTGCGTTCTAAACTGCCGACAGGCAGTGAAGCCACCAGAAGTGTTCGAGCCGCCATCTTATTATTCCCTACCATCAGAAAGCACCATTGACCACCAGCAAAAACACTGACCTAAAATCACCTGATTTGAAGCGAATCAGTCACACGGGATTAGTTTTGATGTTAGGTACCGTATATGTAAATTCATTTTTACTTCAGATGTTATTGGCAATGTTTATGGTCTTTTTGGGCAGGATAAACGATATATTTAACCCTCTGGTGCTCCTTATTTGGGAGTCACACTTGTGACCTGCACGGTCAAAAGTGACCGTACACCTAAAATTTAAGGTTTGAAGCACCTTTATTTTTAAGAGTGTAGCTCTATATAAAAGGCCTATTAATTCTCTAATTGTTTTAGACATAAATACTAATTTTATTAAATTGTGGGTTTGGATATATATTTAGATATTTTCAAAGACAACTTTTTGTAAAGGTTTAGATTTTTGGGGGGTTTGAAATATTGATTTAAAGTGTCAGTTTTTTAATTATTATTACTACAGTTAAACCTGAACACAGAGAAAGCATTTTGTTACACAAAGTATTAAAATTCTATAAAAAGTAATAAAAATAAACAGGAATGTTTTATCAGAGCTTAGTCCTTCTGGGTCTGATCTGATTTCAACCTCTTATTTCAGTTTTCTGAGTTGTTATGGCTATATGGTTATAACCATACCAATTCATTTGAATGTGTATATTTGTGTATGTGTGTGTGTATGTGTCTGTGAGTGTGTGTATGTGTGTGAGTGAGTGGATGTGTCTGTTTTGCACTCTTGATATTTCAGAGTGTAACCCCTTCCTTGCTGTCCACTTTTTTACTGCATTGTAGTTTAATTATTGCTTTTATTTGACATATTTGCTGTTACAGTCACCAGTTCATATGTGTGTGTGTGTATAAGTGTGTGTGTATGCATGTCTGTGTGAATGGATGTGTTGGTTTTGCACTACTGATGTTTTAGAGTTTCACCCCATCATTGCTGTGTACTTTTTTTCTGCATTGTGGCAGATTTGTACACACAAAAATTTGCCGAAATTTTGTGTTTTTGTCAATTTCCCATTCATTTCCTATGGTCGGTCATTTTTGACCGAAGACCACAAGTGTGATTATTATTATTATTTATTATTTTTTTTTACGACCACTTAGCCTGCTCGAATCAAGCCCTCAATTTTTTTTTTTTTTTTGTGTTCACTTTCCAAATCCCATAAAAGTCACCAAGTTTCGTACCATTCAGATGAAGCTGTGATTTTTAAAAATTCAAAACAGAAAAACTTTCAGTCAAAAGTGACCGAAGAGCACCAGAGGGTTAAAATGTTTAGGTGGGTGTGTCTGCTGCACATTGCTGACACAGGTAATGCAACGTTAACTGATCCAACACAAAATATAGCCAATTTCTTTATGTACGTAATTATTCAGGAAGTATTAAACATGAACGTATTAGTATCAGAAAATGATTTGAATATACAATGAATAATTCAATAGCTTCTGTTACTTTATTGCTCTATGTTGTACTGAAATTAAAAGCTTAATTTACCATGCATCATCTTGAAAATAAAGCTTCATGTCTTTAAGTCCGTATTGTATGTAGTCAGTTATTTCTCTGAATAAATTATGATGTGTTTATTTTTAATGTCCTGATTGAGCAGCATCTATTTCAGACTCCAAGATCGCGCAAATATGTTTACTAGCATTACTGTTTCCATGTAAAATGTCAGCCTGATCTCATGGCAATTCGTACATATTTTACGAGGTGGCTAATTCGTATGAATTCATACGACCTCACTCGTTCAAATTCATACGATTTTTGCTAAATCGTACGTATTGTACGAGTTTCCAATTCGTATGAATTTGTACGAATGACCTACACCTAACCCCGCCCCTAAATCTACCCATCACTGGGGTTTAGACAAATCGTACAAAATCGTATGAGTGAGGTTGTACAAATTCTTACGAATTAGCCACCTCGTAAAATACGTACGAATTGGTCGTGAGATAGCGTTGAAAATGTATATGCTAAATTAATAATTAATTTAACCAGCGTTTAAATCATTACCTGCTTCAAAACAAATGCTGTTAGCAAAATCATTTTTGAAACATTTGTAGTAAGCCTACTGTACGAATAAAAACACTACATTTACATTTAGTCATTTTGCAGACGCTTTTATCCAAAGCGACTTACAATTGGGGAATACATAAAGCGATTCGTCTTGAAGAGGCAATCAGACAGAGGAAGTGCTCGTAACAACAAGTCTCAGGCATTGTTCAAATAAGTACAAGCTAGAAAGGAAAGGAATAAATAAAGAGAAAGAAAGTTTTTTTTTTTTTTTTTTTTTAAAAGTTTAGGGTGAAGTTAAGTAGTGCTGAAAGATGAGTTTTCAGTTGTTGCTTGAAGATTGATAGGGATCCAGCATTCCGGATAGGGGTGGGAAGATCATTCCACCAGCCAGGAATGGTGAATGAGAATGTTCTGGAGAGTGATTTTGAGCCTCTCTGTGATGGTACCACGAGGCGTCGCTCACTAGCAGATCTCAGACTTCTGGAGTGGGTGTAGATTCGTAATAGTGAGTGGAAGTAGGCGGGTGCTGAGCCTGTGGTTGTTCTATATGCAAGCATCAGTGCCTTGAACTTGATCCGAGCTGCAACTGGTAGCCAGTGCAAGGAGATAAAGAGAGGTGTAACATGGGCTCTTTTGGGCTCATTGAAGACCAGACGTGCCGCTGCATTCTGAATCATTTGTAGAGGTTTGATTGTGTTTGATGGAAGTCCAGCCAGAAGAGCATTGCAGTAGTCCAGCCTAGAAATGACAAGGGCCTGGACAAGAAGTTGTGCACCATGCTCTGTCAGAAAGGGCCTGATCTTTCTGATGTTGTGTAGTGCAAACCTGCAAGATCGAGCAGTCTTTGCAATGTGCTCTTTGAAGGTCAACTGGTCATCAAAGATTACACCAAGATTTCTGACCGAAGTTGATGGGGCAATTGTTGATGAACCTAACTGAATCGTGAAGTCATGCTGTAGGGTTGGAGTAGCAGGGAAGACAAGAAGCTCAGTCTTTGCCAGGTTGAGCTGTAGGTGATGTTCTTTCATCCATGCCGAGATGTCCGCCAGGCAGCCTGAGATCCGTGCAGCTACTGTTGGATCATCTGGTTGAAAAGAGAGATTGTGTGTCATCAGCGTAGCAATGGTAGGAGAAGCCATGTGCCTGTATGATGGGACCCAGTGATGTTGTGTATGTGGAGAAGAGGAGGGGTCCAAGAACCGATCCCTGAGGAACCCCAGTGACCAGTTGATGTGCTTTGGATACCTCCCCTCCCCAGGCCACCCTGAAAGACCTACCAGTGAGATAGGATTCAAACCAGCGAAGTGGAATCCCAGTGATGCCCAGAGATGAGAGGGTAGACAGGAGGATCTGATGATTAACAGTGTCAAACGCAGCAGATAGATCCAGCAGAATGAGGACTGATGATTTGGAGTCTGCTTTTGCAATTCGCAGGGCTTCAGTGACTGAGAGTAGCACAGTCTCAGTTGAATGGCCACTCCTGAAACCTGACTGTTTAGCATTCAGTTTGTTGTTCTGTGAAAGAAACAATGAGACCTGGTTGAAGACAACTCGTTCGAGTGTTTTCGCTATGAACGGAAGGAGAGAGACAGGTCTGTAGTTTTCAATTAGAGAAGTGTTTAATGTAGGTTTCTTGAGCATTGGGGTTACCCGAGCCTGCTTGAACGCAGTGGGGAAAATGCCTGTGAGGAGAGATGTGTTGATGATGTGTGTGAGTGCTGGTAAGAGTGTGGGAGAGATTGCTTGGAGAAGGTGTGATGGGATTGGGTCTAGAGGACATGTTGTAGGATGGCTGGAGAGGAGAAGTTTGGATACCTCTGCCTCAGTGAGTGGACAGAAGGAGAGGATGGGAGTTTTAGCAGTGGATGTGGTTGGTTGGAGGTCGTGTGTGTGTGGAGGAGAGAACCCACTACTGATTGTTCTAGTTTTGCCTGTAAAAAAAGTGGCAAAGTCATCAGCTGTTATAGAAGTGGTGGGAGGTGGTGGAGGGGGACAGAGGAGAGAATTAAATGTTCTGAAGAGATTACGCATGTCTGGAGCGCTGTTGATCTTCTTGTGGAAATGTGAGGATTTGGCAGTGTGGACTTCAGCAGAGAAAGATGAGAGCAAAGACTGATACCTACTCAGGTCCGACGGATCGTTTGATTTGCGCCATTTTCTCTCTGCCGCTCTGAGTTTGGTCCAATGTTCACGAAGAACATCGGATAACCAGGGGTTAGAAGGGGCAACCCGTGCTGGGCTGGAGGAGAGAGGACAAATGTCGTCAAGACAAGAGGTTAAGGTCTGGCATAGAGTGTCAGTAGCTGCATTCACATCCAGAGATGAGAAATGGGTAGGTGAGGGAAGAAAGGAGGATACTACAGAGGAAAGATGTGAGGGAGAAAGGGAGCGTAGGTTTCGTCTAAAAGTAACCGGTAAGGGGGTTGATGGCACACGGGTATCAAAAAGTAATGTAAATGAAATGAAGAAATGGTCAGAGATATGTAGTGGTTGCACCAGAATGTTATCTGCAGTGCAATTGTGTGTGTAAATTAAATCAAGTTGGTTGCCTGATTTGTGCGTGCTAGAAGTGGTAAGGCGTTTGAGATCAAATGAAGCTAGAATGGAAGTCTGTAGCATAAGGCTTGTCTAGATGAATGTTGAAATCGCCAAAGACTAAGAGTGGAGTGCCATCCACCATGAAAGAGGACAGCAGCCCGTCCAGCTCCTCTAGGAAGGTGGCTAGAATTTGGCCAGGGGGACGGTAAATTACCACAATCTGGAGTTTTATAGGAGCTGTTACAGTAATCGCATGATATTCAAATGAGTTGTAATTGCATAGGGTAGAGTGGGTTGAGTATGTCCAATTCTTTGAAATGAGCAGCCCAGTACCCCCACCCCGGCCAACTTGACGTGGGGTGTGAGAGAAAGAGAAATTGTTAGAGAGAGCAGCTGGGGTTGCTGAGTCTTCTGGACGAATCCAGGTTTCAGTCAAGCCCAAGATGCTGAGTGTGGATTGTAAAGAAAAAGCAGAAATGAAGTCAGCTTTGTTGACCGCTGACTGACAGTTCCAGAGACCCATAGAGAAAGAAAGAGGTGCGGTAGAAGATGTAGAGATAGGGCGCAGGTTAGCAGGATTACGTTGCCGTCTGCGTGTGATGTTAGAGCGTGGTTGAGAGACAACCGGAATGGTTTGGAAACACATGATCGAGGTGGAAAGAAAGAGGACAGAAAAGGAGAGTGTGTGAGGGAAGATAGAAATGATACTTAAGTTCGTTGCTCGGTTAAAGTCGCGCAGGAAAAAGTCGTTCGTCTTTACACTCGTCTGTCTTCACACGAGGAGGCTGAACACGACGCTTCCACAGACGCTTCCGCGTCAGCGCACGGACATCAAATAAATACACAGTTTAACAGACTAGAGTGAAAACAGCTGTGGCCGGCTTCTGATTAGCCCAGTCAATAGCCCAACGGAGTGCTAATAGCTCAAGACGAAACTAACACTTAGCACAAGGAGCAATGCAAATGACACAGGCTCCTTCTTAGCCGAGGCGCAAATTATTATAATTACCAGTAAGTGCAATCAAAAATATAAACCTCAACGAAAAAGCAGAATAGAAATAGGTAGGAAACGACAAAATGACATAAACAATGAATAACTACAAGGCGAATGAAGGCATATGTGTAACTGTTATACAAAGCATAAATATTCCGATTTCAGAATGAGCACTTTGTCATTTGTTGCTCGCTACTGTAATGAATGTAACTTTTTAATAGGCAGGGGAAATTACCGACATAAAGAAAAAAAACAAAAAAAAAAACTGTTTACGCCTAGGGTGTTTGCATTGTAAGAATGTACAGGGATACTTGATTTAAAAACACTGACTTGTTAGGTGATGTTTTTGCATCAAAACTGCCTTTTGCCTCCTCACCATCTCATACATTAAAAAAAAAAAACCTGTTATGAGTTATCTTGTAACAAAATGTTTTTGCAGTCATGCACTATATAAAGAGTGAAAAGAACATCTTTCTTAAGATGTGTGCCTTTAGCCCCGTTGTACCCAGGACATCTGATTTATTAAGCATAACTCTTTGTTTACTTGTTTTAACAAGAGTGCATAGAGACTATGAATTATGGATAGGAAAACATGAAAAAAAGTTTGTTTAGTGAGATGTTTAGTGAAGCTGAAGTATAATTGATCTTACCCTGAAGGGTCTAACTGGCCTTACACACCTGGTAATGTTCGCTATAAATTATAGAACTCTCTAACTCTATCCAGTTAGGAAAGATGTCAGCTTTTAAGCTCAATTTCATGTTTGTGAGATCGTACCACCATGACCTCAGCCACACGTTTCCAATCCTCCTGAGAAAGTTCAGCACCGGTGGGACGGTGGCCTGAAGCAAACAGGACCACCACACATCGTTCTGGAGCATTCTCCAAGTCATGCACCATGTTTTCCACACACACTCCATTGGATTCTGCATCCCAGTATCGATAATGTCGCACATCCTCAATCCCTGCTGCCTTAAAGGTGCCTACCAGCGAGTCTTCAAGAAACAATAGAGAAATCAACGTGTTACAACTGCATATTTAAAAATCAAGTGTTTGATTCATATTCAGGTTTGGTCTAAAATTACTGGCTAGTAAATTTATTCACACAATGTTCACTCTATTAAAATGTAAATGAGTGTAATTGGCAACATTATCATATGTGTAAATGATTGTGTTATGACAGCATATTCAAAAATCTGGCAAGGGTTGCACCAGCTCTTCGTAAGTTCTTACTTAAATTGGAATGTAAAGTCCACACTACAGACCTAATAACTTCTAGCTAGTTTGTAACTAACTTTATACTTTATCGGCGGCACCATTTGATTTTAAGGCCTTCTAATATGTGAGCCGAAGTTGATGAAATGCGGTGAATTTCAGGTTATCCTTGATTCTAAACTCATGCAAATAATATTTCCATTGATATTTGATACTACTTAATCATGAAAAACATAGGTATTTTTGTATGTAAATAACACTCAGAAACTGTATCTGAAATGACCAAGGATCAATAAATAAATGCTAATACAAAAACAACATAAATGACATTTATTTTTTTTCCGATTGATTTTATTTGACATGCACAACCGATGCACACAAAGGCATGCTGTTTAGGTCGGGCTTGTGTTGAAGAGCCACTAACAAAATAATTTATTCACATAATATTCTCTCTCTTAAAGTGTAAATGTCAACATTATCATATGTGTAAAGGACTGAAGTCAGTCAGGTAAAACAAGAGCTTATTGAGACAATTCAGTCAATCTGCTATTTTATTGCAACCATTACTCTTGTTTGGAGGCTTAGATGACTATGTTTCATCTAAGTTTAATGGTACAAAGAAAAAAAAAAATATTTAGAAGTGCGTAAGTTGTAGCCCATTTATGTCAAAACTAAACTAAGTTGAAACTGACGCACAGCTGGTGCAACCAGTGCTTGAATGTTACAATTAATTTCTACATAACAGAACAATTTCTGCATGGCATGTGCACATTTTGTACAGACCATCACAGGGAGAGGAGAGCAAGATGGTTCCACTCCAGGAAGAGCTTGAACAGTGGCAGGATCTCAGTAACTCAGCACCCAGACGCACTGCTCCAGTACATCCAACAGTTTGGACGCCAAACACCTACAGCATTTCCAAACACATTTCATCTGAGCTGGTAATTTGGAAACTAAACCCACAACATCAGTATTTCCCAACACCCTTTTGTCTTATTCAGCCCCTCAGCAAGGCTGAAGTACCCTTTAATTAACACCAAACCAGAAATGTGTTAATATTATGCAAGATACAAAAATACAAAAATCATTTATTTGATGAAAGTAGCCTTTTTGTACTATAATTACTCCTGATCCACTTTAAATTAAAACAACAATAAACAATTATTAGTGTGCACAGGGATGTCAAGAAAATATTTTTAGAGGTGCACCAGTAGCAGTCCATTCATGCAGAACACATTTTTGCATTTAAAAATGCGGGACCTACAGATTTGTTATTTTTTAAGTCAGAATATCTAGTTCAGTCATAAAACTCCAGATGGCAGGTGTTTTGCATGCAGTCTGCTGGCAACCACATCATTTACTACATGGCACAAGCTGATTGGCCAATGAGATTGCTTGCTTAACATTTAAACGGTCTGATTCAGTGTTCGCTGTAAGCTGCAGTGCAGTTTCTCTAAAACCTTCCACCTCCCCCAGCTCCACCTGCCTAGATCAACATGATTTATGTGGTAGCTGTACATGCTCACAGCAAGTCTGTGTATCTACTGTCTGTAGCAAGTATTTGCTCTACAGCAGCAGTGTGCGTAGCAGATCTGGGATGCGTTTCCCAAAAACATTGTTAGCTAACTATGGTCGCAAGTCCCATTGAACTCCATTCGGACTTGACTGACACACTGGCATTCTGACAGTGCAAGCTTTATGCTTTCTAACCTTATCTTCACTTTATGTTGCAATTACTCTGCTTATTATACATATAAAATATAAGCAGTTTATATCAAGTAGTTCCATATTAATAATTGTAACCACAAAGTTTGTTTACAATGTCTACCATTGTAACATGTTTACATCTGCCAATGTCTGTAAACAGTGTGTGCATATATACATAGAGAGAGAGATTATCTTGCAATACATATATATCATGCATATTACTTTTGCTCTCTGCACAACTCTGTATACATTGGATTGATTTTAATGTACTGTAAGAGTACACCAAATATACATTCCTATAGGAATATACAAGTATCGGATTGGGACTCGGTATTGGCAGATATTCGATATTCAATGACTCGGATCGGAACAGGAGCACAAAAAACCTGAACGGGACATCTCTATAAAATAAATCGTCTTCCTGTTGATTAAAACTTTAGAGCATGGAATTAGAAACGCAAAGGTCAATGGGTTCAAATGTGTATCTTAAATGCACTGTAAGTTGCTTTGGATAAATACATAAATGTACTGTAAATCATGCATTAATTTTTAATAATCAGATATACAGTGCTTCAGAAGATGCATTCAAAATGAAGTCTGCTCCAACGTCTGAGCTCATGGGTATATGTTCCCTCCTCTGAACCAGACATGACGCCCAGTCCTGACTGTGTGTGAAAAACAGACTTGCCGTAAGACACCTGAGCTTGTTTGTCTATCACAAATTTCGACAGATCTGGGGGACAATCATGGAGAAACTTTCTCTGACAAAGACCAAATGTCAAATTTATTTACAAAAGAAACCAAGAGTCACAATTTCTGTTTTATAGGTTTAACAACCTTAAGCACCCCCTGGGGTACACATGACCCCTAGTAGGAAATCATTGCTCATTTAAATTGTGTGGATTTGCTTGTTCCACCTGGTTGAAAAGCTTAAGGATGAAGGAAATGTGAAGGCTGGGGTTTGTGTCAGGCCTTTAGTTGTTTTAACTGGACTATTAAATCTTAAGTGTTAAGGTCAATTCACACCAAGCATGGTAACTATAAAGATATAGTTCTAAAAAAATGTTCTCAATATTAAAGAATAGCAGAGTCCACACCACAGCTATAACGGTAAAGGCACAGAGAAACAATATCGTTGGAATCACTTTCAGAATGATTTTTTTCAGCTGATGAATGATAAAAACATTGTCAGCCAATCAGAATCAATCTTGCTATAACGAGCTTGAGAATTGAAAGCTGCAGAGGAGCGTGCGCTTACAGATGATTTATTTCGCTGGTGTGGACGGTAATATCGTTATCTTTATAGTTATCGTTCTTGGTGTGAACAGGCCTTTAATCAGTTTAATAACAGTAAGGTGATCAGTGGTGGTTAGTTTCTATTCAATACCAGTATCTTTAATTACTGACGTGTGTGACTAACCCATTTGCATCACATTATCTCCGTAGTTCAATAATCAAAAGCTATATGTGGTTTACAGCTTGCACTGACATTTCCAGATAGTGTTGAAGGCGACCGGTTTTACACCATCTGCAAACAAACTACACAGTGGGTATGTACTAAGCCTCTCATGCACTATCAGTGTATTCAGCTTGTGAGTCGCTGTGGATCACAGTTGGGACTGGGGATTAACATGAGCTTTCAACAATTGTGGGAAACAGAAAGATGTTCTACAGTGTGACGTCGTTTACTGAAAACAATTAGAAGGATGTTACCCTGCTTTCCATAATGACAGGGCTATCTTTGCCCAATGCAAGTTCAGTTGCCCTTCTGGTGAATTCTGGGATTCCAAGGATGGGTGGGTACTCTGGGGTTAGAGTCGGGTCTGTGGCAATTTGCTGTTTGATTTTTCGTACAAGAGGAAGCCATGCGGTATGTCCATGCTCTCCAATATACTCTATAGAAAGATAGAAATGTACATTTGATTATAAACAGGCAGTGATGTGCGTGCATTAGAAGAAATTAAGATGTACACTAACAGTCAAAGGTTTGGAATGATTAAGATTTTTTTATATTTTTGTCTTTTCTGCTCATCAAAGCTGCATTTATTTGATCAAAAATACAGTACAAACAGTAATACTGTGAAATCTTATTACAATTTATAATATTGGTTTTCTGTTTGAATATTTTTTGTAATATAATTTATTCCTGTGATGCAAAGCTGAATTTTCAGCATCAGTTACTCCAGTCTTCAGTGTTACATGATCCTCCAGAAATCATTCTAAAAATTTGCTGCTCAAAAAACATTTCTTATTATTATCAATGTTCCAAACAGTTGTGCTGCTTAATATTTTGAGGTAAGTTTGGGGTAAGATTTATCATTTTGAAAGAAATTAATATTTTTATTCAGCAAGCACACATTACATTAATGAAAAGTGACAGTAAAGACATTTATAGTTACAAATGATTTCCATTTCAAATAAATACTGTGAATTTTGTTCAATATTTTAAACAATAATCCTGATGAAAATGTATGCCCATTTCCACAAATACATTAAGCATCAGAATTATTTCCAAAATTTGTTATTTTTATTTTTTGTTACCATATTAACATTTCTGAATGACCACGTGACACAAAAGACCAGAGTAATGGCTGCTGAAAATTCAGCTTTTTATATATATTTTTTTCATGATTAAAAATAATAATAAATAAAATAAAAAAATCCTGTATTTCTAACATTTTATCAGTACATTAGCATGTAAATGACCTTAAGAGTCTAACACACAGGCTAAAATTCAGTTTTGGTTTCATAGGTGTTTTTTATGTGCCATCATCATTACAGGCGGTAGTCCGTGTCCAGTGTGGGACAGAGGCAGTAAAATCACTCACCCCTCCCTGCCAGATTCACTTTATCGGGGTGCGTGTCTCGCTTGAAATCCTCTAGAAGCTTCATTTCAGATGACATGAACACTGCACCATCAAACAGAGAGCGAGCAGACATCTTGTGCTGGTGCACTGACTTGTTTTCTCACTGTAAACAGAAGTCATTCTGCAGCTCTATGTCAATGACAACTGCAAGGGTTTGTTTACTGTCTGTTGCTTAGATGCGTGACTGTTTCCTAGCAACAGCTCATATAAACTCTGCCATAGGTCATGATGTTATACCCTCACCAAGCTAGAAATCAAAATAAGAAATCAAAATTACTTTTATTATTAACATGCTGCCAAAGGTAGGATTCACGAATACTTCACCACCAGTATATACTTTATTTCTCACTTCAAGTCAAATGCATGTTTTATTAAACATTTTGTGTACAAGTAGGTATGCATCTCGGTCTACAAATAGGGAAAAATACATCCGATAAAATTGTGGTACACTCTCAGAAAAAAAAAGGTACATGATGGTACAAATAATGTTCCTCAAAGAGCATATTTGTACCTTTTCAAAAACTGTACCTTTAATGGTACAGTAAAAACCTCTGATGATACCTTTTGGTACCTTTCAAGGGACAACTATGGAACGATTTTCCGGGCTATTTTCAAATATAATTGCAAATTGTATTTCCACATGTGGACGCATAAATTGTGACATAATCCAAATGCAATTGCAAATCTTGCATTACCGTTTGCATTTTCGCTTTCGTGAACGCACAGTGACTGCCACATTTCAAATGAAAAAGCAAAGTCTATTTGCAACTGTATTTCCCATGTCTTACGAGTTATGAGCCTGTCATATTTAAATAGCAATATTAATTACCACATTTGCTTTTTCTCTCTCTCTGCGCTGCGCATATAACCTGCCAAAACTCAAATGGAATCGCAATTCCTTTTGCATTTGAATTTCCGATGTCTACACTGAAAGCTGTCAATCAATGTGAGGGGGCGGGACTAAACTAGGGGGCGTGTTTGTCTTGGGAGGTGACGTCACTCACAGAGGACCGTGCCGAATGCTTTGATCAATGGAGGTAATTGGTAAAGCCTCCGCTGAAGGCAGCTCTGCCAATCAGTTCGTGCCTGTGTTAACGAACAGACAGTAAAACCTTCTTGGCACAATACATAATTCTGTCTTTTTTACCCCAAATGCAGCGATTATCCCATGATAACAGAGCCACAAACGGTACGCACAATAGGTCAAAATTCACTATTACCCAAACGCTTTTCACGTCTCAACATCTCTCACTGTTTCTCTCACTCTAATTGATGCAAGTGAGAAAACAGACTGCAATTCTACACTTATTACAGTACGTTTTATTCCTTTCTTTTAATCTGTAATAGTACGGAAGATCTAAGCGGCAGCATATTATAATTTTTTCTTTGTTTTCTCGTGATCATGACTTAATTTAGTCTACTGTTGCTATAGTAACAAATGCAGCCTTGACAGGGACATTCTAAAACGCTTAACCTGGCTTAATGTGTTAATTGAGAGTGTTTTTAAAAGACCAAACTCAGCGTAAATGATCGACAGATGACCGCGCGCTCTTCTTGTGGACATTTCAGCAAATGTTGCTTTACTTCGAAATAATGTCTACAATAAATAAAATAAATATAGGCTAATCAAATACTGCTGATTTTGTCCAGAGTTAGGCTACTCTTAACATTTTCTTTGTGTAATTAACATGTTTAAATGGTCTAAAAACAACGCATTCAACACCGCAAGCGCAGGCGGAGCGCCTTCAGAAGAATGCAGAGAAGAGCCTATTCTAAAAAAAAATCTTAAACTGCTTGGATTCAGCTTACTTTAATTCAATTTACTCCGTTTAAAATAAAATTATATAATAATAATTTGTTTGTGATTTTTATTAGTCATGTAGGATAGGCTGTGATATCGTGTGCGTTATAAGCTTGGGATGCTGTTATGTGTGTGTGTGCGTGTGTGTGTGGTTTAATGCAAAGAAATGTAGAAAATACAAAAGATAAGGCTACTCCACTGTATAACATCACTGAACTAATGTTTAACATTTATAAGTTAATTAAATGTCAGTAATAAACTGCATAAACTATAGCGATCACGAAGAAGGTCCTCTTTCCCAAACGCGTACAGTAGGCTATAGCTGATACAGTATACAACTCCCCATCAGTAGGTTTATACTGCCACCTGCTGGCGCAGTTGTGTAACTTAGTAAACAACTTTTGTTATGTTGAGATCACGACAAAAATAAAGTCTTTTTGGTGACGCTTTGGTGCCACTGGACACGTGCTCCATAACGGATTAAAACTGTTGAAAAAAATATAAAGGTGGAAAATGGGTACATAAATATAGATAGGCACTGTTGTTTGCTTACGAATAAAACGTACTGTAATAAGTGTAGAATTGCAGTCTGTTTTCTCACTTGCATCAATCGGAGTGTAAACAGTGAGAGATGTTGAGACAGGTGAAAAGCGTTTGGGTAATAGTAAATTTTGACCTATTGTGCGTACCGTTTGTGGCTCTGTTATCAGGGGATAATCGCTGCATTTGGGGTAAAAAAGACAGAATTATGTATTGTGCCAAGAAGGTTTTACTGTCTGTTCGTTAACACAGGCACGAACTGATTGGCAGAGCTGCCTTCAGCGGAGGCTTTACCAATTACCTCCATTGATCAAAGCATTCGGCACGGTCCTCTGTGAGTGACGTCACCTCCCAAGACAAACACGCCCCCTAGTTTAGTCCCGCCCCTCACATTGATTGACAGTTTTCAGTGTAAACATCGGAAAATCAAATGCAAAAGTAATTTGCGATTCCATTTGAGTTTTGACAGGTTATCTGCGCGGCGCAGAGAAAGTGAAAAAGCAAATGTGGTAATATTGCTATTTAAACATGACAGGCTCATAACTCGTAAGACATGGGAAATACAGTTGCAAATAGACTGCTTTTTCAATTGAAATGTGGCAGTCACTGTGCGTTCGCGAAAGTGAAAATGCAAACGGTAATGCAAGATTTGCAATTGCATTTGGATTATGTCACAATTTATGTGTCCACATATGGAAAACGCAATTGAAAATACAATTTGCAATTCTATTTGAAAATAGTCCGGAAAATCGTTCCATATACAATTGAAATGAAGGTACATAAAAGTTCTCACATCAAAGGTACAAGTGATAGGCGAAAATTACTCTCATGCATGATTGGTTGCTGTAGACATAGCAACAAGACTCTGATTGGTCGAAATCGCTGCGGCCGTTACAGAATTTTCAAACAGAACAGAGCGGGAAGCAGACTATTTTTGCCCTTTTTTCAACAGAAAAGCTCTTTGCGGGTGTATTTTAAGTGTTAATCTTGAAGACGACGAGATTTGAAGGTGAGTTTTGACAATTTACGTTTATATTAAGTTCACAAGTCGGAAATGTAAATGTTTCATCTACTCAACCTGAAATTAATGGCTTAAATTAGTTCATGGAGCTATGCGCTCAATTGTTTTAGTCATTTTTATTTATTTATTTTTTTTAAATGCAATGAACGGCTTTAGTATTAAATGATCGCGACTACATTTACAATATGGCATTTGCTCAACACTGCCCATTGTAACTATTAAATATTAATGGTTAATTAGGTATCGCAACACTGTGTTTCTGTGTTTAACCTCAATTTTATGAAGCGAGTGCTTTGTTTGTGCAACACTATTTACCACCTATTTACAAAATAATTTATCCAAAGTGCATTCATGTGACAGCATCAACATGAATGCATTGTGGTGCTCTTGTGAAAGTGCATTGCAGATCAATGTTTTTGTAAATAAAATTGTTTTTGTTTTGTTTTATGCAAAGTAGCACTCACATTGCTTCATAAAATTGAGGTTAAACCACTGGAGTCACAT